>JAXQQM020059598.1:0-45275 GCA_034641835.2 Pinus albicaulis
ATCTCTGAAAATCTGCGAAAGGAAGGACTTAATAATGCTATCATTACAATTATAAAGATGGTTTGTATACCAAAATTGCAGGTTACTAGGAAAATGGAAGGGTATATTGGTATTTACTGAATTGGATATCAAGATTGTAGGGTAAAGGCAACAAATAACCAGCAAGTAATGTAACAATGAGTAAGGACCAGGTTTGTGTCTCTTTTGTAGGTGAAAACTGAAATACGTTGTATAAAGCTTCCATTGTAAACTTGCCCATTCGGCCTTGAATACACTTATTGGCTGAAAGCATCCTTAAGTGATAATATGCTTCATAAAAATAACCTTTTAATCTCTAAGGGATTTTCATACAGAGGATCGGGGGGAGGGTTTTAATATACTTGTCAGGAATCTGGACCATGATTTTCGGCTTGTCTGGGACTGTAGGAACCCGATTTGGGGGAGGGTTTTAATATAGTTGTCAATACTTTCATCTTGCCTCGTGAATTTTCCTTCATAGGGATCAGAGCCACAGACGTTCAACACAGTTATCTCTTGTTGAGGTTGATCCCTCTCTAGCTGGGAGAGGGATCCAACCTCAATAAAGCATGGGGGAGTGGTATGATCGAAATAAGCCGTTTGCTGCCCAGGACTGGAGGTTGAGGTGGAGGTGGAGGTCCTGGGATCAAAACTCCTCAGATAAATTTCCCGCTGTGAAACCCTCTTCTTTTGAGGGCAAGGCGAAGACCACGTTCTAGAGAAGGGAGCTCCTCCATTAGAATAGCTGTCGTGGCTTGGCCTCGAAAGAAGGGCCCTTCCGAATACCCTTATGTTTTTCAGTCGCTGGGGTTTCACAGGGTAGAACACAACCCGACAGAGTATTTACTGCCTTAGTTGGGAGTTTTGGCATTTGCAAGATGCATTGTATTGGATTGGATGCCTGTCAATTGAAATGGAAGAGTGGTAGTCTCAATATCTCCTCCTAGCATTTGGATGACTTTGCTCATTGAGGGATGGCAAGATGCATTGTTTGCTCATTGAGGAACTGCATGATGCATTGTATTGGATTGGATGAACCACAGTCCAGGTAAACTTTTGTTTGTTTTTTCTACGCCTTGCTCTTCCTCTCATGTTTTTATTTTTCATATTTTCAAATTCATCTTTTTCCACTTGCTAAATGTCCACTGCGATAGTAGAATTTGCTTGATATACTGTTCCTTTTTGTTTTCATAAATCAACATTCTCATCACCGTAATCAACATACCATAGATATAAACAACATGCAGATCATCTGTCAACATTTTTTATAATATCTCTGGCACAGGGGAACCGAGTGTTCATTACCGAAATGTGACTTCCTAAATCTGCAACTTTGAGTAAAAAATTGGCATGGAAAAGATATCGTGGAGATTTATATCACAATGTAAGATTCAACACAAGCAGCTATACCCAGAGTTTCTAATCCAACTCATATTGATGGTGTTTATGGATATGGGCGAGGAAGCCATTAACCTTGTATCCATACCCCAGAGCTATTTTGGATTTCTTGAAACCGTAACCCCAACAGCCACTATAGGTTTACCATAATCTCGTCCTTTCTAAATTGTTCCAACCTCCTTTGTCGAATCCAATTTGATTAACGAATACATTTAACACTGATGTTCGTTATGTATCCCTATAATCTACTTAGGCGTATCAACAGAGGAATCTGTTCGTTATGTATCCCTATAATCTACTTAGGCGTATCAACAGAGGAATCGTGTATGTGATCTTGGGCTAATTGAATCAGGTAAATCAATTACTCTAATTATCCTGTGAGCAGCTGCTGGTCTTTAAAACTTATCCACTGGTTATATTTGTTTGCTTTCTATATTTACCTTGTTGAACAGTTATAAGGGGAGCCTCTAGTGGCTGTCAATTTGGTCAGTTTTGAATGAATCAAAAGAGTGTAAATGGCAGAAGTGGCTACAGTGGTCTCTTGGGTTATCGTCTCTAGCTTCCAAAAGAGGCTGCGGTGATCTCTTGGGTTACTGATCTGGCTACAGTGGTCCTATGGGTTTTTGACCCCATGATCCAAAAATAGGTTTGATGTATGGTTCCATGGTAAGTATATCAATGGAGGAGTTTGATTGGAGATAGCTGTGTTCAGTTGCAGTTCCTATACCTATAGGAAGACTTCAGGAATGTCATCTTACATTGTGATATAACACCTCACAGTGTTTTTGTATTCTGATTCTTTGCTGAAAGTTGCAGATTTTGGTGGTTTCTAGGGTACCTTAAAGATATTATGAAGAATTTGATGTTTGCAGCTCTAGTATGTTGGTTATGAAAATAATAGAAAATATTTACTTTGAAGTTTGATGATAGAGAAAGTAGATCAAGCAATTTTACAATTGAAGTGGGCATTTAACGAGGTATAGGAAAGTGTATTTGGAAATGTGAGAAAAGGAAACATGATGATAAATAGAAAGTATAAATAAAGAATGACTTCAATTAAATCTAATGCATTCATTTCAATACATCTCACCTTCCCCCAGAACATAAAATCATCTACTGTTAGAATGAATCGTTCATGTTATTATTCACTTCATTCCCCGGTAGGCACTTCTCCGCAGAATTCTCGCCTCCTCGAATAAATTCCATTCCTCATCATAAGACATTTCAAGTAGCATTCGCCTCCGAAAAATTCCTCGATCTATGTTTTGGGGGCTTAAATGATAAATCCCGCAAATATGCAGAATTTGAGAACGTGCTATTTTAGTAGTATACAAAATTGCTGATAGCTGAGTTGCAGCAGCAATGAAGTAAAGTGTTGCGCAATAAATAGCACTATCATGATTTCAATGTGTGCCAATTTTCTTTTTATCAAATCAATGTTTTAATTATAACAAGCTTAAAAATGCACAAGAAACGAACTTATGCTCCTAGATCCAGAATGAAATTGTTTTTTAAGCATACTTATATGGCCAATGTTACTGATTCTTCTCATTACGTTTACCTATTTTCATGATTTATTATTCTTCCAAATAAATGTAACAAGACTTCTTCTCTACAAGATAAATCTCAACTAAAATTATTTGTTTCTAGTTATTTTTTAACATTTATTATACTCTCCACTTTGAATATTTCCTTTTCTAATTACCCAACACTTACTCCCAACACTTACTCTAGGGTTTCACAGTAGAACACAACCCGGCCGAGTATTTAACTGCCTTAGTTGGGAGTTTTGGCATTTGCAAGATGCATTGTATTGGATTGGATGCCCGCCAATTGAAATGGCAGTGGTAGCTCCAATATCTCCTCCTAACATTTGGATGACTTTGCTCATCGGGAGGACCGCAAGATGCATTGTTTGCTAAACAACTGACCGCATGATGCATTGTATTGATTGGATGTGAACCACAAATCTTGTAAACTTTTGTTTGTTTTTGCTACGCCTTGCTCTTCCTCTTACAAGCTTTTATTTTTCTGTGATTTTCAAATTCATCTTTTTCCACTTGCTAAATGTCCACTGCGATAGTAGAATTTGCTTGATATATTGTTCCTTTTTGTTTTCATAAATCAACATTCCCATCACCGTAATCAATATACCATAGATATAAACAACATGCAGATCATCTATCAACATTTTTGATAATATCTCTGGCACAGGGGAACCGAGTGTTCATTACTGAAATGTGACTTCCTAAATCTGCAACTTTGAGTAAAAAATTGGCATGGAAAAGATATCGTGAAGAGATTTATATCACAATGTAAGATTCAACACAAGCAATCTTATACCCGCAGTTTCTAATCCAACTCATATTGATGGTGTTTATGGATATGGGCGGGCCGAGAAGCCATTAACCTGTATTAATTACCCGCAGCTATTTTGGATTTCTGAAACCGTAACCCCAACAAACACTATAGGTTTACCATAATCTCGTCCTTTCTAAATTGTTCCAACCTCCTTTGTCGAATCCAATTTGATTAACGAATACAGTTAACACTGATGTTCGTTATGTATCCCTATAATCTACTTAGGCGTATCAATAGAGGAATCACGTATGTGATCTTGGGCTAATTGAATCAGGTAAATCAATTACTCTAATTATCTTGTGAGCAGTTGCTGGTCTTTAAAACTTATCCACTGGTTATATTTGTTTGCTTTCTATATTTACCTTGTTGAACAGTTATAAGGGGAGCCTCTAGTGGCTGTCAATTTGGTCAGTTTTGAATGAATCAAAAGAGTGTAGATGGCAGAAGTGGCTACAGTGGTCTCTTGGGTTATCGTCTCTAGCTTTCAAAAGAGGCTGCGGTGATCTCTTGGGTTACTGATCTGGCTACAGTGGTCCTATGGGTTTTTGACCCCATGATCCACAAATAGGTTTGATGTATGGTTCCATGGTAAGTATATCAATGGAGGAGTTGGATTGGAGATAGCTGTGTTAAGTTGCAGTTCCTATACCTATAGGAAGACTTCAGGAATGTCATCTTACATTGTGATATAACACCTCACAGTGTTTTTTTATTCTGATTCTTTGCTGAAAGTTGCAGATTTTGGTGGTTTCTAGGGTACCTTAAAGATATTATGAAGAATTTGATGTTTGCAGCTCTGGTATGTTGGTTATGAAAATAATAGAAAATATTTACTTTGAAGTTTGATGATAGAGAAAGTAGATCAAGCAATTTTAGAATTGAAGTGGGCATTTAACGAGGTATAGGAAAGTGTATTTGGAAATGTGAGAAAAGGAAACATGACAGACAAAGGTAGGGCATAACAAAAGAATGACTTCAGCTAAAATGTAATGCATTCATTTCAATACATCTCACCTTCCCTTAATGAGCAAAATCATTCCAATGTTAGAATGACTCGTTCATGTTATTATTCAATTTCCATTCCTGGTAGGCACTTCTCTGCAGAATTCTGCCTCTGAATAAATTCCATTCCCGGTCGGCACATCTCTGCAGCATTCTGCCTCTGAAAAAATTCCTCGATCTATGTTTTGGGGGCTTAAATGATAAATCCCGCAAATATGCAGAATTTGAGAACGTGCTATTTTAGTAGTATACAAAATTGCTGATAGCTGAGTTGCAGCAGCAATGAAGTAAAACAATCTAAGACAACCATTTAGATAAAGGGCAAGCTATGCTTACTCCAACAAAAATATACCTGTGCCTGAAAACTTTTTAGAAAACAGAGTTTGTGGTTCTTGACAAGTAGACTTTAGTTCCCTCCATTTCCAGTTATAGTTGTCCAGTTTAGGATACAGAGATTATATTGAATTTCTTGCTTCATCTGAGAACATGTTCAATCAAACCTAAGCACAGAAATGGTAAAGACTATGTACACATAGGATGTGGAAGACATGCAGGAAGCTTAAATTTATTTGATATGGGAAATGTTTTGCATGTCAGAAAAAAGAAAAAAAAACAATCTAAGACAGCCATTTAGATAAAGGGCAAGCTATGCTTACTCCAACAAAAATATACCTGTGCCTGAAAACTTTTTAGAAAACAGAGTTTGTGGTTCTTGACAAGTAGACTTTAGTTCCCTCCATTTCCAGTTATAGTTGTCCAGTTTAGGATACACATCAAGCTAATTAGAGTTGATCCCTTTCTACCATCTTACTCCAACAAAAATATACCTGTGCCTGAAAACTTTTTAGAAAACAGAGTTTGTGGTTCTTGACAAGTAGACTTTAGTTCCCTCCATTTCTAGTTATAGTTGTCCAGTTTAGGATACACATCAAGCTAATTAGAGTTGATCCCTTTCTGCCATTGTGGTTCTTGACAAGTAGACTTTAGTTCCCTCCATTTCCAGTTATAGTTGTCCAGTTTAGGATACACATCAAGCTAATTAGAGTTGATCCCTTTCTACCATCTTCCTTACGGCGTTTTGCAACATTAGGTGCAGGGTTGCTAGTTATATCCATTTTTTTCATTAACCATGGTAAGGAGATTCTGAACCTAGAAAGAATAACCTAAATACTAAGTAGCTAAAAACTTGAAAGTAGTTTCAATAAAAAAGAGGTAGATATAAGTTGGTTGATTTACAAATACATACTATGGAAAATTTGAATGGAAAATACATAAATTTGAATTCTCAATTGCATGTATCTTCTATTTAAAACTGAAAAAGATACACTACAACAGTTCAAAATAAATCTCAATAACCAACACAATGGCCCAACTTTCATCTCACTTATAGAATAGAAAGATGAAAGAATGTACAATGAATATGGACACACAAAAAATCCTATCTGGTTGGACTTTGTCAAATCATAGCCCTAACATGATCACCTAGTGCACCATAGTTAGATAGTAAGAGTGCCAAGTAAGTGTGTTTCCATCAAAAGATGAACTAGAGCATGCAGTCATATGTGTCCTCTACCTAAGATGAGATACACTACAATAGTTCAAAATAAAACCTCAATAACCAACACAATGGCCCACCTTTCATCTCACTTATAGAATAGAAAGAGGAGAGAAAGTATAATGAATATGGACACATGAAAAATCCTATCTGGTTGGACTTTGTCAAATCATAGCCCTAACCTCATCACTTAGTGCACCATAGTTAGATAGTAAGAGTGCCAAGTAAGTGTGTATCCATCAAAAGATGAACTAGAGCATGCAATCATATGTGTCCTCTACCTAAGATGAGAATTTCTCATGCATAAGTATTCTAATTGACTAAGGATCTGCACCCTCTTAGTAATAATAGATGACGCACGCCAAAAATAACAAAAGAATCCAAAAGAATTTTATTAATAGAAACACTCTATCCAAAACTGAAATTTCTAAATTTGAAACAACATTTAAAACATAATTAATTGAAGGTGTGACCTGTGTTCCCTTAGCATGCATGCACCCTATTCCAAACAATAGTATATTTCACTATCTCATGTGGCATGCATGTGCCCTCTACCAAGAAATAGTTAGTAATATTGTCTCCTTCACTTTTTTTCTTCTCTACTTCCCATCATTGGGAGGATCATTAGCTTAGCAACATGTAAAAAATATGTACACACACATTAGACATAGATCATAGAGGTATTATTAATGTGATGCATGCTTGCTTTGGAGCAAGGTTGCTTGGGAGAGGAAAGCGAGAGTAGAAGCAGGAAGTGCAAGTGGAAGCAAGCATGAGGAGTGATATTTTAAAAAAATCCCAGGTTGGGAGTGATTTTGGGAGTGAATTTTATATAATATATATTTTGATGCAGATATGCCAAAAAAATCTTGTAGAATGATGAATTTGTGATATAAAACAAAAAAGTGGATTAAACTATATAACATCATTCATCTAGTAGTTATAGTCTTCATTAACCATAGGTCCACAAGTTACAAGTTCTCATTTATATAGCATGTAAGGGTACACATAACCAAAATAACATCGAGTGCAACCCCTCTCTTAACCGGGAATACATCAAAAAATAGGCTTTGGATGGCCTTTAACATCCAAAAAAATCATGCTACAACAAATACCTACATATCATCAAAATCATTTCATATCTTGGGATATTTGTCATTAATATCACCCTCTAAGCATTAATGCAAGATAGAAAAAGCGTAACATGTCAAGTCAATATTTCATTTGAGTGAGAGGTACAATTTTAATAGGGTCATGATAGAGGAGTTTCATAACCAATGGAACTAACATTAAGGTACAAAGAGGGCTTGGTTCTATTGATTAAATACAAGTTTCATAGCATAGCACATGACAAAATCCAATGGAAACATTACAATTTCCCCCAATCCTGAAATCCTGAAAAACTAATAAGTATGTAGGATTTTAAGTGAGATCTAAAATTACACTTTCTCCATATGAAATCTAATGAGGCTAGAAACACTCTCAAATAGACTAAGTCATTTCATGGTAATGTTAAAAATTTAAGCAAAATGATGAAAATGAAAGATAAAGGAAATTGTCACTTTTAGCAGCAATGCCGAGTTAAAGGAGGCATGTTCTTCAATATTCCAGCCACCTAGTTTGATAGGGTGTGAAATAGAATCCAATTGGACCAAGTGGAATTTTCTAGCAGATTGTGGTCCTACCCAAAGAAACCTAGTCATTATGGAGTTGATTTTCTAAATAATGCCCTTTGGAATTTTGTAGATGTGCATCCAGTAAATCAAAATGTTGTTGAGGATTGATTTGATGAGGATCAAACGTACACCCAATGTTATCCCTTCTGTGACCAGTGGGTTAGGTTTTTTTTTTTGACGAGGAGCTAGTCCCAATATTTGATCTTATATCCCAACGACTTCAATTTAAAACCAAGATATGTGAATCCTTTATCTAAGTGATTGATAAAGACTCCAAACCAATCTGCAATGTCTTGAGTCGGGCCCGCCTTTGGATCAATGAATATGAGTCGTGGCCTTATTCATGAGAAGGCTAGATGCAGTCCCAAAATACTGCAAAGTTTTAGAAATTTGGAGCCATTCCTATGGAATAGATTTCCCCATGGTTAGAAGATCATCCACAAATAGAAGATGGGTGATATGGATCAAGTTGGAAATAAAACACCCGGAGATGAGCCCACGATTGATGCCAGCCTTGAATACTCTACTAAATCTGTCCATAATGGTGATAAATAAGAGAGGAGATAAGGCACAACCTCGTCGAAGGCCACGAGAGGCCATAGAAAATTCAGTGGTAAGGTCGTTGATAATAATGACAAAGGAGGTTGATTTGATACAAGAATTTATCCATCCCGGATCATGGTGAAGCTGAAGCCAATCTTCTGCAGGGTCATCCAGAGGAGTTCCCAGCAACACAGTCAAAGACTTTGATCAAGTCGATTTTCATGAGGGAGTCAATGGATACATTCTTAGGCTATAGAAACAATGTCATGTATCTGGCGTTGTTTTAAGAAGCCAAACTTTTCAACCGTGATATACATGGGTATGAGGCTAGTATATGGTGGATGTGTGTGTGTTAGATGTGCTATTTTAGAAGTTAGATGTGTATAGGGTAGATGTGTAAGCATGAGATGTTAAATGTGAGATATTTTTTAAATTCAATTCTTTTTTATTGTAATTTTTTTTTTATTAATAAAATTAGGAACATTTTTTTAGAGAAAATAAAATATAATATACATAGGACATTAAAATACATAACATAAAAATAGTACTTATAAATTCATATCCATTTTACCATATAAATTAAAATAACATTCCATAAACATTTTTAAATTTAATTAATAAGCGGATAAAAAATTAATATTTACAATATAACAAGATTTTTAATCATGAATATTTCGCATGGATATTATTAACTTCTAAATAGGTTTTTTTACAATACCATGGGCCAATACCCAAAAGAGAAAGATAGATCTAGGCTTTTAATAGATAGATATTATTATGTTATGGATCTAGGCTTTTAATTTTTCTATTACAATACCATGGCCAATACCATGGCGCCCAAAAACCATAACTTATTTCAAAATCAAAATATTTTACAAATACTTTATTTTAATTTCATTTATAACATTTTTTGATTAAATCTAAAAGCAAAAATGTTATAATTACTTTTGACATATGTTTAAACCACGGGGGCTTCGCTCAATGAACGTCTAACATAGCAAGTGCATTAGTGACATACTAAAAAATACCCTTAATTTGACTATATATTGGAAAATACCTCTAAAACTCACTTTATTTAACCCCCTACCAATACTAACCCAATACACCTTCCCAATTTAAAAATCCCCTGCTTTCACTACATATTGTAGGTATCCATTTTTCTTTAACATTTTTTATACCTCTTTATATTTATATCCCTTTATTTTCATTAACAATGGTAAGGAGATTTTGAACCTAGAAAGAATAACCTAAATACTAGGTAGCTGAAAACTTAAAAGTTTCAATAAAAAAGAGGCAGATATAAATTGTCTGATTTACAAATATATACTATGGAAAATTTGAATGGAAAATACATAGATTTGAACTCTCAATTGCATGTATCTTCTATTTAATACTAAAAAAGATACGCTACAACATTTGAAAATAAAACCTACGATAACCAACACAATGGCCCACCTTTAATCTCACTTATAGAATAGAAAGAGGAGAGAAAGTACAATGAATACAGACACATGCAAAATCCTATTTGGTTGGACTTTGTCAAATCATAATCCTAACCTGATCACCTAGTGCACCATAGTTGGATGGTAAGAGTGCCAAGTAAGTGGGTTTCAACCAAAATATGAACTAGAGCATGCAATCATGCATCCCTTCCTTGACATATGTATCCTCTACCTAAAATGAGAATTTCTCATCCATAAGTATTCTACTTGAATAAAGATCTGCACCCTCTTAGTAAGAATAGATCATGCACACCAAAAATAACAAAATAAAATATTTATTAATAGAAACACTCTATCCAAAACTGAAATTTATAAATTTGAAACAACATCTAAATTATAATTAATTAAAGGTGTGACATGTGTTCCCTTAGCATGCATGCACCCTATTCCAAACAATGGTCTATTTCGCTATCTCATGTGGCATGCATGTGCCCTCTACCAAGAAATAGTCATTAATATTGTCTCCTTCACTTTCATCCAACCTATTCATCACTATTGTAAGGAAAGGGTGAAGGTGCCATATTTGTTGTCTTCTCTACTACCCCATCATTGGGAGGATCACTAGCTTAGAAACATGTAAAAAATATTAACACACACATTAGACATAGATCATAGAGTTTTTATTAATGTGATGCATGCTTTCTTTGGAGCAAGGTTGCTTGGGAGCGAGAAGTGAGAGTAGAAGCGGGAAGTGTGAGTGAAAGCAAGAGTGAGGAGTGAAATTTTCAAAAATTCCCAGGTTGGGAGTGAATTTTATATAATATATATTTTGATATATTTTGATGCATATATGTCAACAAAATCCTGTAGAATGATAATTTTGTGATATAAAACACAAAATATTGGATTAAACCATATAACATCATTAACCATAGGTCCACAAATTACAAGTGCTCATTTATATAGCATGTAAGGGTGCACATAACCAAAATAACATAGAGTGAAATCCATCTCTTGACTGGGAATACATAAGAAAATAGGCTATGGTTGGCCTCTAGCATCCAAAAAAAATCACGCTACAACAAATACCTACATATCATCAAAATCATAGCCTATCTTGGGATATTTGTAATTAATATCACCCTCTAAGCATTAACATAAATAGAAAAAGTGTAGCATGTCAATTCAAGATTTCGTTTGAGTGAGAGGTACAATTTTAGTAGGGTCATGATAGAGGAGTTTCACAAAAAATGTCACTAATATCAAGGTACATATAGGGCATGGTTCTATTGATTAAATACAAGTTTCATACCCTAGTACATGAAAAAATCCAATGGAAACATTGTAATCCCCACTATCCTGAAATCCTGAAATACTAATAATTCTGCAGGATTTAAGTGAGATCTAAAATTATGATTTCTCCATATGAAATATAATGAGGTCAGGACCACTCTCAAACATCCTAAGTCATTTCATGGTAATGTTAAAAATTTAAGTAAAACGATGAAAATGAAAGATAAAGGAGAATGTCACTTTTAGTTTCAGAATTTAAGATTACCATGAATTGCATGCCAATACTAGGGCCATATGTTTGAATATTAGACTACTATGGACCTAATATTACCACATTTTTTTATTTCTCCCTCCCACTCTCGGAACTCCCACAATACTCTTGAACCTTTATTTCTCTGGCCCACTTGTTTTTGACTTCCACATGGCCAATGTATTGTATAAACAATACCTTAAAATAAAGATATTGTTATGCAACATATAAAAATCCTTTACCCCCATATTATATGCTCAATATATTATTTCATTTTTTCCTCATTTTTTATACCCCAATATGAATGCATATGATATGGTATTGCTTTGTTAGTGAACCCCACATGATCTAAACCCTCCATCATCATGACTACTAAAAACATTCCCATAAATATTAAATTGAGGTCTTAATAAATTAAAAGTGAGAATACTTTTATATACATATGTGAAATTTATACAATATAAATAATATTATAAAGAACCATGATAGATGCAACTTAACCAAGGATCCAAGCGAAGAAAGAATGCAAAGTGACTAACAATGATAGAGGAAAGATAATGCATGATTCTTTTAAGTTTTTTATTATTTTATTTTCTTTGAGATGATTGATCCAAAATATAGGTTCAATATTTTACAACCATTTTTTTTTAATACAATACAATGAGATCATATTTAAGAGAGAGAGAGTGAGATGGAGGGGGAATAGAGTGGGGGAGAGAGACATAGAAGTGGAAGAGACAAGGAGAGAGAGGAAGGAAGAGAGAGAGGAGGGGGGAGAGAGGATGAGAGACGGAGTGAGAGAGAGATAGATTTGGAGGCAAAAAGAGAGGGAGTGAAGAACAAAGACATTGATAGATAGAGGTAGAGAGAGGGATGGAGTGACAAGGGCGAGATGAAGATGGAATGAGGGAGAGATAAGATGAGGGAAGAGATATAAAAGGAGAGGGTATATAGGGAAAGAAGGGGAAGAGAGAGACAGGGAGACATAGATATAGAGGGGGGAGAGACAGGGAGAGTGAGAAGGAGAGAGGGAGGGAGATAGTGACATAGTTGGAGGGTGGAGAGAGAGTGTGTGTCTGATGGGGGGAGATATAGAGAGAAAGGACTTAGAGAGGAGAGAGAGGAGGGAGAGAGATGGAGTTAGAAGGGGAAGAAAGACATAGAGAGATAAAGGTGGAGATGGAGTGACAAAGGAGAGATAGAGAGATAGTGAGGGAGAGAGGAGGGCGAGAGAGAGAGAGAGAGAGAGAGAGAGAGAGAGAGAGAGAGGGAGACAAGGGGAAGATAGAGAGAGAGAAGGGGAAGAGAGAGAGGGAGAGTGAGATAGATAAATATGGAAAGAGACTGTGTATGTTTGGGGGGTGAAAGGAAACTAGGGGACATAGAGATATGGATGGAGGAGGAGAGAGGGAATAAGAGAGAGGCAAAGAGAGAGGATTAAGAGAGATGTATATGGAGATAGAAGTGAATAGAATAAGTGGAGAGAGAGAGAGAGAGAGAGGGAGAGATAGAGGGAGGGATAGAGAGAGGGAGAGATAGATAAATATGGAGAGAGAGTGTGTATGATTGGCGATTGAGATAGAGAGACAATTGGAGATATAGATATACATGGAGAGAGAGAGAGAGAGAGAGAGGAAGAAGAGGGAGAGATAGATAGAATGATAGATATGGAGAGAGAGTGTGTATGCTTGGTGGATGATATAGAGAGATAAAGGAGGGACAAAGGAATATAGAGATATAGATGGAGGGTGTGAGAGGAAATAAAAGTGAGAAAAAGGGAGGGAGAGAGAAAGAGATGTGTTTAGGGGGCTGAGATAGAGAGACAAATAAGGAGAGATGGAGGGATGCATATATATAAATGACAAGGGGGGAAGAGGGAAGAAGAGAAAGATACAAAAAGGGAGGGAGAGGCGGAGAGAGAGAGATGGGGAAGAGAGGGAGGGGGAGAAAGAGAAGGAGAGAGGGAGGGAGATAAACACCAAATGAAAGGTGGAGAGAGGGAAGAATAAAGAGACACACAAATACAAATACATACATAGAATTTAGATCTATAAATTCATGAATATTTTCTTTTTTTCACTAAAATAGATGTATTGATTTCAGTGTAGTTGTTGATTTCTAATACTAATTGATCACTTTTACTAGATGCATTGATTTCAATGTAGATGTCGATTTCTAATCCTATTTAATACATAAATCTAGATGCATTGATTTCATTGTAGATGTTTATTTCTACACCTATTTTATTTCTTTCACTGGATGCATTGGTTTTAGTGTAGATATTGATTTCTAATCCTAATTGATCACTTGCACTAGATGCATTGAATTATAATCATATTTAATACCTTACACTAGATGCATTGAATTATAATCTTATTTAATACCTTACACTAGATGCATTGATTTCAATGTGGATATTGATTTCTAATCCTATTTAATACCTTACACTAGATGCATTGATTTCAGTGTAGATGTTGATTTCTACTCCTATTTGAATCCTTGCACTAGATGCATTGGTTTCAGTGTAGATATTTATTTCTAATTCTAACTAATTTCTTGCACTAGATGCATTGATTTCAGTGTAGATATTGATTTCTAATTCTATTTGATTGCTTGCACTAGATGCATTGATTTCAGTCTATATGTTGATTTCTAATCCTATTTGATTGTTTGTTGTCGATGCATTGATATCATTGTAGATGTTGATTTCAGATTTGATGCAACGAGATGTATTTTGTACATTAATTTCAAAGTAATTAGATTAATATTGTGCACTGATTTCAGTGTAATCACATCTCTACCCCCTCCATCTATATCTCTATCTCCCATTGTCTCTCCTTCTTAATCTCTCCATCTCACCCCCCAAACATCCACACTCTCTCTCCATATCTATCTCTCTCTCTCTCTCTCCCTCCCTCCCTCCCTTTTCCCGTCCCCCTCTCTCTCTTCCACTTCTCTCTCTTTAACACTTATCTCTTCATATATATATCACTTCCTACCTCCCTTTCTTTGCCTCTCTCTTATTTCCTCTCCCCCCCTCCATCTATATATCTATCCCCCCTTTCCTCTCCTTCTCCCCCCCAAACCATACACACTCTCTCTTAGTGTAAGAACATAAAAAGTATTCATGACGTGAATTGAATTATGTGTTATATTAATTCAACCATAAATATAATACTTGAATTTTCATCCTAAATAAAATTTTCACTTACCCGAAATGTTTTCTTCTTGAAACTTGTAAACTATTTGTAATTTGATACATTATTATTATTCCCATTTTCCATCATTCAACATTTTCAATCACTTTTCATTCAAATGAGGTAACATAAAATAGCTACCACTAAAAATTATTTGGGGTTTAACACTCCATAAGTCACAATGATTGGCTTTGGAGAAAAATAATATTAATATTGGAGATAAATAGATCCAAGATATGGCATTTACTATAGTAGCTCGAGTTAAATACTTGAATGGAGTATGATATCAACTTCCCTTTTCATATGATCAATATGAGAAAATGGAAAAACTAATAGGTGCAGCAATAAGAACAGTAGAAGAAAATAGTTTCAGATTGATCGCAATGAAGATTGTTTGTAATTGGCTATATTCTTATTATTCGCATTCTCTATCATTCAAGATTGTTACATTGTCACTTTGTACTAAAAAAATTATTTCATCATTTTTCATCATTCAAGTTACTAACAGTCTCTTTGATCTTAAAAAAATGAGGTAACTAAGAAAATTTAAAATTAAATTAACCAAATTAATCTTAGACATATTTAACATATTTAAAATGATCAAAATAATTAGATCTTCAACAAATTTTGTATAACTTCACACGACTGAAACCAACCTAGATCCATCTTAACCCCAGATCTGTCAAGCTCTGAGAGGGACCAAATATCTCGAGGTGAAAAACTTTCCTCAAGTTTTGCACTAAAAAGGAGGTTTTCGCCTTGAGAGATTTGATCCCTCTCGGCGCTTGATAAATCTGGGGTTAAGATGGATCTAAGGTGGTTTAATTACATTGAAAATATATTACATAAAGCTCTCGTATTCAACTCAAAAACTCAACCTGTTATGTTATATTATCTAATAGATCCTTAATTTGGCTAAGTCCATCGCTTTACATAAAAATTGAATGAAACTCATCCAATTTCCTAATAACGTAGATATATTTTAGATTATATTTATGAAAATATTACTTGAATTAAATAAAATTAAGGAAATAAACTTCCTTTGATAAATGGTTTTTGACTTAAGAATGTCAAAATGGCTTCAACTAATAGATACTCATACATCAGGAAATTAAGCGAAATGAAAACAATCTAAATAGAAATGAAGTTTTACAGTTAAGAAAAATGTAAAATCCGACAATAATAATAACCCTGGAAAATGAAACAAAATTGCACCCTCAACTTAAGTTTGACCTTCAAAAGTGGATTATTATTATTATTACTTTATCATAAAATAAACCATTAATGTGAGGAAAAACACTCTTTGGGTGATCCCTACTCTAGGATTGAAATGTTGAGGAAAAGTCTCAAAAACTAGCACAATTTTCTGCTCATAATTTCATACCACTAGTTAATGTATGTGCACAATTTAATAAAGGGAGCTTATATACAATGAACGACCATTAAAATATGGCCACTTAGGCTACAATGAAATTCAAGTATCAATCAAATTTGAAAAAACCATATGGAGTGTGCAGATTGAATCCTCCAATTCTGACATAGGAGTTGGGTGGAGCATTTATCTCTATATGTAGGTTTAAATTTCGTGAAAGGATTTACACATACCAATTCCAAACCATTATTCAATTCTTCACAAGTTTGACTTCCAACTTGAACAACAAATACTTAGAGATATAAGTCTAAATTTTGTTAAATGTAACTTTAACAAAGGTTTTCAATCAAAATATATACTTCAAATTGAAACCAAGGGAGCCAATCTAAGGATCAAGAAATGATATATTTTAAGGTTCTTAATGTCTTGACAACAAAAGGGACAATATGAGACTCAAGAAATCTCAACAGGACACTTTACTTCATTAAGGATAATAAAGCACCACCAAAGGTAATGGTCATTCATGGAAAAACTCATTGCCAAAGTTCTCCCTTCCTAGTGCATTAAGGATCTGATAACTTCTCAAGTCATCGAAGCCTAAATACTGAGAGGAAACCTACTTTTAACTTTAAATTGCAATAAAATCCATAATAATATATTACAGGCTCATGTGATCAAAAATTGCATTATGTAACTCAACACTTGGCACCACAACACTATAGAGATTGACCAACATGAAACAACCAATTTTATCTCCAATATATTCAATTCTCATTCTACTATTTAGACACCTCCCTCTTAGCTACTATCAAACTCATTCAAAGGTAGACAATTAATTTATTCTTCTCCCCCATGAATCATTTCCTAGTCATAAGAAAGACATTTATGGACACTATATAAATAAAAAAACTATTTAGTAGTGTAGTTATTGGAAGTTTCTTAGGAAAACATATACATCGATAGTTCAACAAGGTTTGGTTCTCTGATAGCACGCCTCAATTTGGATTATAGGTTCCTACAATAATGATATTTCACATGACATCACAATCATATTGATATCACGGCCATGTCTAGGATATCACATCTCATGGTGCATATCTTATGATAATCCTCATAAATTGTCTTGAATTTCATATAATTTTCCAATATAATCCTTACATAGTTCTCACCACTCCAAAGGTGAAAGTGATCTTCAGTGATCTTCACTTTTTATAGGAAATGACAAATAGAGGATACTAATAAGAGACTAATCGAGTTGGGAAATATCTAATAGTTAAAAAAATTATCTCTTAATAGTCATATAGACCATCCATTTACATGTGAAAAAATATTCAAAGCGATCTATTGAGTGCTATTATATTTCTTTTTGTTAAATGAGAGATTTTTAAATAGATTATCACAAATATTCTCTTATGATCTCGATCTCTATAATATGTAGATAACTTCGCAAAATATATTCATATACATGTCTCTTTTATATTTTCTTCAATAATATTTATCAGTTCACTCAATATTTGTAAGGTCTCTCTCAGCGATGTACTTCTTAATACTCAATACTCCTCCATTTTGAATGCATTGCATATATGATATTATATAATAATGTCATCATAACAATTATACATCATTATTTAGTGGTTACCAACATGGTTAAATTTCATTGCTGAAGATGATTATGATAACGAAATAAAACTATTAGAATCATTAATTTCTCTGCACTTAATCAACTTTCAAATGCTTTTTTTTTGTTCAATAGTTAATTGTCGATGGTGATTTAGTGCATGAAATACCATGCATTATTATAAATTTAGCATGAAAATGCATATCCTTTTTTCATATCCTCATTGATATATCAATGGGAAAGAATGCACATACTTCCATGCATTGCAAGTTTAACCTGAAAAAGTATATTTACATTACATTATCTTTTGACTTAAATAAAGATAACTACATTTTTATGCTGGAGGTGTTATCTTTGTTGGAGTGGGGGTGAGTAAACATTGTTTATCCCATCCAATTACGTGGAAAGCGTTATTTTTGTTAGATTGAGATGAGAAAACACTGTTTACCCCACCCAATCAAAACATTTCTTCATCGCCCTTTTGTCTAGTTAAAATTTGACTTTTGACTTAAATAAAGATAATTACGTTTTTACGTCGGAGGTGTTATCTTTGTTGGAGTAGGGCTTTGCTGGAGTAGGGTGAGTAAACATTGTTCACCCCACTCAATTAAACGGGAAGCGTTATCTTTGTTGGAGTGAGGTGAAAAAACAACTGTTTACCACAGCCCAATCAAACATTTCTTCATCACCCTTACTGTCTAGTTGTTCATTTACTGTCTAGTTAAAATTTGACAAGTGTAACGTCTAAAAAAAATTGACAAGTGTAACATCGGCTTGGGCCACTTCCTTCTAGTGCTTCTGCGTTGGGTTCTCGACTCCCACCGGGTTCTCGACTCCCACTAGATCTTTGCCAATTGTACAAGCACGCATCGAGTTCTCGAATCCACTGTCGAGATCTTTGCCAGAAGTGTGCGGCTCGGAATCCATTCCTTATCGATGGTTTAGATTTTCTGTTAGATAAACGGAGTACAATGAAATTAATTAGGAGTAACGATTTAGACGGAGGGTTTGTCTTCTATTCATTTTGACGATCGAGAAGAATAGAGAGCGCCTACGAAACCCTTTTTTATCTGGATTACTCATTTACCAAAATTTCTCATATAAAGCCTTCGCCTTAAGCCAGTACAAAGACATTACGGTCATTTCCCAACGGAGGCTTGAAAAATCTCGCTAGCACTTACTACCTTCCCGGTATCAAATTTCGATAGAAATTTTAATAACTCAATAAAATTCTTTCTTGCGGAATTCTTTAATTGCGAGTTAGAATGTTAACTCTTTTATGCACGGTAAAACATATCAAAATTAAAAGCTTGAAGCAATTCTAATGATATGTAATTTTCAATAAAAATTACTTGAATAAAAACTTAAAGAATCTAAAAATAAAGGCTTTAAAATGTCGGTAAAAACATAAATAAATACCTCGTACATTGGTGGCTTATGTAAAGCTTCGGCTTGAAAAATTAGATAAAATCCCAAATGGACTCCTTCGTTGGTTGCTTTGTGATTAGAAATATATTTTCTGATAAACTGATTTTACCGTGGTAGAAAACAAACTTTGGCACATATAAATGCTCTGTTTTATAAATGTTCTCCACTCCACTTTTATTTCAGATTTTACATTAACCTTTCACTCATGAAAGAAGTAAAACTTCAATCTATCACTTGAGGATTTATAATATAATATAGTATGTAAAACTTTATGCATACCACTCAACGCACTACAGCGTTCAACGCAGGTCCTCAACACAGTTTTCAATTCGTCTTTTTCCTCCAACACAGGTCTAGTCTACGCACATGGCTGATCTTCTTCACGCTGTGTGAGATTATTACTAGCTGGAGATTGTCATGAGGACGCAAGGACGAAGATCACGATGTGCAGTCTTGAGATAGAAAGGTTTGAAATCTAAAAATTCTGAAAGGGCTTCCAAGCTCTGCTAATTCTAGTTGATGGTGAAAAACTGAAGGATTGAATTAGTGAGCTTGGGGACCAAACAGAAATTTAATAGCCTAGCTCCCATCAAGCTTCTTTTGGCTATGTGTCAAATGCTCCACTGATCAAGGTAGAGAACTGCAGTGGGAGTAATGGACCACTTCAGAAGCTCCCAACAAGAAATTAATGAACTGCAGTTGATTTCCATAATTTAAGGAAATTACTGCAGTTAGTTTCCAAAAATTAAGGAAATCACTTCAGTTATTTTCCAGATATTTACTCTAGCTGTTTCCAGAAATAAATGGAGTAATGCTGAAATTCAGCAGCGGATGAGGGAGCGTAACATTCTCCCACTTGGTCCATACTTCCACTCTTAATGTCTCATCTAAAAACCCATTGCTAATCTGTATTAAGTAATATATACATGAATCATGGCGATAAGTCCTCTAATGATGAGTATTATCTTCCATGTATTACTATGTATTTATTCTTATTAAAATTTATGTGGCAACAATTACTTAATGAATAAACCCAATGTTTATTCTTGGTCCTACACAAATGTATTTTCTCAAATCAAATTAAAGTGCACATAAACATGAGAAAAACATCACAATAATTAAGAATTTCATTAAAAATAACATTGTTCATACAATGAGAATTTACATAATGGAACCAAGTCCCATATTCATTACATGATCCTTGAATTTAAACGGTGGCATGCCCTTAGTCAAAGGATCAACGATCATCAACTCAGTGCTAATGTGCTCAATGACCACTTTCTTTTCTTTAACACATTCCCTTATAGCTAAATACTTAATGTTGATGTGTTTATTTCGACTCCCACTTTTGTTGTTCTTAGCCATAAAAACAGCAGCTGAATTGTCGCAATATATTCTCAATGGCTTAGAGATAGAATCCATAATTCTAAGCCCAGAAATGAAATTCTTAAGCCATACACCATCTAAAGTATCCTCAAAACAGGAGACGAACTCGACTTCCATAGTAGAAGTGGCAATCAAGGTCTGCTTGGCACTCCTCCATGATACAGCTCCACCGGCCATCATAAAAATGTATCCTGATGTTGATTTGCGTGAATCAACACATCCAGCAAAGTCAGAATCTGAGTAGCCAATCACATCCAAGTTGTTCGTCCGTCTATACATAAGCATGTAGTTTTTGGTTCCTTGAAGGTACCTCATTACTTTCTTTGCATCTCTCCAGTGGTCTAAACCTGGATTACTCTGATATCGTCCCAACATTCCCACAGCAAATGCAATGTCAGGTCTTGTGCAAACCTGAGCATACATTAGGCTTCCGACAGCAGAAGCATATGGAATGTTATTCATTTGTTCCCTTTCGAAGTCGTTCTTCGGGCATTGGTTCAAACTGAACCTATCACCCTTCACAATGGGAGCAACACTTGGTGAACAATCCTTCATCCGAAATCTCTCTAAAATTTTATTAATATAGGTTTCCTGAGACAGACCCAAGATGCCTCGAAATCTATCTCTATGAATCTTAATGCCAATGACATAAGATGCCTCACCCATATCCTTCATATCAAAATTTTTAGAGAGGAATTGTTTCACCTCATGCAGCAAACCCTTATCATTGGTTGCTAGCAAAATGTCATCCACATATAAAACAAGAAAACAAATTTTACTCCCACTGACTTTAAGGTATATACATTCATCCATAATGTTTTCTACAAAACCGAAAGAAGAAATTACATCATGAAATTTCAAATACCATTGGCGAGATGCTTGTTTTAATCCATATAATGACTTCTTGAGCTTGCAAACCAAATGCTCACCATCACTAGAGGAGAATCCTTCAGGTTGTTTCATGTAAACCTCTTCCTCTAGATCTCCATTGAGAAAGGCCGTTTTCACATCCATTTGATGCAATTCCAAATCAAAATGGGCTACAAATGCCATAATTATGCGCAAGGAATCTTTCTTAGATACAGGAGAGAAAGTCTCCTTGTAATCAATTCCTTCTTTCTGAGTGAATCCCTTTGCAACGAGTCTAGCCTTGTATCTCTCAATGTTGCCCAATGAGTCTTTCTTTGTCTTAAAGACCCATTTACATCCAATGGCTTTTGCACCATTAGGCAACTCAACAAGATCCTAGACTTCGTTACTCTTCATAGAATTCATCTCTTCCTTCATGGCATCGTACCATAATTCTGATTCTTTGCAACTAATGGCTTGTGAAAAAGACTCAGGATCATTTTCGGCTCCAATGTCGTAGTCAGGTTCTTGCAGATACACAACATAATCATCAGGAATTGCTGATCTCTTTGGTCTAGTAGATCTTCTTAATGTTGTCCCACCATCTTCCTGAGAAGTATGTGGTTCAACTCGTTGTTCAAAAGTTCTTGGCAATTCTTGAACTATCTGATCTACTGGAATATCGTCAGCAGCTTGTGGAACTTCAACAATTGGTTGTTCAACACCAGTTTGTACTTGAGGGGTGTTGTGAACAATAACCAATCTTTCACTTGAGGTGGAAGGTTGAGATTCTGAATGATCCTTCTCAGAAACTATGTTCCTGGTTTGATCGCTCCCACTGATCAAGTTATTTTCAAGAAACTTTGCATTTCTTGATTCCACAATCCTAGTGCTGTGAGATGGACAATAAAATCTGTAACCTTTAGACCTTTCAGCATATCCAATGAAATACCCACTAATGGTCCTTGGGTCCAGTTTCTTCTCTTGTGGATTATATATTCTCACTTCGGACGGGCATCCCCAAACGCGCATATGTCGCAAACTCGGTTTCCAACCTTTCCATAATTCAAATGGCGTTTTAGGAACAACCTTGGTTGGAACTCGGTTTAATATATACACTGTCGTCTTAAGTGCTTCAGTCCACAAGGATTTAGGAAGATTGGAGCTACTAAGCATACTCCGCACCATGTCCAATAATGTTCGGTTTCTTCTTTCTGCTACACCATTCTGGTCGGGTGAACCAGGCATGGTGTATTGGGCAACAATCCCATGCTCTTGAAGAAATTTTGCGAATGGCCCAGGTGCTTGTCCATCTTCTGTGTATCTACCATAATATTCTCCACCTCTATATGATCTCACGATCTTAATTTGCTTGCCACATTGTTTCTCTACTTCAGCCTTAAAAATCTTAAAGGCATCTAATGCTTCGCTCTTTTTATGAAGCATGTAGAGATACATATATCGTGAGTAATCATCTATAAAAGAGATGAAGTATCTCTAACCATGTGAGTCCATGTCTGGACTACATATATCAGTATGTATGATCTCTAATATGTCTGAACTCCTATTGGCACCTTTCTTTGACTTGTTGGTCTGCTTTCCCTTTATGCAGTCCACACAAGTCTCAAAATCAGTAAAATCTAGAGTATTAAGTACCCCTTCATTTACCAATCTTTTAATTCTATCTATGGAGATATGACCTAGTCTTCGGTGCCATAATTTAGAGGAATTTTCATCAATAACACATCTTTTAATACCAGTGTGAACATGCATTGAATCATAAGTGACATTGTTTGTAAATTAATGCAGTAAAGACCATTAGACAAAATACCATTCCCAACATAATCAGATTTATAAAATAAACTGAATGATGTTTCTGAAAAGTTAAAGGAATATCCAAAAGGTACAAGCCTTGAAACTGAAATCAAGTTTCTAGAGAAACTTGGTACATAAAAAGTCTTTTCTAATTCTAAAACAAATCCACTACTTAAATTTAAATAGCATGTTCCTATAGCCTCCACATGCGAGCCCATCTTGTTTCCTGATAAGATGCTTTGCTCACTTCCCACTGGCTTCCTTCGGTTTTGCAAACCCTGCAAGGAATTCGAAATGTGAATTGTTGATCCAAAATCAATCCACCATGTGTTAACATTGACATTAACCATATTAGATTCATAACAAACAAACGAGATTGGATTACCTTTGTCTGCAAGCCATTTCTGAAATTTGGCGCATTCCTTCTTCATGTGTCCCTTCTTTTTACGGAAGAAACACTTGGAATCCTTCTTGATATCGGCTTGGGGAGGTATTTTACCTTTCCCTTTCCGATTGGCTTGAGATTTGCCCTTTCCTCGCGTTGCCAGCATTGCACTTTCTCCCATTTCCATCACCAGTCTCTCTTCCTCTTGAACACACATGGTCATGAGTTCATTAATTGACCATTTATCCTTATGTGTGTTGTATGAGATTTTGAAAGGTCCGTATTGGTGTGGAAGGGTGTTCAGGATGTAGTGCACCAGGAAAGATTATGATATTTCAACCTCGAGTTTCTTCAATTGAGCCGCAGTGTCCCTCATTTGCATGATGTGCTCGCGCACACCTTTTACACTGGTGAGCCTTAGGGATGAGAACTTCATAATTAGGGTGCTTGCTAGTGCCTTGTCTGAAGTGACGAATTGATCATCAATGGCTTTCAGCAAGTCTCGGACTTTGTCATATTGTTCAACAGAACCACGAATACCAGCTGAAATTTTAGTCTTAATGAACATCACGCTTAGACGATTAGATCGTTCCCATCGTTCATAAAGCGCGATGTCTGCTGCAGTGCTGGTATTAGTGAGCGCTGGTGGTTCATCTTTCCTAATAGCATAGTCTATGTCCATCCACCCCAAATGAAGGAGAACTCTCTCATTCCAGACTTTATAGTTATCTCCCTTAAGTTCAGGGATATCAGTACGAATTTCAGAGAAATTTGCAGGTTGTACAACTGCATAATATTAAAAAAAAACACATGCTTATGTTAAAATTGAGGCATAAATAAAATTTCATGCTTTACCAATGTAAATCATGCTTTAAAATTGAATCTAATGACATAAAAATTGTCTGTGGACTAAATTTTTAATTCAAGCAGATTCAATTAACCTTTTGAACTTTATGATAAAACTTATTAATTCATAACCCCTATGGGTAAGTTATGAATATTTTATCCTAATTAATTACTTAAATATAATAAAAATTCCTGTGGGATAAAATTTATTATATTTAATATAATTAATTACAATTAATGTCTATTCTTTATGTGATTCTAATCAATCATAATATATAATTTTATTTGATTTGAGATGCTGTGGCTATTCTCTAATCAATTAAAATTATATGAATCACTAGACATTTTTTTTATTTATTTATAAAAATTAACTGATAAATTTGCATGAATGAAACTACAATATTCATGCATAATATTTAACCATAGATCTCATATGCTCATTGATAATAACATGTTTTAATTAAATCTCAAATAATTAATTCATGCATAACTAAATATGAGCATATTTTCCAAAATTGCATATAATTAAACTAAATATTATAAGCATAAAAATTAGACAAAAATAGACATATTTCTAAATATATACTTTAATTTAGAAAATCTAAAAATAAGGGCAGAGATGTAAAACTTGGCTCCGATACCAAATGATAGTGTTTAATTACTAAATAAAATTCTTTAATGCGAGAATTCTTTAATTGGAGAGTTAGAATGTTAACTCTTTATGCACGGTAAAGCATATCAAAATTAAAAGCTTGAAGCAATTCTAATGATATGTAATTTTTCAATAAAAATTGCGGAATAAAAACTTAAAGAATCTAAAAATAAAGGCTTTTAAAATGCCCAGTAAAAACATAAAACATACCTCTAGCCATTGGTGGCTTATGTAAAGCTTCCAGCAGAAAATTTAGATAAAATCCCAAATAGGCTCCTTCGTTGGTTGCTTTGTGATTAGAAATACTTCGTTGGTTGCTTTGTGATTAGAAATATATTTTCTGATTAACTGATTTTACTGTGATAGAAAACAAACTTTGGCACATATAAATGCTCTGTTTTATAAATGTTCTCCACTCCACTTTTATTTCAGATTTTACGTTAACCTTTCACTCATGAAAGAAGTAAAACTTCAATCTATCACTTGAGGATTTATAATATAATATAGTATGTAAAACTTTATGCATACCACTCAACGCATTACAGCGTTCAACGCAAGTCTTCAACACAGTTTTCAATTCGTCTTTTTCTTCAACACAAGTCTAGTCCACGCACATGGCTGATCTTCTTCACGCTGTGTGAGATTATTACTCGCTGGAGATTGTCATGAGGACGCAAGGACGAAGATCACTATGCGCAGTCTTGAGATAGAAAGGTTTGAAATCTGAAAATCTGAAAGGGCTTCCAAGCTCTGCTAATTCTAGTTGATGGTGAAAAACTGAAGGATTGAATTAGTGAGCTTGGGGACCAAACAGAAATTTTATAGCCTAGCTTCCATCAAGCTTCTATTGGCTATGTGTCAAATGCTCCACTGATCATGGGAGAGAACTGCAGTGGGAGTAATGGACCACTTAGAAGCTCCTAACAAGAAATAAATGAAGTGCAGTTGATTTCCATAATTTAAGGAAATTACTGCAGTTAGTTTCCAAAAATTAAGGAAATCACTTCAGTTATTTTCCGGACCCAACTCCAAATTTGTTTCCGAGAAATAAGTAGATAAGCTGAAATTGAGCGGATGAGGGAGCGTAAAAATTTGACCATGATTGGAGAAAATAAGCAGTCGTGAAGCTTTCCTCGGATTTTGACAACGAGGGGAATGCCTTCATCAACAAGATTTCTTCTAGGGTGTTCCACGGGATTGCGAAGATTAAAGCCTCGTTTCAGAGGAGTGGCAGTGGTGAGATCCAGTCCCCGCAACTAGGTTTTGTGACGAAGTATTTATCGATTTTATATGATCACAAAGATCGCAATGTGCTTATTACGGCTTCAGTCGATCTCTCGCGGCAACTTCACCTCAAGCTACTTACTGATGTTAAGGCCCAGCAAGGAGAATTAAAACTACTTACAAGCTTGAATGATTCTAGGTATAAATTAGAAGTATCATCTGATGTACTGTCAATTGGTTTGCCCAGGGCAGTTGTAACGTTCCCCATTGGTGAAGTCAAATTGGAGGATATAATCCAAGATGAACGTAGAGTCTTGTCTGTGAATGGATTTGTTGGGGAACCTTATGAAGTGAAATGGTAGCGAGGAATACAATGATAACAATTTGAATATGAAGTACAAGTGCAATTGAAGTACAAGTGCAAGGATGAAGAATTGACTATTACACCAAGCATATCTTTGTCGTCAATTCATACGTTTTTTCAATCTCTCATCCTTCATTATTTTAGCGAATTCTCGACACGAGCGGTTACCCCAGTTCGCAGAAGGTTACAACTTATAATGCCTCCGTCTGGTTTTGAGCTCATAATAGTTACTTCCCTTACGTTGTGCTTTACTGATTATTATCTTTTTGTGTTGTAGGTGCTTGGCGTATTCCAAACCCTCCTGTACTGGTAGTTTTTTGCACCCAACTTTCATTGTATATCGCACTCAAATTTCATTGTATATAGTATTTTACTGCCCAAAAACTATTTAAGACTTTCCCCTTTCGATTGTAGGTAGCAAAACCCAAACCCTTGGTGCTTCCGCCCTTCGGTCATTGGGTTATCGTCCACTTCTAACCTCTTCGTTCCACTCCTCAGGTACTCCGGATATCTCTCTTTCGACACAGTAGCAGGGGTTTTCTCGAAGTTATTTTTTATTTATGCGTATTTGGAGGAGAGCCTTAGGGTTTAGCTGGGTACACCTGTAATTTATAAGATGGCTACAGAGAATACTTTCAGTTTTCCCTTTTGTACAGTTTGATGGTAGCCGCAGTCAGCACCGTTCAGGCGAGCCTGTAATTTTTACTGTAATGTCTATATAATTTTAAACTAGGTAGAGCATAAGAGCTTCAGTCGGTTTCATTAGCACTTAGGTTGTGCGTAGGCAGATTACGTATGCCATTCAAGATGAGGTGAGAGTAGGTTTATGGTATTTCGGGATGTAGACTTCAATTTAGTGCACATTAATCCTTCATAAGAATAGTTTCCATCTTTCCATCTTAGCCACAAAGCATACAGAGCATTGGTCATTTCCTAGTAACTTTTATGTAGACCTTGAAATAAAAGGTTTACGGATGCATTGTAGGTTTGGTAAATGACGTGTTATCAAATTTTCCTATGGTTGGAAAGTAGATTACTTCTAACGATTCCCTGAATGCTACCAAATTTCTTCATTGTTGGAAGACTGAATTTCTGCTTCTAACGATTCACAGATGCTACGTGCCTATATATGATAATGCCTTGCCATAGCTATCGTCTTGATTATGCCAGTTCGAGATGAACTACATCAAGATGAAAGCACATTCAACATTGCCTTTTCACTTATAACATAATGGTCTAAGAGATATGACATTAACGATTTTTTAAGTTTCGATCAGATTATGATATTTGCTAACATACTTGAGTCACCTTCAGATTGAATTATCTTTCAA
Source organism: Pinus albicaulis (assembly GCA_034641835.2). Lineage (NCBI taxonomy): Eukaryota > Viridiplantae > Streptophyta > Pinopsida > Pinales > Pinaceae > Pinus > Pinus albicaulis. The sequence goes on from JAXQQM020059598.1 coordinate 28,006, forward strand.
AGATGGAGATCCCAAACTAGAAATACAGGACTATATGTTGGATACGAATCTAGATTGTTTTCACAGGAATCTTTGCAAGCTACCATGACCAGTGGTCCATTTTTCAACAAAATTAGGACAAAGATTTTAAGCCAAATCTAAAGAAAGAGATCGAACCATTCAACAATAGTTGCAGTGCTCATCTCGTATGTTGAGATGAAATTGTCCTTGCACCAGAAAACTTAGTACATTAGAGCCGGTCGAAAATGCTGATGTATAATAGTAAATATATATATTTTTGAAAAAATATGTATTCAACGTACAAGTGTTATACTGGTTGTATTCCTTTATGCAGATTTGCAAAAGGTGTTGCCATGATTTTTTTAGATGTTATCATGTTCTAATATCAGGGGTCAAAGTCATCTTTGTCATCATTTGAGTCCTAGGTTTTTTAATTTTTATTTAAAAATATTTTAATTTTAATTTTAATATTTCACTATAAAAATTATTTTTTTGTTATTGTACTGAATAAAAAAAGTTCAGATTTGCTGGTTTACACCATACCATTTCAGATTTTGACTTGACTATGCCTCCATTATTTCAGTTCAAGAGTAAGAGAAAACTGCGTTAAAAGAGTTTTTGTACTCATGGTTACCTTAGTAACAACAGAAAATTGAAACACATAAGACTAGGAATTTTGCTTCTGTGATCCATAGATTGTGACTAAAATCTTTCGGAGAAAATCACATCAAAATAGATTAGCTCGACGCAAGTCAGTGTGGTTCATCATCATGACAAGATGGAAAATTTGAGCAAGAAACCCCTTTAAATAGAAAGTAAAGCTCTTACTAGCCATTTGTAAAATAACCGCTAATTTGACTCAAATAATGAAAATTAATTTATTTTAAACTAATTAAGGTTTATAAATAGAATTTTAATTATATAAATTTATTTTAATAATTAAAGTTTATAATTAGAATTTTTAATTATTTATAATTATTTTAAAAAAAAAATAAATAAATATTTTATTTATATATTTTTTAGAATAATACTAAATCATTTGATTTTTATTATTATCGAATAAATTACATGTTAAAAATAAATAAATAATATTTAAAGTTAAATTTATATATTTTTATTTTATTTTAATAATTATAAAGATTATTAGATTCAAAAAAAAAAATCTATCAAATTGTTAACTTTAAATTAAAAAAAATAAAAAATAAAATAAATAAATAGGGATAAATTAAAAATTAAAATAATTTTATTTTATTATTATTATTTTTAAATAAAAATAAATTGTAATTAAAAATAAAAATAAAATAAATAAATAGAATTAAATAAAGATAAATAAGTAGATGAATAAAATTATAAAATATATATATATATATATATATATATATATATATATATATATATATATATATATATATATAATAAAAATATAAAAATTAAAAATTAATTAAAATAAATAAATAAAAATAAAAGTGAATTAAAAATAAAAATTTTTAAAATTTTAAAAATTTTAAATAATAAATAAATAAATAAATTTTAATAAAAGGAAATTTAGGAATGAAGGGCAGGAATCCAGCATCTGCTAATCACCCAACCATCATCTCTATTGAGGTTAACTGACCTCTTTTCAGTTTTCATCGCTTCTCTCAATTTACAGTGGAAAAAATGGTCAATCCTCGCAATAACCTTAGCATCTTCAATGCAAATGTGATGGTTTGTCTTCTCAACATGCTCTGCTAGCGTAGATGAGCGAGATCTACTATGCTTCAGGTCAGCTACATGTTCATGAATTGTCTGACTAATTGATCGACCAGTTTCACCAATGTAAGGGGTTCCACATGAACATGGAATCAAGTAAACTCCCTTACCATCCTTCGGGGAAATAGGGTCCTTAACAAATCTGAGCGAACTCCGAATGGTGCGAAAGGGATTAAAAATTCTAATTATTAAAATAAATTTATATAATTAAAATTCTATTTATAAACCTTAATTATTTTAAAATAAATTAATTTTCATTATTTGAGTCAAACTAGTTGTTATTTTACAAACGGCTAGTAAGAGCTTTACTTTCTATTTAAAGGGGTTTCTTGATCAGTTTTTAGTCACAACACATAAGACTGATTCAACTGATATATGAGTCCAGCTACCAACAGAAAAATACAGGGACATTTAAAGCACTAAAAAGACTACTCTGAATCATAAACTTCCCTTACTCGACCTACTGACTTTAAGACTGTTGCTGAAATTTTTGATCTGTCACTGAGATGCTGGACACTGAGAATTAGTTCATGAGGGCAATAGGAACAGAGTGAGTGCTTTGGGTTTGGTTGTCAAATAGATCTTCATGGAAAATTATACCTGGATCCAATTCTAATGCTCTTTTTTAGAGAGTATCCGTTGTACTGTTGAACTCTTTGTATATGTGCTGAAATCTAATATCCTGGAACTGAGATTTTATTTCCTCAATTATGTGTTTCCAAGCTTCCAAGTTTAGGCCGGCTACCATGTCCAGTTTTCAATAAAATTAGGACAAATATTCCAAGTCAAATATGAAGAAAGAGATCAAACCATTCAACTATAGTTGCTTTGCTCTTGAACTGGTACATGCTAGCTTAATTCTTCTTAGCATTCAAATATATATACTAAGTGAATTCATGAAATCAAGGCAAAGAAGTGTGCTGCAATTGCGATTTGACCACAGCAGGATCACAACAATTAGACTCAGAATCCTCACATAAATACTTTAACAAATACGAGCCTTAAAGAATGCATCTGGAGTTTGAATAGATTTCTGAGAGGGTACGAATAAGGCTGATATGTAGTCATATCATTGTAAAGATTACTTTGGTAATCCATAAAATATAGAAGTTTAAATATCTATTTCAGCTTTTTCAAATTCATGAGCTCCTCAGGTATATTTCCTAGATTGAATGGATTTATTGCCAGGCTTAGAGAGGTCAACTCTGGTAAACTTCTCACAAAAGCAGGGAATGGACCTGTGAAATTGTTGACTGACAAATGTAGAATTTGCAGCTATTTCAATGGAGATGGAGAGAAGTCTGGTAAAGTACCAGATTACTATGCTATTATTCTCGAACAATTATGTTAGTGTTACTTTATGTTAGCGTAGCTTTCTTTTTAAATTTAACCTCCTATTACATTATTTGAAAGATTAAAATTTCCATATATTTCACTTAGTTCTTGTTTTACCCACTCTCGAGCGTTACTTTGCACCTCTCGATGGTGTAAATGCTAGTTGTAAATACCCCTCATTGTATATGTTATCATTCAATCCAAAAAATACATAGGAACCCATTATTATTAGTCTTCGCTTATTGCACATGCATCATTATTTGCAACATTGTCTCATTATTTACATAAAATATGTTATCGTTCAATCCAAGAAATACATAGGAACCCATTAGTATTAGTCTTTGCTTATTGCACATGCATCATTATTTGCAACATTGTCTCATTATTTACATAAAATGCTACATGACGCATCTTTATTTTAATCCTTGTTACAATTTCATTTTGGAAAAAAAATTGTATATAAATATATTATGGTTTATATTTATTGAGAATTCATGAATACCAATTAGGTATTATTGGATAAACTCATCAACGAATAAAATATTTAAGATTGTCTTTAATTTTTTTATTGATTTATACCTATTAACAAAACTAGATTTAGATTATAATACCAAATGTGAGATGTGAGCTAGATTTAGATTATAATACCAAATGTGAGATGTGAGAGATAATTTAAAGTGTTTTATTTTATATATGATTTACATAATAATTATTTATTTTTAGAAAAGAAAATAAAAATTCCAAAAAAATATAAAATTAAATTTGTTTATTTACATAAAGATAATATCAATAATTTATTTTATTCTATAAAAGAAAGTTAGTGTTCCATGAAACATCATTAATTTAAATTATTTTATTTTTTAATATCTATTTAAAAATCAATGCAATTTTTCCCATAAAGGGTGCCTTTGCGCGATACCCCTCGTTCACTATGATTTAATGACAACCTTCATGAAAATATATCACAACATGCAGATGACTTGGAACCCCGCATGTTTGTGGAGCATCTCGTCACATCATGAAAGTTTTTGGTCAAAGCATAAACATTGGTGGATGAAGAAAGAAAGTATGATGTGAGACAAGCTATTTTTATTACCAAGAGTGGCAATTGATAAAGCTATTCATGACATGATAATCCTTGTCAACTCTTTGGTTCTCCCTACTTGCAGTTTTTGGGAAATATTCATAATGGGAACTCCTTTACTCATGCATGACAATACTCAGTGTAATTATCAAATAGATTTGGGGTGGGACTCTTGTATATCTTATATTGGAAGGCTCCTAATTTCAAATGATATGAACTTCCTTGATGTAACAACCCCTCCTAATCCTCACCATAACACTAATTAAGAAGAGGTGGTTACTATGATAACCCAAGATCCAAGGTATCATTATCGAAATGGGGTCTAAAAATTTCAATATTTTCAACTAATCAAAAGCTCAGCCTTACATCACCATTGCGTTCGTCTCGTCGAGATGATTCCAATGATATAAAACTTTACCCAAATATGAATTTCATATCATGAGATGTGACCATTGAAGTTCTGATGAATCAAAGAATGCCACATCATCATTCTCACCACACGGTGACTACGTGGCCATACCCACCTGGTTAATCTCCCAACGACACTTGGAAATTAATTATTACTACCGACTCATTCGCACCAAACTTATACTAATATATGCACTTATGCAGTATTTGGTGAACGCCAAATTTCAACAACATTTTTTACTCTCTTGCTTATTACCCAAGTTGTAACATTTTACATATTCACAAATTTCTTTGGGGTCAGCCTTCCAGGATGACGTGCATGATGGGTCCACTTCACCACTTTGTAGTCATGGATCTGGTTGGTCCATGACCCATGCAACTCATGCTAGTCTCGATAACCCTGCTCTTGCCACGACATCCCGACACTTAATCAACCCATCTCTCCCATGAGTGTTGCACATAACTACCTCCAAGAGACAAACTTTGAGACAAAAAAATTCTCGTCAACCATTGCAATCATTCCCATCTGAGCGGGTCCCACTTACCACGACCGCATGTTGCAATACTCCCTCTTCATGTGGGAATCAATGCTCCCATTGGCCAATGCATGACCTCCACATCATCTCAACCTACTCCACGTTTCTGACCTTGCCACACTAGCCTAATCCTTGTCAGCTTAGCTTTTTATCTTGTTCAACAATATTTGGGCTTCTGGGATGTAACCTTTGGGCGTACATCATCCTGAATTTCCCATCGATCGTCAATTGCCTTCCCCTAATTATTTTGGGTCATTCAACACACTGGAATTTCACTATGTTAATCTTTGAAGTCTCATGGATAACAATCTAACCTTAAAGCCATCCCTTTACTTGGACTGTTAAATTTTGTTGCGACCATAAATAATGTAAAGCGCTAATGGAATGAGATAAGGCTCCCTATTGAGTCATTTTCAAAGAGATGCGACCATGGCTAGGCCACAGTGGTTCTACAAATGATTAAACTCACGTCAACACTTAAGCATTGATACTCAAGCTAAATGAAGCACACACTAATGTTATCCCTTCTAAGATTATGACCAATTCTACTCCTTTAGGTCCTTAACAACTAGAAAATACAGAACACGAAGTAGGGACTTGCCCATTTCACCTTTCACGACTTGTGTTATCCTCGGTTCCTCAATAGCTTATGGAGAACGGGTTGATCACAGTCCAGAGATCCCAATGTGCCTCTTGAAGCTTCAACCAACATGGCTAGCTTACAACGACAACCAAAACATATGTGATGCCCCAAAAGGGAATAAGGGATTCTCCCATTAAGTCTAATTACCATCTTGGACATAAGCCTGCAAAATCCCATTTTTTGGATTGGAATTCATACAACTTATTAACAAAAGTGCCTAGTATATGACTATCCACTATGGAGTACCAATCGAACTAATCACCATGACTAAACTAGTCATTCAAGCAGGGATTTTTCTAACACCGTCTCCACACAAAGACAACATGCTCAACCTCGAGACTTCAACCTTAACAAGAGAATATAGCAAGGATGCATCTTGGTACGAAATATAGAGATTTAAATTTAATTCATTCAAACCCATAAGGTTATACTTCACATAGCATGAAATACAAATTTATTAGATTGAGCCCTCGATAAAATGGATGTACAGTCCCAACACTAGGGTATGCATCATTGAAGACTTGAAGAATACCCCAACATAAAATACCAGGTTAGTAAGAATAAAAGAAGAGGAAATCCTCCATAATACCACATTGCAACACAATAATGAAATGCAAGCTTGAAATTAATAGAGTCATCGTATTGCACTAAAGAAGAATAATGTGCATGCTAAATAGTTCTACATTTAACCATCATCCTTACATGCTATCATAACGCCTTTAAAGCAAGAATACGACATACAATTAAATCCTGTAAGTATGAATTGCACAACCATATATCATGTAATAATGAAATCATTTCAACTAAAAATACAAGACTCATTCATTAACATAGAGAATGCATTAGAAACATGTATCTTATGAATCTTTTGGGTAATTGAGATCGAGATTACAAATCTCCACCCAACCATAAACAAGCTACAACCAATTATTTCTTGAAGTCGTCACCCCCGAGCCAGATTCCAATGCATGAGGTAGAGTGCTCTTAGAGGAGTTTCAAACCAATACCAATACTTCAACTAAAACATGGTGCCTCGAGGTTGCCTCACCTCAACCCACCAATTAGCAAAACCAAGTAAACACAGTGAACCGTTTCATGGGTATATATCCATCTTCTACTTGGGAGATTTAATCAGAATCATTAGCTGAAATAGGATGTATCAAGGCTACCCTACCTTCACCCATCAACTATTCAAAATTTTCACATCAGGGAAGGAACACTACCCATTATGTAGATGGACTTGCAACATCCCAATATCTTTAGGGATTTGGACACAGAGAGTTTCAATTCAGATGTGGAGGAAGAGATATATTTAATAACATGGAGGGTTTATCAACTATGTTATCTTTGAAGGAATAAGAGTGCACTTTCCAGTAGCTTAGTGGAATCTTCCACGTGTTATTAGCCCAATCCACGGAACTACCATCAAGTTTTATCAGCCCACTAGACCTGGGTGCTACCATTTTTCAAAGGTTATCAACCAACATAGCCTCCAGTGGATTTATCAGCCATATAAGGAACAACCATTTCTTTGTGATTATCAATAAGCAAGACTCATGGGTTTCTTAGCTAGCTATCATAAAATCTTCTCTTCTCCTAAATTCTATTGGTCCTCATAACCTTTTCTACCCTCTCAGTAATTCGCCTGACCCTCAGGAGTCCTCCGACATCCTCTTTTCTTGTTCCCTTCTCTGCATGTGCATATGAGTCCTGGGTGATTTTCCCATTAAAATTTCATCTTGTTCTACTCCTTCCTCCCCCTTTGTATGTGCATCGGGTCTCCCTTCCAAGAATGAAAACAATGTGTATCCCTTGAATGCATCTTTCCCTTGTTCTTCATTGTAACATCGATTGCCTTCTTGGCCACGATGGTTTTTTCCTTCTGAGTGATCTACGAGTCCAACCCTATTGGTAGTGCAACCCATACCTTTTCATTAAACATTAGTTATTTCTTTCTTACAACCCTTTCCCAATAGGGAGACGGGTCTGTCCTTACCTGTCCAACTGATTTAAATACATAGTCAGCTCATTAAAACCCACTTAGTCAGCCCATGACTAATATTTAAAACATTCAACTCATCAAGCAATCTCCATCCTCAAGCAATGTAATATTTTTCCCTCTCTCAGTCATTTAAAAATAATTACAATTATTTACAAAAGAGATGATTAATCATGGGATGTCACAATCCCCTCCCCATTAAGGCGAACATCATCCTTGGTGTTCAATAACCATTTACAAAACAAACACAGTTGATATGGAGCTTTAGACACACATCTATGTACAACATTTACAATTCACATACTCAATCACTTGTCCAACAACTCAATACATACATACATACATACATACATACATACATACATATATATATATATATATATATATATATATACCCATTAACTTGACCATCCTTGACTGGCTCTTTGCATTTTTATTGGTGCTTTTATTGTGCACTTCAATATCTTCAAGTTGTTTCGATTCTCTTTTCATTAAGGTTTGTTCACCACGTCTAGGAAACTTCCATGCTTTCTTGTAGCATGACATATAATCTCTCATGATATTCATTATAGAACATTTTCAAAAATTTAAATTGTACCTCTTTCCTTGTCCTTTTAATGGTTGTTCAACCAGTCAGACACATATGTTTAACAAATCGCAATGATGAAGTGTTCTTAACATCTCTTGGCTATTACACTACGGTGGCTACAATTCGGTCATTAATAAGCCCACTTATTATGCGTTCTTAAAAACTCCTTGCTATTACACCACAATGGATACAATTCAGCCATTAACAAGCCCATTTATTAGGTGTTCTCAATATTTCCTTGTTGTTACACCACAATGGCTATAGTTCAGTCATTAACAAGCCCATTTATCAAGTGTTCTTAATAGTTCCTTGCTATTACACTACAATGGCTACAATTCAACATAGAGGTTCATGTAGAGCACATATAATCTCAGTTCAGACTTGCAGAGAGAGATATAGTTAATGATGATGAGGTTTATTAGTTGCATTACTCATGGAGGAATAAGAGTGCACTTCTCCAACAACTTAGTGGAACTTCCACCTGTATTCTCAGCCCAATCCCCTAGAACTACAACAGGTGTTATCGTACCACTGGCCCTGTGTGCCCCAACCTCTCAAAAGTTATCAACCAACACAGTCTCCAATGGGTTTATTGACCTATTAGGCACATCCACTGCTCAGTGATTATCAACCAACAATCCTTCTGAGTTTCTTAGCCAAGCTACCATCTGAGCTTACTCTGTGATTATTAGCTAGCAAGCCTCATGGGTTTCTCAGTCGTGCTATCATCAAATCTCCTCAATGATTATTAGCTAGCAAGACCTTTAGGTTTGTCATTTATGCTACCATCAGAGTTGTGCTTCATGATTATTATCCAACAAGCCTCATGGGTTTATCAACTATGCTATTATAAAAAATTCTCTACTCCACCAAACTCTCTTATGACATCAATGTGATGCTTAGTGGAGTATATATCCAATCCTGCAACTAAGGATTATGCCTATTAGTTAATATACACATTGCCGTAACCATCAATGTTACCTTGTCATATGCATGACACAACATGATCATATACCATTATATTCTTATTTAAAATCATTGGCCAGTCAATGTTTCCCCACCCCAGTCATTCCTCTTTTCAACCAGGAATCTCATTGGAAAACTTATCATGTCATCCCATATAGCTATTTATATTTGCATTAAGTAAGGTTTATACAATCATTATTCCACAAGGATGATTGCTGACAATACCTTGTCAAACACAATGGCATTTATACATAACAATCAACATGATCATGAACATACATTTGCATATTTTATTAGAGTCAAGCTCAAGAGAACCTCCTTTTGAGCCACTTCCATGGCTTCCATTTTGTTATCCATTATCCCCATGGAACAAACCAACCTATTTGGATGCCACATTATTGTCCACTTAGTCATGGACATATCACACATTAACACATTTCAAATAAAATAAGAGTTTTAGAGAACTCCTTATATTGTTGTTGTTACTCATGTTGAAAAATGTACTTAGGTTCAATCTTCATAATGAAATATGTACTTGATGTAAAGAAGAAAAATAAAATGATTATTGTAATGCTTGTCTCATCGGTTTCATGAGCAAGGAATTTTATTTTTAGTATGGCTCCCATTGTGAGCCCTTAGTATTGGTCATAAAGTCAAATTGAGTCAAGGTCATGTATGAAGGACCCTTCTTGGGCATGTTACATATTTGTATGAGTTATTAAAAGAGTAAAAAGGCCATCCAAGAAAAAAAAAGCACCTCCAACAAGTCGACCTTTAATTAAATAATGAAACTACACCAACGGACATGTCGGCTCACCCACAACTCAAGTTTTATTATTTGCTAGATGAAACACTATAAATTGGCAAATCGACTCTCATTTGAATAGAGAGTAATCCGTTCAAGCAAGTTTGAAATAAGAAGTGAAAAAAGCACTTGGAAAGGAGCCTCCTGACCAGTGAAGGGAAGGGAAGGAAGAGAGAAGTTTGTGGCGTTACTTTGGATCTATTTTAGGGCTATTTCTTGTCACACGTGCGAAGAAGAGAGGCATCATCTGCTATAGGAAAGGCCGAGAGTATTACTGTATGTTTCAAGGAAGCTAAGTTCACTCTAGATTTCGAGTCAAGGAGAAGACATTGCAATCATCAAGTCGAAGTACATAAGAATGTATCTCTATTCAAGCGAAGTGATAAAAAGGTGTTGCAACTAAGGTTTCATAAATAAGGCCATGAATTGTAGTGCTAAATCAAGTAACTGAAAAACTCCAAGATAAACAAGAAGGAGGAAGAAACAAGGGGTTTGACTGTCGTTGAATCAAGGAAAAGAGGAAGATTTGTGTCTTGGTCCTAGAGAGGAAAATAGGTCAAGGGTCTTGGTCTTGGTATTCTTCAATTGAAGTCTTTATAAGAAGAATAATTCATTTGGGTTTTCCTCCCAAATGGGAGAGGTTTTGGCCCTAGATGATCACCTACATTCTGTGTCTCTTGTCTCATTATTATTTGTGCATTAGTAATTGTTTGATGAAGAAGAACACAATAATAATCAAGTAAATCAAATATACTAATATAAGAAGTAAAAATCATTCAAAAATAGATAGTTATCTCTAGAACAAAAATATCCTATTTACTATGCCCTATATTTCTCAACATGGAATCAGAGCTAAGGTGACAAAATCAAGGAAAGGGCATCTCATCCAGGGACACTTAAGGATCAAAATAACGAATGATATAAAAGTGAAGTCAAGATCTTAAAATAAGTGTCAAAACCTTATATTTAAGAATTCTACTCCAGAGAAAGTCTTGGTATCATTGCTCAAATCATCATCAAGGAAAAGGAAGGTCAAGACCTTTACATCTACTCTAGTTGAAGAAATCTAAAAATCAAAGCAACTAGAAGTATATTCATCCAAGAGAAGCACTTCAAGGACATATATCACATCATCATCTTGGATAAAGTCAAAACCCTAGAAGAATTTCTGGGATCCACACTCAATCATCACTGAAGGAAACCTCAAAGTTTTTGAGTTGTAGTATCTTGAAGACTATTCATCCAAAGGAAGCTAGATTAAAGGGCATTGTTATCATCTTAAAAAGACTATGGAAATTTCCCTCTCATTGAAGAAAGGTTATTACCATTGAAGGATACCATCAAGAAGTCATCATTTATCATCATCAACAAAGTCATCACCACCAAAAGATCTAAAGTGATCTCCCTCTTTATGGGATCAAGGATCAATTTTGAAGAGAACTATCTTCATTAAGGATAAGTTTTCTATTATCTATATCATCATAAAATTCAAGGAGGAAGAAAGTGGAAGAAGCATCTTATAAATGAAGTATATTCATGTCCACATCTAAATATTTCAAAATGTATTTGTGCAAGGAAAACAACAAATAGATTGGGGCTTCAAACTATCTTGCATGGAAGAAGAGGACAAATCTAAATTTCATTGAAATTGAGGTCATCGATCACGTCAAAATATCTATCACCAAACTAACTAAAGAATATGCTAAAGCACTTGCAAATTTTATGAAAGGAGAAGTTAGGGCTCAAATTATTCTCATAGAATCCATCAAATTTCCATATGTATAAAAACTCGAAACTTCAAAAGAAATATATGACAAACTGGTAGGGTTATATTCCATAAGAATTGGAGGAGAAGTTATTTCACTAAGGCAAGAACTCTACAAGATGAATATGTCAAAGGAAGAAGGAATAACCTCATACTTTATGAGGATATCTGAAATTAGGGATCAACTTCAAGATCTAGGAGAAATCATGGTTGATAGAGAGATGACGAAAATAGTGCTAAATGCACTACTGGAAGAATGGGGTAGATTTACTTCAAGAATTTATGGGAAGAAAGAGGATACTCCATTCCAGGATCTATGGTACATATGCAACATTGAAGAAACTAGGTTAAAGGAAAATTTTTATGTAGGATCAGGTGACAAAAATCAAGCATATGCTGCTATGGAAAAAAGAAAAGGAAATTTTGGGAAATTTGGTCCTTAGAAAAATAAGGAGAACTTAGCCAAGATTCAATGCTATGGATGTCGGGAATATGGTCACTACAAGAGAGAGTGTCCTAAGCTCAATAAGGACAATAAAAGAGGAAGAGAAGAAGCCCATACCACTGAAGAAGTGGAGGAAGTTGAAAATAAGAAGTCCAAGAAAGAGGAAGTAAAGGATCTCTACTATGATTGAGATAATCTTCCTCACTTATTTCTTTTCAAGTTCCTTTTTTTAAGTTTTCTGTTATAAGATATGGCTATCATGTATCACCAAGAAAAATTATAGGATGCATCATGGCATCATAGAAGCATTAAAAGAAAGAGCTCATGACATCATCATAGGGAAGCATTAAGGATAGCTACAATAAAAGTATATGGAAGTCTCCTATGGAAGGATATAGATCTTGGTGACCTCATTAGAAGCATAAGAGGTACTTATGAGAAGAATAAGGGTCATCTAGTACAAATATCATCATAGATTCGTCAAAAGGAAGCATTTTCTGGATGAGGATACTTAACATTCTCTATTGGAATCTTCATCAGAAGGTTCACCAATAAAAAGGTAACAAGTTTTTCATCAAGAATTGCATCTTATGGGAATTCACAAATGATGGTATGATGACAAAAGAAGCAAAGAAATTCAAGGGATTGAATTTTTTTCAATCAAGGAAGTTGTTGAAGGAATTCTGGATGACATAAAGAAAAATGAGGTATGTATGCTTGTATTTGATAAACTAGAGTCATGTCACATGGGTTTAGGTATCATGAACAAATTCTCCATCTCGAGAGCATGATCAAAAGAAATGATCTCCTACTTTGGAAGATGCAGCAAGGCATGGGTCACACATATTCTAATCAACAAAATATGTCCTCATATGAAATATGAGGAGTTTGAAAATAATTGGAGGAACTATCATAAGTTCTTGGAAGGAAATGTGTGAAAGAAGCGAAGAGATCGTGAAATGACCAACTATGGAGAAGGAAATCAACATCTGAAGACTAAGAGGTTTTACTAGAATATCTCCATGAAAGATATGAATATCTTGATGATGTATGAAAAATAAATAGACCCTTGATAATATATATCTTTTGGAGATGTGCCAATGTGTATGCAGGATGTTAATGAAAACTAGAATATGTCATGATGAAATACCATCAAAAGGTAATTTGATTTAATGTTCGTTTCGTATTTTTGAATAATATCTGGATGGGCTTATGTATGACTACCAAGGGAAGAGTTATGGATATATTCCACCGCTAATGTCCATGTAGTAGGATGAAATATCCTTATAGAAACATGGCATGAAGAAAGCAACATGGAATGAAGGAAGGCCATATATGGATTGTTGGATCACTTTCCGATGAAAGGAATGATGACATGACTGACTCATGAATGAAAGTGATGGATGGCTTGTGCCCTATGAAGAAGTACTATAAAATTTACACTCCTTTACAAAGAATAAAAATTCATGACTTCAAAGGAAGTAGTTCTACAAGAAGCTGGTTGTCCCATATTGATCTCCACCTAGAGAGCTGTTGGAAACAAGTCCCTGGTCAAGCGAGAACTTGGTCAAGTCCCTAGTTAAGAGGGATATTGAGTACATTCCTTCATGGAATGGATTGGTCATCCTTGTTTAAGAGAGAGTGACAATTGTGGTTCTCTATCACATGTGTCATGCACTAGCCCAAGACTAACAACCGTAAGTCTTAGTGAAGGCCATGAGGAGAGATATAGACACATCATTCTTCTCTTCACTTGAGAAGAAATAATGGAGGATTGGGTAAATATCTAGCGTCTGATGCTCTTTGAGGATGAGTTAGAGCATCAAAGATAATATTAGTCATAGAGGACCAGTATTATTTTAGGATTGGGAATCCAGGATAAGAATAGTCATGGTGGAACACATCTTGAGAACCCAAGTGGGGTATGTTCCAAGAGAGACAATTATGAGGGTGTCTATACATTATTGGTCTCACCAACATTGTGCTCTGATATTGTGGAGATATAAGATTTATTATTCAATGCCTTGCTATGTGACAATGCTGGTTGATATGATGCTAAACAGATGGGTTACCAATTCGACTCTTCTTACGAAAATTCTTTGGTCCATTGAGAATGACCAAGTACCATTATGAATACCTCCCTAGTTAAGAGGGAGTGTTGAAAAATGTAACTAGGTTCAGTCTTCATAATGGCATATGTAATTGATGTAAAGAAGAAAAATAAAATTATTATTGTAATGCTTGTCTCATGGGTTTCATGAGCAAGGAATTTTATTTTTAGTATGGCTCCCACTGTGAGCCCTTAGGATTGGTCGTAAAGTCAAATTGAGTCAAGGTCATGTATGAAGGGCCCTTCTTGGGCATGTTACATATTTGTATGAGTTATTAAAAGAGTAAAAAGTCCCTCTAAGACCAAACAAAATCACCTCCAACAAGTCGACCTTTAATGAAATAATGGAACACACTAAAGGACATGTCGGCTGCACAAACAACTCAAGTTGGCTTATTTGATGGAAGAAACACTATAAATAGGAAACTCGGCTCTCATTTGAACAGAGAAGAATTTATTCAAGCAAGTATTCAATAAGAAGTGTGAAAAACACTTGGAAAGGATCCGCATGACCAACGAAGAGAAGGGAAGGAAGAGAGAATTATTGGGTGTTACTTTGGATCTATTTTAGGGCTATTTATTGTCACACATGCGAAGAATAGAGGCATCATATGCTGCAGAAAGGCCGAGAGTATTATTGTCTACTGCAAGGAAGGTAATTTCACTCTAAAAGCTGAGTCAAGGAGAAGACATTGCAATCATCAAGCCAAAGTATAGAAGGATATATCCCTTCAAGTGAAGTGATAACAAGGTGTTGAAACTAATTTTTTTGAAATAAGGCCATGAATTGCAGTGTTGAAGCAAGGAATTGAAACACTTCAAGATAACTGAGAAGGAGGAAGAAACAAGGAGTTTGACTATCATTGACTCAAGGAAGAAGATGAATCTTTGTGTCTTGGTCTTGAAGAGGCAAATAGGTCAAGGGTATTGGTATTGGTATTCGTCAATTGAAGTCTCTATAAGAAGAAGAATTCGTTTGGGTTTTCCTCTTAAGTGGGAGAGGTTTGGATGATCACCTACATTCTGTGTCTCTTGTCTCGTTATTGTTTATGCATTGGTAACTTTTTGATGAAGAAGAACGAAACAATAATCTAATTAAATAAAAGATCCTAATTTAAGAAGTAAAAAGCATTCACAAACAATTATCTCTAGAAGAGAAATCTAGTATTTACTATGCCCTAGATTTCTCAAAAACTCACACAACAATTTTCAACCCGCACATAATTTCTTTTCTACTTGTTGTCATATTTCGAAGCAATTCTCCATGGAATTCCAACGATGGAATTTTTTGGCCCATCTGCCCAATTCCATCCTTTCTAATTTTGTTCATGTTTTTTATTTATACGCAGGCCTTCTTGGCTCTCTTACCAAAGTTTTTTGGCTTCCTTCCAGCCCAACCAATGCTCCCAAGACCCAAAAAACATAAAAATGAAAGGAAAAATCCAAAATAAAATAGGTCAATAGTAAAAATAAAGAAATTGATGACAATAGTCATAAAATCATGCAAAAAAATAGTATGACCATGTGAAATATAGTAGTCAAAAGGACAATTCAAACATAAATCAACCGAGAACACAAAACATAAAATATTCAACAACATAACAACTCAATCCCCATGAGTTTTGGTGTTCCCAATGGTTCATGAATAAAATCTTAGGTAATTTCCAACCATTTATGCCTGCTACACCATGCCATGTTATAGGCTTGTTTTATTTCCACTGAGTCTTTCTATGTTTCCACATACACTTAGTTTTCAGTGTTTTAATGATATATAGTAAATATACGAGTTGATGTCTTGCCACGCTAAGCCAAGCATGTTGTCCTGCAACTACACATATCTCAATTGTTCATTAGTCACATGAATCAAAAGCCAAGACATAATTGGGCATACTTATATCTCAGCAAAATATTTCCAAAATTAAAAATTTTCATGCACATGAGCATAGTAGTCCATTTATAGTCATGCCTACACTTGTTCTAAAAATCAATATTTTTCCAAAACCACCAACATTTAATACAATCGCCCTCTTTTCCAAGGCCAACAATTCATGGCATCTACAACCTTAAGGGAATCAGTTGGAAGGCCATATGTCACATTAGCATCTATCATCCCTTTAATTTTCACATTTACAAAAATCATCATAGGACCTGTATGCAATCCCAAGTTAGCACATAACCAGTCCTTCAAAATGCTACACCCAACATTCACTTGCATAATCAAACAATCAACATGCAAGCCATGATCATAGTGTTATAACCGACGCCTACAACAAGAAACTATATCACCACTTAACTCTCGAATAGAGTCACAAACACTATACCTTCATTTCTCCTACGGTAGAGCCCATCCAGTCCAAGTGTTGAACCTGAATGCTCTGATACCACTTTGGATAATCCCCATCCTAATCCTCACCATAACACCGATTAAGAGGAGGTGGTTACTATGTTGACCCAAGATCCAAGGTGTCGTTAAGGAAATGGGGTCTAAAAAATTTGATCTTTTCAACTGCTCAAAACCTTAGTTTGACATCACCATTACATTTTTCTCATTGAGCCGATTCCGTGATATAAAAATTTACCCCAATTTGACCTTCAGATCATGAGATGTGATCATTAAATTTCTGATGAATTGGAGAGTGCCATGTCATCATTCTAACCATGTGGCCATACCCACCTAGTTAATCTCCCAAAAACACTTGGAAATTAATTATTACTATTGACCCATTCACGCCAATATTATATTAATATATGCACTTATGCAATATTTAACAAATTCCAAATGTTAGCATCATTTCTGACACTTGGGCTTTGTTACCCAAGCTGTAACATTTTA
>JAXQQM020079249.1:0-15173 GCA_034641835.2 Pinus albicaulis
ATTTCACTTTTCTTTCTGCAATCATACAAGTAGTTTAAGCAAAATGCAGATAGAACATATAAGTAGATCTTACAGAAGACAAATCAGAAACAGGAAAAATGTGTATGTTCGTTTCGGCGGTCAACAGGATGCTTCAACCAGCAAAGTCTCCTTTGGTCGGCCAGCCCAGCATGTGTCACAACAACCCTTCAATCTGTAGATGAGTCAACCCAAGTCAACTCTGCAAAAGTCAACGCTGTCCTGAAAAGTCAACGCAGGGGAAGCAAGCTAAAAGTCAACGCAGCAGCAAAACGGTCAACCCTTTGACCTCGATTTTTGTGCCAGGTAGTACGGCCTTCATAAATCGAACCCTCCACCAAATTTCAGCTTGTTTGGACCAAGCGTTGACCAAAGTCAACGCTGGTCAAAGTTTCTGCGAAACCCTAGCAGCAGCAAATCCGTACTTCAGCTTGACCGTACAGTTTGTCCTCTTCGTCCTTCACACGTGTGGCTGAAACTCGTCCTTCTTGGTAGCTCGTACTCCTTGATGAGAGAGGAAGATGTGAGTTGTGATCATGATGAAAATCTCTCCAACTTTTCCTGTATATATATCCATCATGAGGGTGTGTGACACATCTGTTGGGCATGCGAGCCTACATTACAAAACTGGCCGACCTTGCACATATAATTTATTGAAAATAATAAATTCAAAATATAAGTTCTGCTCATCGGATTAAGACATTTTTTATATGGATTTTACACCTCTCAGAAAGAGGAATCCAACAAAAATATTAGCCTCTTAATCTGAGCATCTTAATATGGAGTTTGGACCTAGTTGTCCAAATTTAACACTCCCCCTCAACTAGGGAGAACTCCATCTATTAGTGCAATCAACATCGTGCGTCATCCCGCCGAAACTTGCTTTGCTGGCTTCTTTATTTCAGAACAGAAGTGGATCAGTCACAAAGACATCATCCCCCGACTGACATAGTCAGTCCAGAGGTCCCGGACCTCACAAATCTTGATCCCAGATCAAGTGGTTGGACCGTGCCATCCTAGATAGAGAGTACGGCAATCTCTGATGCGTCCATCAGTCTTTGCTAATAGTCTCTAACTTTCCCACACCTCATTGGCCAAATGAGAGGTACTTCCCATGAGCCCTGAACTCAATGGGTAGGATGCATACGGGGCACAGAAAATGAGAGGTGAACCAACTCAAAATCACAACGGTGGGGTCCAAGCACACCACCAAGGTTGGCAAGCCTAGCCTTGTGGTTGCCCATAGCTCCAAGAAGCTCTCCCCAAAGCCCCCCAGAGCTCCCCGAGCTCATCGTCCAACAGGACCCACATCATAGGGTCTTTCCACGACACCAAGACTCTCACGGAAGGTTAGGAACTTGACCTTCCCCAGGGGCTTAGTGAGAATATCCGCGACCTGCTCATCAGTTCCTATATGATCGAGCCTTACGGCGCCTCGCTGTACCATATCCCGGATAAAGTGGTACCTGATATCAATATGCTTGGATCAGTCGTGGAACACAGGATTCTCAGTCATACGAATCCCACTCTGATTATCACAGAGTATCACAGTGGTATCTAGCACATGTCCAAACAGCTCACTAAAGAGCTTCCGCAACCAAACTGCTTCACAACAGGCCATACTAGCGGCAATGTATTCGGCCTCCGCGGTGCTCAAAGCCACCGACTTCTGCTTCCTGCTCATCCATGAGATCGAAGCAGAACCAAGATTGAAGCAGCATCCAGGTGTGCTTTTACGATCCACCACACTGCCAGCCCAATCGGCATCAGTATATCCACGGAGTATCACACTCCCGGCAGTGTATCTCAGCCCATGGTTTATCGTGCCCCGAAGATATCTTAAAAGATTCTTGGCACCAACCCAGTGAAAATGATGAGGCTCAACCATCTGTTGACTCAAAGTGTTCACTGCAAAACATATGTCCGAACGGGTGTTCACTAAGAACATCAAAGCTCCTATGAGTTGACGATACTCAGTAGGATTGGCCAAGATAGGCCCAGCAGCGCTGCCACTCAACTTCTTAAAGTTGAGTTCCATCGGTGTCGACACGGACTTACAGTCCACCATCCCAAATCTTTCCAGAAGCTTCACAATATATTTTCCTTGAGAAAGGAAAATCTCTCCAGGTCTCTGCCAGACCTCCAGGCCTAGGAAATAGTGCATCAGTCCTAGGTCCTTCATCTCAAATTCAGCAGCAAGCTCCCTCTTACATTGATGTATGAGAGGGTCATCACCAGTCAGGAAGAGGTCATCCACATACAGCACTAGAATGAGAGGCTTCTCTTTCACAACCTTGAAGTATAGGTTCGGATCAGCATTGCTTGGAGTGAAGCCCAGCTTCATCAAGTAACTATCCATCCTCTCGTACCAAGCTCTGGGTGCTTGCTTTAACCCATAGAGGGCTTTCTTCAACCTGCAGACATAAGTGTCTCGATCTTGAACTTCAAATCCTAGAGGTTGTTCTACATACACCTCTTCCTTTATTGCACCATGCAGAAAAGCGGTCTTGACATCCATCTGATGAAGACTCCATCCTTGCGTAGCAGCAAGGGCTATGATTGATCGGATGGTAGTATATCGTGCCACAGGTGCAAATATATCATCATAGTCAATTCCTTCCTTTTGAGAGAAGCCACGGGCAACAAACCTTGCCTTAAACTTTTCAGCACTCCCATCAGATCCATGTTTGATCTTGTAGAGCCATTTAGCGGTGACAACAGATTTGTCCTTCGGTCTCGGAACCACATCCCAGACATCATTCTTCATAATAGACTCATATTCTTCATGCATAGCATCCTTCCAGACTTGATGCTTGATGGCTTCCTCAAAAGATCCAGGTTCAGATTGTACAATAGTACTCATGGCGGCTAGATACCCTTGGTATCTACACGGCTTCTTGCTTTCTCGGAATGTTCCCCTTGGGGCAGCATGACCCTCAGCATCTTCGAGGGTGTCCCTGAGCCATGATGGTCTCTTTCCTAGTGAAGGGGGTGGATCAATAGGGTCCATTGGCCCTTCAATATGAGGCATAGTCTCATCCTGGGGTTCTTCCAGATTTCCAGGTCTTTCTTCATGATTTTCTTCAGATCTAGGAAGATCTACTACTTTCTTCAGGGAAGCATCTTCGTCAAAAGTGACATCATGGCTTATCTCTACTTCCCTTTGACCAGGTCCATAGACTCTATATGCCTTAGAAGTCTCACTGTAGCCCACAAACATTCCTTTCTTCCCAGTAGCATCCAGCTTACTTCTCTTTTCTTTCGGCACATGAAAATAGGCAGGACATCCAAAAATTCTAAAATGTGAGACATCAGGTTTCTTACCAGAGAAAACCTCTTCGGGAGTTTTGGAGTCCAAAGCGGAATGAGGGCATCGGTTTTGAATGTACACGGCAGTATTTGCAGCTTCTCCCCACAGAAACTTTGGTAGACCCTGGTCACATAGCATGGCACGGGCAGCTTCCACAATAGTCCTATTCTTGCGTTCAGCAACACCATTCTGCTCAGGAGTATATGCAGTGGTAGTCTCCCTCTTAATGCCAGCTTCTCTGCAAAAGTCTTTGAACTCATTTGACTCATATTCAGTGCCATTGTCAGTACTCAAAATCTTGATCTTCTTTCCGGTCATATTTTCCACCAAGGCTTTGAATGTACGGAACCACATGAAAGCCTCATCCTTCTTCTTCAAGAAATATATCCAGGTTTTGCGAGAGAAGTCATCAGTAAATGTCATATTGTAAGAACATCCCCCCAGGGATGTTACAGGCAACATACCAGAAAGATCAGAATGAACCAGTTGCAATATCTCGGATGTCTTTGTGACACTTGAGGGGAAAGGTCCCCTTGTATGTTTTCCTTCAGCACAGCCCTTACATACACCTTCATGATTATTTCCAAAATCAGGCATCCCTGTCACCACCTTCCTTGCTTCGGGAAGGGCTTTGTAAAGAAGGTGTCCAAATCTTCGGTGCCATAGTTCGGTTTGTCGGATAGTATCACAAGTCATAGCTCTCAACGGACTCCCTCCAACCTGATAGAGTGTACCAACCCTAAAACCAATTGAGATAGCTTCCTTGAAGCTCTTCTTCCACATGAGCACCTTTCCATTAGAGAAAGTAACATTGAATCCTTTGTCTTCCATGGCAGATACAGACACAAGGTTCTTCTTCAATTTGGGTACATAGAGTACATCTTGCAAACGGAGGACTTGTCCTTGGGACAAGTGGAGGGTCACAGTCCCTGTCCCTTTCACAGGATAAGTGGCATTATCCCCAAGGATAATTTCTAGATTAGTATCCCTTTCAACCATGTCGGAAAGTGCTTCCTTGAATCCGGTGATGTGTCTTGAGGCACCACTATCGATTAGCCAGACATCCATAGTGTCGGGCGGAGATGCAGCTGAGAGAGCAGATACCAGAATATACTCATTTATTTTATCAACAACATTAGACTCCTCATACCTGGTATTTCTGGACCTCTTAGAAGGTTGATTGTTTCCTCCAAAGTGTGCCTTCCTCTTTCCTTTGGATTTGTCATTTCTTCGATTCCCATTTCTTCGGTTGTTGTTGTTATCGTCACTATCGGGTGAATCCTTCTTGAAGGGGCATTCTCTAGCATAGTGTCCAGGCCTATGGCAGGTGAAACATTTACCCTTCTTCTCTTGAGTCTTTGTCCTTCTTTTGTCCTTCGAACCACCAGAGTTCTTCTTTCGGGAATGAGCACCATAGGCAGCATTTCTTTCATTATCAAATTCCTTCATCCTTGTTTCTTCTTGCATACATCTTGACAGAATCTCATCAAAGTTAGGAATGGTATTATTGTTGAGAATAGTAGTTGTGAATACTTGCCATTCATATGGAAGTCCTCCAAGTGCGGTGAGAACCATCTCACGATCAGCTATTATCTCCCCAATAGCTAGCGGATTGTTCCTGGTTTCGGTCAACTTCAGAAAGAAAGTTTGAACAGACTCATCTCGGCCCTTCTTCATATTCTTCAACTTGTTCTTGAGGAATAGCACTTGGTTCACATTGTTTACTTGAAACATAAGTATCAATTTGTCATACATCTCCTTGGATGTGCCTAGTTCAGATATGTAGGCAACCGGACTCTTATTTATGGATTCCCTGATCAGCAGCTTTGCTTTGATTTCTCCCTTCTTATACTTGTTTCTAACAGCAGCAGAGGCATTGGATGGAGGTTCTTGAATCCTCCTTGTCACATGATCCAGGAGATCATGATCTTCTAATTTAAGATCTAATATCATCTTCCAGGGATGGAAGTCATCACTTCCAGTCAGCTTGTCATTCTCCTTGAATTCAAGACTAGTGGAACCCATTTCCTCCGATGATGATTGCTATAGATTGAGTTTGTCTTCACCTCAACTCCGATACCATGTAAAGTTTTGTAGATGTTCTATGCTAAGAGCAATTTCACTTTTCTCCCAGCAATCATACAAGTAGTTAAGCAAAATGCAGATAGAAATTATAAGCAGATCTTACAGAAGACAAATCGGAAACAGAAAAAATGTGTGTGTTCGTTTCGGCGGTCAACAGGATGCTTCAACCAGCAAAGACTCCTTTGGTCAACCCGATGACATCCATGTCTGGCTTCAATGCGTAGATGAGTCAACCCAAGTCCAACTACTGCCAAAGTCCAGCGACGTACGAAGAAGTCAACGCGGGGCGACAAGCTAAAAGTCAACGCAGCAGCAAAACGGTCAACCCTTTGACCTCGATTTTTGTGCCGGGTAGTACGGCCTTCATAAATCGAACCTTCCACAAGTTTTCAGCTTGTTTGGACCAAGCGTTGACCAAAGTCAACGCTGGTCAAAGTTTCTGCGAAACCCTAGCAGCAGCAAATCCGTACTTCAGCTTAGCCGTACAGTTTGTCCTCTTCGTCCTTCACACGTGTGGCTGAAACTCGTCCTTCTTGGTAGCTCGTACTCTAAGATGAGAGAGGAATATGTGAGTTGTGATGATGATGAAAATCTCTCCAACTTTCCCTGTATATATATCCATCATGAGGGTGTGTGACACATCTGTTGGGCATGCGAGCCTACATTACAAAACTGGCCGACCTTGCACATATAATTTATTAAAAATAATAAATTCAAAATATAAGTTCTGCTCATCGGATTAAGACATATTTTATATGGATTTTACACCTCTCAGAAAGAGGAATCCAACAAAAATATTAGCCACTTAATCTGAGCATCTTAATATGGAGTTTGGACCTAGTTGTCCAAATTTAACAAAAATAAACGTGGAAACAATATCTGAGCAAGAAGAAAACCAAACACACATGACACCATTATTTTTGGACCAAGTTCTCGAAAAAATCCAATGCGGGAAAACCGATGCAACATATGAGGGTTTGATATTATTAAGCCAAAGTTTCTGAATATAACTGGATGCCCAAAATTTGGCTATCCACAAAGAATCTGATTGATAGAGAACTAGTGAGGATTACCTCACACTGACACTGGAGATCTGGAACTGGCCCAACACTGAAATGGACAACCCCATGCTGCCTTTGCTCTGCCTCTATGTAGATTTGCGTCACTTTGGTTGGGGATTTTGTCACCTCCTTCTGCTGGTTGTTCTGCTGGCTGGATGCTGATCACTGGCCCCTCCGCTCTCATACCCCGACACTCTGGCACTGGATCAGACTGATCCTCAACAAAACTTCGGATCTCCTCAAGGCTGCAACGCTGCCACTGCATGGCACTGTGCTGCTCAGCATAGCTGCTACGCTGCCTCTTTTGTGTCCTCTTCTCTGCCTTCTCTGCTAAGTATTCCCCAGCTTAGGAAAATATCTTCCAACTGGAACTGTCACTGCCACTCACTGCAATCGAATCAACTCGATCAAATTCTTCTATTGCTCAACACTGCTCACTTGAGAAATTCGATCTCTAGACTCACTTGGTGTGTTTTCCAAATGCCCGTCAAAGTCCTTATAATCTTCTCGTTGGATAACCAACGATCCAGATTAAAACTTAATCAGCGACTGAGATCATATTGACTCGATCTTCGTTTTTTTTCTAGAAGTTTCACACCGAGTTCTATTAATATACTTTAATTATTTTAATTTCCTAAGTTTAGACTTAATCTCCCATTAAAAGTAATTAATTATTTTAATAAGACCACATCCGGGTGGAATTTCCGAAAATGTTTTTTGGGTATTTTGGAATACATGTGTCTAAGCCTCCCTGCAAAATTTGAGACTTAGAGCACATCCGATGCTACTAGAAATCAACACTCCCTCTTAGCGAGGAACGTGCTCTAGCAATGTAACCTGGTGAAACATCACTCTGACTCTGTAACATCTCCCTTTGCGTTGCTAATGTTTGACACTGCTGTCCACCAACTACTGCGTTGCTGCTGACCCTATGTACTGCTACCAACTGCAACTCTGCTGTCTGATGCAATAGAAAAACATCCAAACACCGAACTAAGTGTTCAACATGATGCATCTGATACTGAAGATCTGACTACTGCTAGTCTCTGCACTAACCCTCTGAAGCTGCTGCGCTGTGCCTTCCTGCACTGCTGCCAACTCCGCTCCACTCTGTGTTGTGCCTTCCTGCACTGCTGCCAACTCCGCTCCGCTCTACGCTATGCCTTCCTGCACTGCTGCTAACTCCACTCCGCTCTGCGCTGCTCAGACTCTGGTGCTCTCTAGCCACTGTGCTGTCACTCCGGCACCCCTCTGAACCAACTGACACTTGTCCATATGCTACTTCTGATTTGGGCTCCCTTCACAATGTAATGATCCAAGAGGTGGATCCCTCAAGGATCCTGCCCAACTGCAGTTCTTCAAACTACAGTTCTAGATCACCCCAATTCTACCCTAGAGATATGTGGGCGATCATTGCAAACTCTTCTTCCTTGATCCTTGCGGTTGCAGCCTACGGATCATGCTTCTCATCCTTGCCCTTGTTCTTGAGAGGACACTGTGTAGCATAGTGACCATACTTGCCACATTAGAAGCACTTGATCTTTGAGACGCCCTTTTTACGCCTTCGTTGCTCCTGCTGCCCCTTAGATGCAAGGGTTGCATTCTCATCCTCCTCCTTGGGCTTCGTCCCACTGTTGCTGCCATCAAGCTTGCACTTGACTTAGTCTCTCCTCATCTCTTCTTACTGAAGAGCTGTCGACATCCCTTCCCAGTTAGGCAACTTCTCTCTACCCAGGATACTCTGGACAAAGACTTGCCAATCTTCGGAAAAAAAATTCAAAGCCAATTTGACCATCTTCGTGGCTTGAGGTGCTGACCTGCAGTTGCTAGTTGATCTCGAACATCCTGAAGCTTCGATAGGAACGGATCTATATGTTCTCCCTTCTGCATCCTTGTAGATCGCATCTTCTCCTCCAAGAACATTTCCACTGCTTGGAAGAGCCCTGGTATAGCGTAGTCAATGCGTCGCACATCTCCTTGGCAGTCCCTTTTCCAGAAATATGTGAGACAGTGTGATCCCTCACTCCTTTAAGGATCAACCTTTTAGCTTTAGCCATATATTTCTTGTAGGTCTTTAGTGGATCTGCATCTGCAGGGACAACTACCACACCGTCGATGAAGGTCTTGAGATCATGCTCATCCAGAAGGAAGGAGATCCTTGCCTTCAAGATTACATAGTTGGAGGCACCCTCCAACCGATCTTGATCACGCAACCTAGTGGCTACCATCTCACCCAACCAAATGTCGAATTGCTGCCTCTAACCCTTTGCGCAACTAGTTCTACGCACTCCCTGTTGGAGTAAGCTAAATAAATCTCGATCACGCTGCTTTTGCACGGGAAATCAGAATTTCTTGGGCAAGAAATTCCCTGAGGTCAGAATTCCCTTAGTATGCTTCTTCTTCCTTCGTCTGACACTTTCTACACCAGCAACTGCTGCTACAAGGAAACTGCATCCCACTAGAAACTATTCTGTGTTGAAGTTGCTACTGCGCTGTTCCGTCTGTAGCTGATAAATTGCAAACTAGAAATCGTACCTCTTTGTCGACTCACTCAGAGGGATATTCCCTTGCGAATCTTGCCCTCCTGGCTTGGACTGCGGAATCCCTTTGGGATTCGATTTGCTGCCTACACAACTCTTTGATCTCCCTCATTCTCTTCAACGCTGAACCCTTCCGGACTGCTCTCTTGATTCACCTGCACTGCTGTACAAGCTCTGATACCACCTACCCAATGTAGCTGCTACGCTTCCTCTTTTGCATCCTCTTCTCTGCCTTCTCTGCTAAGTATTCCCCAACTCAGGAAAAGATCTTCCAATCGGAACTATCACTGCCCCTCACTGCAATCGAATTAACTCGATCAAATCCTCTAGCTGGTCACTTGAGAAATTCCGTCTCTAGACTCATTCGATGTGTTTTCCAAATTCCCATCGAAGTCCTTATAATCTTCTCGTTGGATAACCAACGACCCAAATTAAAACATAATCAACGAATTTCCTAAGTTTAGACTTAGGCTCCCATTAAAAATAATTAATTATTTTAATAAAACCACAACCGGTTGAAATTTCCCAAAACTTTTTCTAGGTATTTTGGAATACATGTGTCTAAGCCTCCCTGCAAAATTTGAGACTTAGAGCACATCCGATGCTATCGGAAATCAACATCTCTTACACATACATGAGCAACATTCTTGATTTTGTCTCTTTCTAAGCAGATTTCATTTTTGTCCTTGAAGATGCTCAAACAAGCCTAAATGTGAGTCCTTGTCTAGGCTTAAAATGGCATTGCAACACAACTTTCTAGAGTTATATTCAGACTTATTTTTAGTCTTGGCCCCTTCTTCACTGTAAACTTTTGAATGCCCTTGACTTAACTATATCTTCGGGCAGAAATCAACACATTGAGTTTGCTTTATGGTAGAGGTATAATTTTGAGCTTGATTTTGCACTTTCAAACCTATTTATACTTTAAGGGGTGCAATTTGTACTTGAAATTGACGTACTTGTCTTCCTATTCAAACCTTCAAGATTCACTTTACAAATTTACAAATATATATATATATATATATATATATATATATATATTTATATATTTTTTAATTAATTAATTTATTTATTTATTATTATTTTCGGAGTATTGTTTTACACTCGCTTCAAACAATTTCTTTGGTAAGAGTCAACATGATGCCAATTTGAGAAGTCAAGTTATTGAATAATTTATTCAACCCAGACTTCTTTATAAAACAATCATCATCAACTTCTTCTTCTATTATCAGCTTCTTGTAACTGTTTCTAGCCTTTGGGGTTTCCTTTGAACAATCCTTAGTGGATGCTCAAATAGCCCTTAACACCAACTCATAACAACTCCTTAGACATACCAAATGAACTACCTTAAGGAATTGATCTGCTTGTGGCCTAATCAGGGATA
Organism: Pinus albicaulis; assembly: GCA_034641835.2. NCBI lineage: Eukaryota > Viridiplantae > Streptophyta > Pinopsida > Pinales > Pinaceae > Pinus > Pinus albicaulis. The sequence continues at coordinate 10,399 of JAXQQM020079249.1, forward strand.
GATTGTGGCCTTATCATGTGTCCCTTCTGCAATCTTCACAGGTCCGAATTTGACTTCCTTTCAGCCTGCCTATGGCCAATAACCACCTTGCTGTGCTGCTCCTTATTCGGTCATGGTTGTGGTCTTATCTCAGCTGGTATCCATACGTTTAAGGTTCCTTCTACTCACAGAAGAGAGGTTCTCGACCTCCTCTAGTTGTCCTACTGAGGCCTTTCAGTCTTCCTGAAATAACCCTGAGCCTTTTGAGCCAGTCTAGCTGGTCACTGAGGCCCTCGGTCCAAACCTCAGAACATTCTTAACTTATTTCGGCCTGCACATAAATAGACCCTCGTCCCTCTTTAGTCCTCTTCTAGGGCACAAACAAAAATACTTCTCAGTTGAAAACATTCTTCCCTTGATCTTCAGCCTGACCTGAATCAACTCAGCTTCTATTCTACCTCAAACTTATCCTCTCTTGCTGGTCTGAGGTTTCATGCCCTGAACTTAGGGTTACAGGACTAGAGTTTCATCAAAGCTGTTCTTTCACCATAGCTCTGAAACCATGTTGATTTTTTTATGATCTTCTAGTTTAATAATTACTTTCCAATGATTTCTTAATTGATCCATCTTATCATTAAGCAATTATACATAGAAAATCTCAACAATAAAACAATAATGACAGCAGGATCATTAAGAGACACCCAAACACAAGAGACAAATTTTTACCCTGGGAAAAACCCTAACTAGGGAAAAACCCATCAATCTTTTCTTAGGAGAAATTATTCAATTCATCAAAAGTACAGTTTGATTTTTCTAGTCAAAATTGGTCAAATTGACCACAAAATCCAATGCGTCATGTGCTCAAACATACACCTTTTCGGCCTCCTACAACTTGGTGAAAGTCTGGTCAAATAAGCCAAATTTCTGCCTCTTGCCACTGCCTCAGAAACCCTACTCAATTGCGGTTAAACAAATTGAATTTCGTCCATCTACAACCATAGTTTTAAAAACCGGCCGACATGAACCGAAAACCGGTCAAATCAACCGTTTCATTAGGCAACTGGGTCGAATCGGGTAAAAAACCTGGTTTAAGGGCTGACTTCGCCAAAAAATCACAAAATCGAACCAAACTGACCGGTTTATGGTCAAATCGGTCAATTCTATCATAAATTGACCGTTTCATTGCCAAGGCCGCAGAGGACGGTGACAGACCCACACAGATTCTTTTTGGAAGCTCCCTGGTTGTTTTGGAAGGAAAGTAAGTGTTGTTTCCCTCCAAAGACACCCTCTCCAAGCCTTTAAAAGGAGCTCACCCCCTTCATTTGCCTTGCACATCTCATTTGGAGTTTTTGTGAGTTTGATTGGGAGCTTGCAGAGTGTTGAGTTTTTGTTTCAGTAGTCATCTTGGAGGCTTGGAGTTGGACTTGGAGTTATTTTGGAGATAGTTTGGAGTTGTTAGTATAGTTGGCATCTTCAAGAGGAGGCTAAGGAAGCTAGTTTGCAATTTTCGGTAAGGATTTTCACTTGAAAAATTCCTCATTTCACTGCTGTCCATGTCTTAATTTTTTTTGTGTGTTCTATGCTATCAAATTTTGTAGGCTACATATACATTTTTTTTCCTAAATTTATCTTAGGTTTTCCATTTTTATTAGCTGTAATTTTTTCTTAAATGGCAGATTTCTTTGCAAATTTTAATTATTTCAAGCCAACATGGCTCCAAAATCCAAGAACATTGCATGGTAGCGCCATCAAAACCAAGATTAATTGCCGCATCAGCAAAGGCAAACAACTAATGGAAGGCACTAGTTGTGCAGCTCGACCAACTCGTGCTTCCATTAGGTCCACTTCTATTGTTATTGGTGGCAGTGTCACTACTGTGGTTGCAGATGAGGCTGAGGCATCTTGAGACTCTGATCCATATGATGTCTATGTAGCTCCTGTTGATGATCCTATGTCTAATAGTGGTGATGAAATTGATGATTGATCATGTGTAGACTTGTAGTCTTGTAGTAGGCCAATGGCCTCATAGCTTTTAGCATTGTTTTTGGACTTTATAGGCCATTTACAGCCTCATTGCTTATGTATTTTGTCTATGATGTGTATTGCACTTGGTGCCATTTTGATATATTCACCTTTACATGGTATATAGATGAGAAAACTTCACATATTTTGTCTCTAATGGCTTGGAATCATGGTTTTAAATCTTAAAAACAGGTTTTTTTTAATTAAAAATTAATTATTTAATGTATTTTTTTAAAAACCGGTTCATTGAGATCTGACCAGTCCCGGTTTGAAACCTGGTTTATTAGGTGGACCGGTCCGGTCTTTAAAACTATGCGTGTAAATTTTTGTAGATGTTCTATGCTTGAAGCAACTTTACTTTTCTTACAGCAATCACACAAATAGTTAAGTAAAATGTTGATAGAACATATAAGTGGATCTTATAGAAGACAAACCAGAAACATAAAAATGTGATGGTGCGTTACGGCGGTCAACAGGATGCTTCAACCAGCAAAGTCTCCTTGGTCAGCCAACCCAGAATGTGTCACAACAGTCCTCCAATCAGCAACCGAGTCAACCCAAGTCAACTCCAAAAAAGTCAACGCTGTCTAGAAAAGTCAACGCAGTGCAGCAAGCTAAAAGTCAACACAGCAACAGTTTGGTCAACCCTTTGACCTCGATTTCTGTGCCAAAGTGTACGGCCTCTCAAAATCGAACTTTCCAATAAGTTTCAGCCCTTTCGGACCATGCGTTGACCAAAGTCAACGCTGGTCAAACTTCCAGCAAAACCCTAGCTGCAGAAATTCTTCCTTCCCTTCAACCGTACAGATTTCGTCCTTCTTCTCCACACGTGTGGGCTGAACTTGTCCTCCAATGAGCTCGTACTAAATCAGATGAGAGAAGAAGATGTGTGTTGAGTTGTTGTGAAATGCTCTCCAACTTTGCCTGTATTTATATCCATCATTGGGGTGTGTGACACATCTGTTGGGGGTGTGAAACCTTAAGGCCGACCTGCACATATAATTTATTATGAATAATAAATTCAAAATAAATGTTCTCCTCATCGGATTAAGACATATTATATATGGATTTTACACCTCTCCGAAAGAGGAATCCAACAAAAATATTAGCCTCTTAATCTGAGCATCATAACATGGAGTTTGGACCTAGTTGTCCAAATTTAACACTCCCTCTCAACTAGGGAGAACTCCATCCATCGGTGCAATCAAACATCGTGCGTCATCCCGCCGTAACTTGCTTTGCTGGCCTCTTTATTTCAGAACAGAAGTGGGTCAGTCACAAAGACATCATCCCCCGATTGACATAATCAGCCCAGAGGTTCGAAACCTCTATCAGACTCACAAAGAGTCTCCAACCAACCCGAAGTTGGTTCATCTGACCCGAAGTCAGGCAGAGGTCCCAGACCTCACTAAACTTGATCCCATATCAAGTGGTTGGACCGTGCCATCCTAGATAGAGAGTACGGCAATCTCTGATGCGTCCATCAGTCTTTGCTAATAGTCTCTAGCTTTTCCCACCTCATTGGCCAAATGAGAGGTACTTCCTATGAGCCCTGAACTCAATGGGTAGGATGCATACGGGGCACAGATAAATGAGTGGTGAACCAGCTCAATGATCACAAAGGTGGGGCAGAAGCATTATGAGTGCTTATAGTTCCGAGAAGCTATCCCCAAAGCCCCCCAGAGCTCCCAGAGCTCATCGTCCAACAGGACCCACATCATAGGACCCACATCATAGAGTCATTCCACGATACCAAGACTCTCACGGAAGGTTAGGAACTTGACCTTCCCTAAGGGCTTTGTGAGAATATCTGCGACCTGCTCATCAGTTCCTATATGACCAAGCCTTACAGTGCCTCGTTGTATCATATCCCGAATAAAGTGGTACTTGATATCAATATGCTTGGATCTATTGTGGAACACTGGATTCTCGGACAAGCGAATCCCACTCTGGTTATCACAGAGTATCACGGTGGTATCTAGCACATGTCCAAATAGCTCACTAAAGAGCCGACACAACCAACCGTTTCACAACAGGCCATACATGCTGCAATGTATTCGGCCTTAGCAGTGCTCAAAGCTACCGACTTCGTTTCGCTTCATCCATGATCGAAGGTAACCAACATTGAAGTTAAAGATCCCGAAGGAGTCTTACGATCCACCACACTCGCAAGCCCCAATCGGGCATCAAGATATCCACCTTAGTGTACTACTCCTGGCAGTAAATCACTCATGGTTTATCGTGCTCAAGATATCTCGAAGATTCTCACACCAACCTAAGCACTAGATAGAGGCTCAACCATTTGTTGACTCAAAGTGTTCACTGCAAAACATATATCTGGACGGGTGCTCACTAAGAACATCAGGGCCCCTACAAGTTGTCGATACCCTGTAGGATTTGCTAATATGGGCCCAAAAGCATTGCCGCTCAACTTCTTAAAGTTGAGCTCCATTGGTGTCAACACGGACTTGCAGTCCACCATACCAAATCTTTCTAGAAGCTTCACAATGTACTTTCCTTGTAAAAGGAAAATCTCACCAGGTCTCTGCCAAACCTCCAGGCCTAGGAAATAGTGCATCAGTCCTAGGTCCTTCATCTCGCACTCAAGAAATGGTGCTCCTCTTACATTGATGAATGAGAGGGCCGCACCGTCAGAAGAGGTCATCCACATATAGTAATAGAATGAGAGGCTTCCCCCGGCAACCAAGTTCGGGGGGTGCTTGATTTAACCCATAGAGGGCTTTCTTCAATCTGTAGACATGAGTGTCTCGATC
>JAXQQM020078824.1:0-15490 GCA_034641835.2 Pinus albicaulis
ATAATCTTCATTCAAATTAGGCCTTCCCCTCTACATTCACCACAACTACACTTGCAAATGAGTGAATTTGGAGGGAAAATGCCTTATTAAGAGAGAAACCCCAGATTTTTCTTTCGCTCATTGCATCCAAACCATAGCTTAGTTTGAAAAACCATCCATACCATTGGAAAAATCTCACTGAGCTCTAAAATGGGTATCTTTTAGTTTTTTTGTGATTTGATACTTCAATAGGACCATTTTTTCCAAGAAGGGTCACTTCACCGTAGAAATTATATAACTTATGTTATATGTCCAAGATTCTCTTGATCTCACACTATTTTAACTTCATGCAAAATACATAATCTATTCCACCATTTGATCATTTCATGAAATTAAATCATGATTGCAATGCACACATGAAACAATAAAAATTCACACACATTAAAACAAATAATTTAACCATGAAAGCCTAAGTCGAAACCCCAACTATCATATTATCATGGATATCATGTAACAATCTCATACAAATTTTAGTACATCAAGCTCTCAATACAATCACTACACACTAATCAAGAACAATCAGCAAAAATCTGCAATGATTTTTTCCCTCTTGATAGCCTGCCTCTACTGTGCAATCCCTGCTAAAGAATGGCTCTGGATGAGTTTGAATTTCTCTAGCCTTGCTCACGCAATACTCATTGGCATCTCCAATGAATGTGTGGTGCATACAATGCAACACTATAGTCACAACTAAGAGTCACACTTGCTCTTTCACCAATCTCTCCATTGAGTCTCCACTGATTTGTTCTGCACTGTAGTTAACTGTTGTCTTTGTCCAGTTAAATAATGAGTTATTATTTAGTGAATTAATTTAACTAATTAATTCACTCAACTCCACTGAAAGTATCAATCAGTTAGAAATAGACACAATCAGTTCAACTGAGTTTAACTCCACAAGTGTAGTTAAACTAGAAACCAACTCCACCAACTACTTCTCCAACTCCACCAAACTCTGCCACTTGAGTTCTAACTGAAGTCCTCCATGCATGAACCACTAGTAGCTCTAGGAATTGCGTAATTCCTTTAGCTAGCTAATCTGAACAATCTTTTAATTGAATTTCAGTGCTCCAAGAGAATAAGATAATGTTTAGAGTCCAAATATCATTAAGAGCTAATAATATCCGACATGTCTATTTTTAGACTGGCAGTCTAAAAATAGACTTCGCCCAAAATGTCTAAAAATAGAAGTCCATCTATTTTTCCAACTTGACCAACCATCCACAAATAGCATCCTGCAACTCATAGAATATGATCGACATGTCTAAAAATAGACATAGTCTAAAAATAGATTTTGCGCCAAAAATAGCCTATGGGCCCACTTAGTGAAGGCGACTCTTTTCACTAAGCTCATCATCTTGTTGAATCCTCAACATCACCACTCCTCAAAATAAAATTCCCTTCACTAGAACACTTGCATTGGGTCACCACTTTGCTTCCATATTTTATCCATGCTCGTGTCAATTTTCTTCACGAAAATCCATCTTGTACTTATGTTTTTATGGCCCCCCACCGGGCCTATTCTATGGCGCACCATCAAGTCGCCTTGTTTAGAGCATCTGTGCTGAGTCATCATTCGTATCTCATGGAGACTATCCCGACTCCCTTAGTATCCCGTCATATTCCTCCATCCCGCATTTCTTGGTCCCTTCGTCTCCTCTCTCTCATGTCGCACACTTTGGCCTTCGGGCCATACCGTCCCCTATCCCTTTGATATTGTTTCAGTCGCTGCCAGGTCATCCATGTCCTTTATGCTTTAACAAGGGAAGTCGTCTGACCACTACTCAGTACCCCCCATTTCATCATCATCATTAGTGTCAGTCTGTTAGTCGCTCTACTATTTTCTCTCGTGCCTTAGTTGAGGACCTCTTATTACCTCACCTATGGTAGACCTCCTTCTTTCAACAATAGCTTATTCATTCCAGAAGACAGGTCTATAGGGCGGTGTATCTTCGTTCCAGCCTCCACTCTTGTTTGGTGCTCAGACTGTGCAAAGGGACTCCTTATCGCCTTTTGAATATTTTTCGCTCCAGCCTTTACGACATGATCAAGATTCGTATACTTGATGGTTCATTGATGCAGCATATTGTACCAGTGATTCCCATGTGTGTGTAAGATGTTTCAAACCTCACTAGGGGGTGGCCCTTCACATATCCCCCCACATGCCTGGATGACCTCTCCATTACATCCTTCGATGTAGCTCCATAGATTTGATGGTTTCGGCCTCAGCCGCTTGCAACGCCTTTTAGTTTGCATGTATGATTCATATTTTTAGAGTCCTTTCCCGTTTACAAAATTTTTAGTTGTGCTTTATATCTCATGTACTCATATATTAGTATAATTCCCGGTTGTTATCCCTGTTATCCCGTGCACAATATGTATGTGGGATCTATTAATGTTGTTTATCCGGCTCATGTTTATACCAGCATGCACTATAATTGTTCAGTCCTTGTTTATCGGACGCATTATTCTTTGTACTTTGTCTCGCCGGGCATAGGTATGCCTCCCTTGCCTCTTGTAGCATAGGTACTCACTCATAAAAGAGACTTTTCGCACTTGTAAGTCTCGTCTCCTCAGGGTCTTTTCCTCTAGTGCTTTGTTCTACCTTAAATTTTTCTCTCTCTGACTTCCCCTTTGGTGTCTACTGATTGAATTCTTACAACGCACTTCGGTCATACGATTAGCTCCTAATGCTCACACGTTGGGGGGAAATATGTTACACCAATTTTTGGTCATCTAACCTATTATTGTTAGATGGACCAAAGTACACCATGTAATACCAATTTTACCCTAAGTAAAATTTCTTTCACTATGAAAAATAACATAGTAATCCTTTATTTATTAAGTTGTTTATGGTCTAAACAGGAAACCCCATGAGGAAATATTGAATAAATCCATATTTGTTTTATTTTCCTCAAGGAATAATCGCTTAAACAATAGTTTAATTAATATTCCTAGTCATATTTAACCCAAAACATGAAAATTAATTAGATAAATTATTATTTATCTTATTATTTTCTAGGAATAATTATTTAAAACCTTATTTAAATAATATTCCTTGTTAAATTTGACTAAATCATTCATTAATAATTAAATAAATCATTATTTATTTGATTATTACTCAACCACATCCTTAAAATGATAAATAAATCATTTATTTATTTATTATTTACAAATAAATGGATTTAACCCAAGTCAAATTCCTTTTCCCTCCAACAAATATAATAAAATATTCCATAAAAGTTGGATTTTGATTTGGTTAATAATATTTTAATTATGCACCAATATCTAGACTAACTCAATATTTTGTTATAAATAGAAGGGTTTTTCCATTCATTCACTACCTTTTCTTGCCTAAAGATCACTCTAGATCTATACTTTTGGTCTTACTTTGATCCTCCATCATTGTCATATTTTTCTACTTTTTGCTTGTGAGGTCCTCTTGAGTTCCATTTTTGTCTGAGTTTTCTACACCATCAAGAGAGAGAGACCTTAGATCTGAAGCACTGAGGACATACAAGAACCCATCCCATTGAGGGGGACTAGTAACATATTTCTGTGTTCCCTTCCCAAGTGTCATAATACAGAAATTCTTTCAAAACATTCTTGTCTTGTTCTTTGGATGCATGGAGAAACTCTTGCTTTTATTTGTCATTTAATTTCTTTAACTGCATAGATCTGGATTTTGTAGCATTTATATTGGTCAACTAACTGCAAATCTAAGGAAATTGACATCCATATTTGATGTTAGGGTTGTTTTTTATGCACAAAGCAAGTGAGCATTTTTGTACGCTTTTGCTATTAGAATTACTAATTAACAAACTATTAAGTGACTCAACTAAAAGTGACTAACTTAAATGACTAATTTAGTCTTGGACTATTATATATGACTAGAAAATAAGTAACAAAATAAAAAATGATTAACGTTTTACTTGTAAGGACACAATATCATATTTTTACTTGTTCATGTTGGATTTGACATATCTAGGGAACATATCTATGGCATAGTAAACACTCTTAAGCTTCACATGAGTACAAGAATGCATGAAACACCTTGATATTTAAGCTCTTTAATAATTATGAAAAGGGTTTACAAATTTGCATCATGGTCAAATTTTGTTCTGGATACATTTATTTCTTACATTTTTTGAACACATTTGACATTTTAACCACACCATTACACAAATCAATGCATGGGAACGTGAAATGACTTGGTTAAGAAGGATAGCAATTCACTATTTTTAAGATTGTCTTGATGGTTTACTTGCTTGCCTTTTTGTAGATGTATGATCACTTTCTAATTTGAAGTGCAACATCCTAACACAGATACTGAGATAGTGATCGAAGCCCAATAGTGCCACTATTGGTGCACTCTACACACAATTTAGGCATGCACACAATTCTTAAATATTTGATGTTGAAATATGAAATTTCTTATTATTTAGGGGTGCTTTAAAACTTACATTGATCTCTAGTCTTAATGGAAACTTTTTCTAAATACATAGTGGTTAATATGCTCACACACTAATGGTATTTCTCATGGTTCATTACTTGTAATTACACACTTTGGAATGTTAAAAATACATTGTTTGGGTCACAATTCTATGGTTACAAACTACCCAAATATAAATGGTGATAAATTCATAATAAATGGATGACATTTGAATGTTACAAATGTGTAAGTAGTCCACATTTAACTTTGTTATCTTCATTGTCCTTAGTAACAATGACAATTTTGAATATTTCCTTTTTTATCATTGCAAATGCATAACTCTTTGTGATCCCAAACATAGTCAATACTTATTGGTGTATGATATTTTAATTGTGGAATGGTCTCTTGATGATGATAACGAAATCTCAATCTCGAATTCTCGTGAGTACGTCGATGAATGAATGATCTAATTCCTTACTTGTATGGACACAATTTATGATTCATTTTCTATTTTTATTGTGCCATTGTATATATGCTTCACTAGCATCTCATGTTATATGGTTAATTGAGCAAGTTTTATCTTTCATTTTTCAAGTATAATTTAGTTGCATGAATAAGCATAGTTGTCTAATTAAAATCATTCAAAATTTGTTAATAATTCATGGTTTGTTTGACTATTCGCACACTTATCCCGACTTTTTACTTTGAGCGTGAGTAGTGTCAAATTAGTAGCCTTCGTTAAGTAACTTCCCTTCATTACTTAATGACCTAGCTTAGCTCGATCTTTAACGATTCCCCCCTCCACAAAGATATCCTTCTTGTAGTCTAAAGAGTGACAGAAGGCCACCAAGGTGACATTAGGTGGCTTTCTTGAGAGTTTCCTTTTAGGCATTCTCGGTGGGGTCAAGACTTTTTTTTTTTCGATAAGAGTGTTTGAGTGGAGACACAAAATGCTTACAAGAAAATTAGTTTCCCTTATTTCCATCACCTAATATACCTCCAATAAAATCATGTCCTTTTAATAACATCTAATTTTGATAAATAATTAATTCAATAAAATTAAAAAAATAATATTATTAATATTATTGTTATTTTTTGTATATGGTAGAATTGACAAATATAGCGAGCTTGTACTTATGTGACAGGGGATCGATTCTTTCACTACAATAATCAACTCCAAGTGTACCCATATTGACTCACACATGGCACACTGAGCTAATCGAATCTTAAACAATAACATCATAATAAATACCTTAATAACCTTATATCATCAACTGATCTACATCATAGAAGCAAATTAAAACTAACTTTTAATATTAAAAAACATAGCTATTCTATTTTATTAGAAAATATATTTTAATATATAATTGGAGGAAACTCAATAAAATAAAGTTTAATGTGAAAAGTGGTTAAGCAAAAAAAAGTTTAGTGTGTGTGAAATGTTATGAAAACAATTATTATAATCCACGGGCCTAACAATACAAACTATTTAGGCTCTAATAAAACTCTTTGCAAGTGAGAGTGGGAAATAAGTAATAAATATTTCATTAAATCTTCATAGGAAATTGATGTTATGGGTAAAAAATACGTCTGCCCGGATCCTTGTTTCTGCACTTCAAAATGGTTGGGATACGAAGTAATTTTTCACTCTCTTGTTTTTTTCTTTTCTTGCCAATTCAATTTTTCTTGTTATTCCTCTAATTTATTTTCATTCTTCTTACAACACTCGTTGAGAAGCTATTGAACCATTGTATAACTGTTTGACTGAATTGGTTTCGATCACTCGGTAGTTCTGCATTACAACTTCATTATTCAGCTATGACCAATGGCTCATACCAGGGTTCACATTTCAATTTAAATCTCACATTTTTTGGTTATTATTATTATTATAGGCATGATACCTCAAACTTTATTCTCCATGTATTATTGGATGGGATTGTTAATGGTGGATTTTTCATTGGCAGATGAAACGCAAACCCTTCTTCTATGTTTTGGATACGACGGTTCATTAATGTGGGATTTATGCCATATTTCTCATGTAAATATAGATACTTGTTGTATTTACATCAAGCCATATTTCTCATGTAAATATGGATATTTGTTGTCGTGCTTATTCATAATTTAACCCAAATTTTTTCCTTTTCTTTGGGGGTTTCCTAACATATGGTTCCTTCACTCCAGCAGTAACAGGTTCTCTCTTGTTTTTTTCAAATTTTCTATAGGGTTTCCATAATCATTAGTATGTTTTTGTCCCTCCATTGAATTGCATGGTTGTTGATTCGAGGGCTATATTATAATATAGAAGAGACAAGATAAAGCCCACAGCTACATCATCATCATGACAATAATAGCTCGCTAGTTGTATCGAAATTTTCTAGAGAAAACCCCATCTAAGAAACCATAGCTTGAAGTTGACTGATAAGTAGAGTTATAGTTCATATAACAACAATGTGAAGGCCTATCCACTTTCTTTGACTATAAAAATTGCAGGTGTATTTCTTATTAAACTGAAAAATAACATTAGTATTAGACAAAACAGAAAGAATTCCAAGAATTATCTGTATCTAATAAGTGAGCACTGGTAACCTGGATCTTTTTTCCATTTAGTTTTTTTTTTTCTCTGCATTAAAGATTTGAAATTTCTTCCCTTATGAAGTTGGGGCAAGTTGAAGTATGGTGTTCCCTATTTCCTTAGTGCACTCCTGCATATGAGGGGACTTTAGACGGGATTATACCAGTGGGAGGGTGGCTAAAAATATTTCACCCTTCAGATCTTTGACTTATTTCTCCTTTTCTGAGGTAGCTTCCTTTGCTCGGTTCCATCGAACTTCTACTGGCATTTTTTCCTGATCCTGGATTTGATCCAAACTCTTGAGTCTCATTTGATGGTAAGGATCTCATGTCTTCAGGTGGACATTGCAAAGATTCTTCTTTGTTGGGAACTTGTTCTTCCAACACACTCTCCAAGGCTGCAAAATGATTCTGATGGATATATTTTTTCTTTATTTATGGGTTAAGGGTTTGAATCATGTTTCTACCCCAAGAGCTCTTTGTCTCAGGGGCAGGTTTAAACCCCCCTTATTTTTCTAAGGGAGGGTTGATTTTTTGTGGGAAGTTCCAATTGAAGTTCCCATGTGTGTGCAAACCATTGCATTTGAAGGGAAAACATAATAGTACAAGGGTTCGACATGAATCCAATTGTTGATTTGGTGTTTAGCTACATCTAGGGGTCTTTCCAGATTTACCTCCACACAAGGGTAAGCACAAGTGAACTACCCCTATTCACTCAATGATGGCTACTAACTTCCCAGTCTAGTCCCTATAGCCTAGAGGGTTTTTTATTCCTTAGAGGCCAATAGGGAGGTGTGTAATTCTTACCCAATGAGGACTGTGGATGTAATCTCCTCTTCTGGGTTTAAGCACAAGGACCAACTATTGAAGTGTTGTCCCATCCTTAACAATTCCCAGAGAAATTAGTAAAATATGTTTGGTAATATTTTGATGAGGTTTACAACCAGAATTTTCTTATTGATATTATACCACAAGATTATCTATAGAAAATAGTTCCAACTTCCAAAGTACTATCAATGAGATTATTCACAACATTTTTTATCATATCTAGAGCTATAGATGTTAGATGCCATATCAGTTATGCTTCTAATATTTAGACTCTAGTATGCTTGTGTTAAATAAATGAGAATCCAAATAGGTAAGTTCAGTAATGTTAGCAAGTTTAATTTTCAAAGGTGCTTGGGGGTTTCAATCATGCAATAAAATAAAATCTTAGGGATATACTAGGATTAATTTATCTAGAAAATAATCACCGTTATGCTTTTTTCTTTTTTTCTTAAGAATATAAAATATAGTAATAATAGTAATTTGAGATATTTTTAAAGCATCATGTTTGAGTTGCACCTTAATTGTTTTTTTGTAAGGCACATAAATGTGGCAAATGTCCAAAATTTAATGCCGGATGCATTTTATTTATATCAAATGTTGAAATTATGCCCCATTTAATGTTTCTAGTGGATTGATGAGTGTGAAAGGTCTTCGGAGCCCCATGTCATCTAACATGTCTAAATTTTTTTTAAAAAATCTAGATTTGTCTTTTTGATAACTTCTTCTTCTGCTATCAATATGTGCAAAGTTTCAGTAAATTCCGTTTTTTTTCTATAATAATTGTGTGAATCTTATCAAATTATTGCTTTGGATCTACAAACCAGTTGCCCTGTTCTAGTATTTTGTTGCACGGAACGTTGCTTGTAATGTATGAGGTGGTTTTTTCAAGTGAGTAACACAGATTTTATGGTGACATTCTAATGCATTTGGAACTCATTAAACATATTTTTTTTATCTAATATGGTGAATTCTCTTTTAATATTTCTCTTAATCAGGTCATATATTTAATATGATTTATTTTCATCTCTTTTGTGGTAGGGATTTTGATGAGGGTCTTTTGCAAAAGATGGATGATGTATTTTATGAAGCTAATGTAAAAATTATTCCTCCCACACTTGATGTCAGCAATTATTTGATTTCATATGTAATCTACCTCTGGCCCATTCTTTCCTTGGCTTGTTTTTTTTAGAATATTCTTACCATATGATTTTTGTCCAAGGTTAAAGCACAAAGCATGTCCTCAAATTCATCTCTTTGGCCCTTTGTTAAGGCACATTCCTAATCCACTCTCTAGTACAATTATAGCAAACTTCGTTTGTATGAAAAAATGCTCCATGTTGTTCAACATCCCACATCTCAACATTTTCTGCCATGGAAGATTCCTTAGAACAAGAACCTCATCTCCACATTCCAAGCACTTTCTTTTGTAATTCATGGCTAACAATTTTATAGAACTCTAAGTTGGACCTAGACCTGTACCAACCTCTCCAAAGTACTCCACTTCAATAATTTCCTTGTGACTACCATATATCTCCATTACCTTCATATTCGAATCCATTATACGGTGCCTATCAACTCCTACCTTTTGATGTTGCACCCTACCAACCCATACTTCTATACTATTGTTTAAGTTTGAATTTTCAGCACTCTTTTGTTGTTGCAAGCATTGAAGACCACAAAATAAACCAAATGAAACTGAATAAAAGTATTGCCTTCTTGTTTTTATCACTCTATAATTTTTGAGGTTGCAAATTAAATCACATAGGTAACCTTAGAACCACTTTGGAAACTGGGAATCTACTAGCCCTTCTAGTTTCAGAGAGGGATCTCTCTTTATAATTTAGTTGTGTTTGAATTAAGGTATTATGCTATCTATTAAGTTTAGGTTTGGCTTTTTTGTGTTTTTGGGTTGAAAAAAAAGAATACAGACCATGGGGAAAATAGATTCACAGGTTTGGATTGATTAAATACATCTTTTACAGGCTAAACTTACAAGGCAAGATAGGTAACTTTACTGGATCCTTTAAAATTTGTGGTATGATGGTGAGGGATAGCTTTGGAAAATCCAATTAAAAATAGAGCAGTTAATAGTTTTGAGTTTAAATTTCCGTGGAAAACATAGAAATTATTATTAAGCCAAAGACAAAGTGTACATTTAAACAAATTATGTTCTCTATCTTCTCAGAATAATTCAATTTTAGAAACACATAATGAAAACAGTAAATAAACACATTAAAAAAGATAAATGCACTTCACGAATAAAATGGACATAAGAATCCTTTAATTATTGCACTGTATAACTGAAAATATGATCAGTGGTGGCTTTGTGAGCTTCTTTACAATTCAAGTCCTTTCTTCCAACAAGTCCCAACACTAATACTCTGAATGGTGAAGTAATTATGAAAAATTATTTAAAAATATCTTGATAATAGAGATCAAGGTAGAATCCTAAAATATCTAGAAACTGTTTACAAAAATAGTACAATAATGTAGGAATGAGTGAACTGTTGGAGTGTTGGCCCTATTGTTGAGGATGATTGTTGATGACCGGGCATCTGCATGTGTTTTGTTGTTTGACTTGTGATAAGCTCCATCATTAGACATATTTGGCGGGGTTATTAGTCACCTTTTTTCCTTCTTAGATCTCTTTTTCTTGCATTTTTATTATTATTTGGTCTTATGATGCTAGTATAGGTGGTGATTAAGGCTAACATACTCTAAGTGCCTAATATGAGGTTGAGTGTAGAAAATCATGAATTATTAGCATTTTTATAAGGATTTTATCATAAAGACTTGGAAGAGATAGAAAAGAGAAATTATAGGAGGATTTTCCACCCTCCTTAACTCTCAAAGGCAGTCGAAGGATCCCAAATATTCTCTCCAAAAATTTGAACTCCAAAGGCCACCGAAGGATCTCCAAGGATTCTCTCTAGCAATTCGAATTCTAGAGGCAGCCAATCAACTCAACATGAGTGCACCCAATCTTTGTTTACTTGGAGTCAAGTGGACTCAATCACCATTTTCCAGGGAGTTGTTGGTAGCTTCCCTGTAGAATAAATAGAGTAGATCTAGAGCTAGGAAGAGTTATTCAGTGAGTCGATTTTAGTTGGAATTTTGTTGCAAGCTATTGAAATTTTTATTTTACTCATTGATCAAAATTTCAGAGATGTATGAGGTTATTCTTTTATGAAATGAGCAGACTAATTTCATTTTACTGATTTAAGTTTTAGAGAGCTAGGCTTGTGTGTTAGGCCCAATCCACGTGCCTCAACCTCTTTGTTGTTTTTGTTATTTGTTTTCTGTCATTTCATTAGCTCCGCTTCTGAGAATTACATTTATGTTTCAATTTGTTGCTTAGTTTTTTCTTTCAGTGTGCTACTGTAGTTTTCATTTTCTTGTGAGAGATACAATAGAGGAGAAAAACCAAGAAAATCTGTGGATCAAGACCCCCTTATCATCTCTATCAATAGAGCTCGAGGAAGGTGAACCTTCCCATAGACCCAAAAACTGATTTCTGCTCAATTTTTCTGAGATTAGAAGTAGAGTTGCATTACCATTTTCCAGTATTCCTTTACATGGTATTTTCACGCATTTGTTTGTTTCTTGTGCATAGATCAGCGGATTTGTTTGTAGGAATTATTGCTAAATCCCAGAGCAACTTCGTGGCACCTACCCGCTTCAGTTTCCATCCCTCTCTTCACAACCTGAACACTGTTTTTACACCTCCATTTCCTGTTTTTCTCCACTTATTATAAACTGCTGCACCCACCTTTTTCCCATAAAAACACTTAAACCCTTTAGCCCACCTTATTATTTTCTTTCGATTGGTTGTGGTTGCCTTACTCGTTTTAACACAAAATGCTTGAAAACAATTGAAACTCGACCTCTGCCTTTCCTCCTCAAAATTCCCGCTATCGCAATCACACTTCACATCTTTCACCTTTTTCCTTGAAGACTTACTACTCTCCTTTGCCGATTATTATATTGCGATATCACATATCGCAAATCACAATTCTTATCAAATCGCGAATCGCAAATCGAACCTTTTACCTTTATTCCTTTACACGTACCGCTTGTTTTCGCCAATTGCGATATTGTGAAATAGAAAATCGCAAATCACACCATTTTCCCTTTTTCTTTTAAGACATTACTGCTACGATGCACCGATTGCGCTCCACTGCCAATCTCACCACCTCGTCACCCATCACAAACCACACTTCGCAACATTTACCCTTTTCTTTTAAGCCTTATCGCTCCAATCTGCCGATTGTGATATTGTGATCGCACTCCGCCGTCGGTACCACAGCCACGTCACTCGCCATTTCTTCTTCGATAACATTGATTCATTTACGATTACATTGCATGAGGACATACAATATTTTTAGTTGGGGTAATAAAAGAATCTTCGTGATTCAATGCATATATTAATATCTAACAAGTGAAATGAGATTGGTGTTATGTGTAGGTCAACAAAAAAGTGTGCCCAATTTAGAAGGTTTCAGTGCAGCAGGTTGCAATACTAATGGAAAAAAATCATGCTATCAAAGGACCTTTTGAGACTGGATGCTTCACCAACAAAACTTCGGTTGAGGAAAAAGGGTCATGTTTGAGGAACACAACAAATCTATAATGCCAAGCTCTTTGCCATGCACATGTGTTATCTAACACAGACAGGGAGTAATTTTACTTTTTATGGTTATTTCTTTAAGAATGGGTTGATATTAATATTATGAATTAAGTCAATTTAAAAACTTTGATTGTCCTTAATCTATTTTATTTGGTATGAAATTTTTGCGCAAGAATCATGAAGGAAATGGCCATTTCTTCTTGAACACACTTATGTTTTCTTTCCGCCAAGTTTTTTTTTCAGGTTACAGGTTAATCAAGTGATCAGTAAGTATATTACATTGTGACGACAATTGGTCTTTCAAGACTAATTTCATGAGAAATTTTAAAGAACCAATCCATGATTATAAACGAAATTTCCAGAAAATTACAAGTTCTTGCAACTTCCTGTAATAGCTTAATGGTTTGACATGTTGCATGACAGATAGCAAAATTCAAAGACATGAGGTTTGTTCCTAAATGTACAAGGATGGTGAAATACCTATCCACACTTGAATTCAACGTCTACAGGTGGATGGTCAATGCTGGTCAAACTCGGCTATTTTAACAAGCAGTCCAGAATTAAGGAGAAGATTTGCTATATTTGAGAGTTTGCATTCCATTGCTATATTTGAGATTTTGCATGCCATAATTCCAGCAAGAGTCATTATCCATTTTCCATTACCACATACACTTCATTACATTTTCTCCATTCCTAACCCACCAATAAAAGCAAAGAAGTTTACTTACAAACTTCTTGCCATTTTCCATTTCCATTTCCTTTTTCCTAGCATTTTTCATTTCCACCAATAAAACCTTACTTCCATACACCATTGACTCAAAGTCCTAGAGTCTAATAATCTTTAAAAAAACACCTAGAGACTTGCATGCCTTAATGACAAGTACTCTTGCCAATGAACAATGGAAGTACATTAATATTCCTTGTTCATTAGATCTTGTAGGTGACTCGACCACAAAAAATTTATTTGTACCTACAAAGATGTGGTAGGCATCTTGACTCCCATTGGAATCAATGGTGGGATTTCTTGTGTTGGCTAGTGGCATTCATTAATGGCCACTAAGTTAACAATTTCTTACTATGTTCGACACCAGAACATTTATTCACATAGTAAGATTTGTGCCATCGAGCATTGAAAACTTGAAGACCCATATTTTGTAGCAGATGAAGTATATTTCCTTTCATTTTTTTCAGTTTGTCATTACTTAAGGACAAGAAAATAAATAAGGCTGAAAAAAAATGTAACTTATGTATTTTGTATACCTTCCAAGCCTTATACATTTTCAGCCATATTCAACAGACTCATTAGATTCATAAGACTATCCAGCAGAAGATCCAGCAGTAGATACGACAATACAGATCCATCTTTCATCCACAACTTGCAGAAGAAGCTTCATATCAGAATTGCAGCAGCTGAACATGCATGATTCATCCACTTCTTTAGGTAAGTAAGGTATGATGTTTTCTAACCTTTAATCTTGAAATTCTTTTTAGATGCTAAAATGATGATATTTGGAAAATATTCCACTATTTCACTAGTTCCTTTCTCATTAAAAATTGCCAAAAACCATCAATTGGGGGGAATTGCACACTTCATCTCTTTCTCTCATTCATATTACATCTTAACCCACATAGTCTTCCCACAATAAAAACTACTACAAAATGATGAGCATATTAAATGACTTCTTAAAAATGATTGATCTCAACAAAGTAAATAATGATTGTAACACAAGAACCAATCATTAAAAGATGCAAATGCTTTGCAAAAATAAAAGTTATCAAAAGATGTGCAAAGTTAAAAGGAAGTCCATGATTGAAAGATGGTTGTTACACAAGAACCAAACATCTTGTAATTCAATCAAAGGAAGCTCATCTAAGAATCAAATCAAATAAGTCATTGTAGTAGCTTGCATGAGGACATGCAAGAGCTTCAGTTGGGGGGTATGTTGGGCTTCAAAATGTCATACAAATATCACTCATTACCATACATTTTTCACCTATTCTTCCATTATATCACTCATTATTCACTACCATGTCACTTCATTTTCCCTATTGTTCATCATTAATGGGTCTCATTTATATCTTCCAAATATTATTTATTTTCAAGCATTTTTAAGAGAAATTCTTGATTAAATATTAGAAAATAATATATTTTACTTCATATATGGAAAGTGGATTGTTTTTGTGACATTTGTAGGTTCCAAGGAAGCTTCCAAGACACCTTTATGTGGCCTTGAATGATCAATTTCGAATTTGATAAGATAAGCCTTATGGAGAAGATCAAGGACAAAAGGGGGTTATGTGTCTAGATGGTTGAGAGATGTATGGAACTAAAGAGAGATTAGTGGATCATCATTATGAGTTTGTTATCTCATCCCATTGTATAAATAGCAGTACAATCTCCTCCATTTGTAATCTTAGAGTTGGTTTGTACATCATGATGGAGATTTTGAAATAAATAATCATAATTTGATTTTGTTGCTTCTACATTTGAGTCTCCTTTGAAGTGGTGTGCTTGTGGAGTTATGGAGGGCTCCCATGGTCTCACTTGCATGCTTATTTTAGGTATAATTTAATTTATTTTTTGTTTCATTTCAGATTTTAAGTCTTTGTTAGATGTTCTAATATTGGAAGAAATATTGACGAATGTGTTCTTGTAAGAGAACCATAAGATCTTAGACAATTATTAGATTTAGGTTTGTTTCATTTCAGCTTTTAATTTTTTGTTAGATGTTCTAATATTGGAGAAGATCCTACAATTCATGCGTTCTTGTAAGAGAACCGTAAGATCTCAGAATATTATTAGATCTAGGTTTGTTTAGTTGTTGGAAGAGATCTTGACGAATATGTTCTTGTAAGAGAACCATAGATCTCGGACAAATTAGGAATCTTTCTAGACCTATAGGTGGCACTTCTAAGTTTTCATCTTCCTAGTTCCCCTAGTTGACATTAATTGAACTCGATTGACATCATCACTGCACACTCCAATGTAGACTTCA
>MU968339.1:0-14028 GCA_034641835.2 Pinus albicaulis
CGCCTTCTTATGTTTTATTAAAAACATTTAACAAATTATTTAAATAAAAACATCAAGATCTAGCAATTAAAAGAAAATTAAGGTATTATAAGGAGGTCATCAACCCCACCTTAGAAGATCAAAAGTATCTCTCTATTTTAACTAGCTCAAAGAAGAAAATTAATATAGCCAAGATTATAACGAACTCTCATGAGCTCTCAAAACACCATCGATGAAAAGGATCTGATGGATGAAAAGGATCCGCCATCTTTGTGAGAATATGAACATCATGAAAATCACTTCGCTCTTAGAGTGCCCCGCGTACAACCACATTAGAGCTCAATTTCATAATCTTTGTTGCAATACTAACCCTCCTAGCCTTTTAAGATGTCCAAATTATAGTGAGCTCTCCATTAGAGCTCAATTTCATAACCTTTGTTGCAATATCGACCTTCCTAGCCTTTTAACATGTCAAAATTCGACCTTCCTAGCCTTTTAACATGTCAAAATTTTGACCTTCCTAGCCTTTTAAGATGTCAAAATTATAGTGAGCTCTGGAGGCTTGTCTCCAAGCTTTTTAAGCATAGGAATAAAATCTTAAGTCAAATTAAATAACTCTTTTCTTTAGGTCCCATAGACCAAAGATTGGTCTCACTGGACCTTAACCATCATCATCATCATCATCATCATAATTAGTTTTTATCTCCAAATTCATTTATATTTCTATCCATCACTATTGTATTGTATTGGTTTGGTTTAATCAATTAATATCATGGAAAAATAATAGAAATCCTCATAATTTTGTGATCCATAATGTAGAATGAATGGCTTTCCAATTAATTATTATTATGTGATTAATCCTAAAGACACTCATTCTATATTATTAAGTTTATAAAATATGAGATGATATACATAGAGAAAAATATTTATAAAGTGATATTGCATGAAAATAATTGTGTTTATCTCATTTTTATAACAAAAACTTCAATATAATTATGTTAAATTTATGAATAAATTTTTTTGGAAAAAATAGTCTATTTAATAAAATAATGTAATTATGTTTTCACCACTTTTATAAATAATGTGAAATCATGAAATCAACGAAATTATTGCATTCAAAGGAAATTCTATGTTAATGACAAAATCCAAGAACTACTTTAAGAAGTGACAAAGCTAACCATCTCTATATTCTTAAGTTCACAGACTCAATCACTAACCCTAATTGCAAGAATAAATGGCAGAGGTGAAAATGAAGGTCCTAGGTGATTACTTTCTGGAATATGAATCTCAAGCTCAAAGTTTCAAAGAGCATATGAACAATAGAAGTGGAGGGTACATGTAGAATGATGATCTGCATCATACTATGGATAGATTCTTTCTGCTAGCTTTTGATGGGTCATCCAAGTGCACAATCAAGGCTTGGGTGGAAATAATAGACATCTATTTCTAGATGAACCAATTATCATAAATTGAAGCTATTAATATAGCAGCGTTGCACCTTGAACATGAAGCACATGAATGGGGGTTTCATGGTAGAAATATTTGACCAAAGAGATGCATACGCAAAATTTGTTGAGCTAGCTAAGCTCAAGCAGTCAGGAAATCCAGAGATCTATATCTCTGAATTCCTGAAACTTTTCGTCATGGTGCCAGATCTGTCAAAAACTATGAGAGTATACATGTTCATTGATGGGCTAGCAGAGCCTTTGCATGGGTTGGTGAATTCCACTAGACCAACTACGCTCCAAGGTGCCATTGAGATGGCTAGGAAGGCCCAACTATTGGTGAAGTATTCCAAAGACTTCTTCACATGTGAGATACTAGATGGGTAGGTGACTGATGAGAGGTATAGAGTGATGAATGAGGTCTCATATAATACCAGGAAGGGATCTTTTTCACTAGAGATTCTAAGTTCAAGGAGAAAAGTTTTCATGCAGCACATGGTTCACCACTGTTAGGCCACCAAGTTTTCACAAAGAGGAGGGTCTCAAGGGAGGGTCTCAAGGGAGGGTCTCAAGGAGGATGTGCTCCAGTGCATCAAGGAGTGCGTAGTTTGCAAACAGAATAAGGGAGAGAACAACCATCCTGCAGGGTTGTTACAGCCACTTCCTATCTCAGAGGGGAAAGGGAAGAGAATTTATATGGATTTCATTCCCTGTTTACATGCAGTACAGGGCAAGGATTGTATCTTTGTGGTCATTGGCCAACTAACAAAGTATTCACATTTCTTTGTCATATCTTCATGGTACACTGCTGCACAAGTGGTCTAGATTTTCTTTAGAGAGGTTTTCAGACTTCATGGTCTTCCTAAGACCCTAGTCAGTGATAGAGATAGTTGCTTCATGGGTGAATTTTGGCAGGAGCTTTTTCGTTTGGTGGGTACCAAGTTGACATCGAATACAAGTTATCATCCCCAGACAGAAGGGAAAACAGAGATAGTAAACAAGTGGCTAGAAGGCTACATGCGAAACTATGTTTCATGACAGCAGAGAGCATGGTTGCGCTAGCTTCACTTGGGAGAATATTGCTACAATACAACATTTCATATGTCGATCGACATGTCTCCATTTTTGGCTCTATATTGTTATGATGCTTTATCATTTGTTGAGGTAATTTTTGGAGTAAGAAAGGCTCCTAGAGCCATAGAGTGGATCCAAGAGAGTCAAGATATATTCTATGCTCTTAAGGAAAACATTGCTACAACCCAAAATTAGTAGAAGTTGTATGCAGATCATGGTCTGGTGGAGAGACAGTTTGAGGTGGATGATTTGATCTATCTTTGTCTTCAGCCTTACAAGAAATCTATGCCGAAGGAGAAGGGGGTTGAGAAGCTTAAGCCCTGTTTCTATGGGCCATACAGGGTGATTCATCATGTTGGGGAAGTTTCATATGAGTTGGAGCTCCCCATTGGGAGTAAGATCCACAAAATTTTTCATGTCTCATGCCTCAAGAAGGCCATTGGACAGTATTCAGTCACCACTATGGATCTCCCACCTATTGATGATGAGGGCCATCTAGTTTTACAACTAGAAGATATCTGGGATACTCGAGAGAGGCAGCTAAGGAACATGGTGATTAAAGAATATCTGGTTCGATGGAGGAATCTTCTGGATGAGGATTCTATTTGGGAAGGAGAGAATATTTTGCAGCATCCAACCTTTCAGTTGCTTGAGGACAAACAACATTTGGGAGGGGAGGACTGTAATATTCCTAATTAGCTTTCAGCTAGTTAGAATATTAATTTTTTTTTTTGTTAATAAGATAGGTGAATAAGACGGTAGAGGGACCCATAAATCTCTTTAGTAGGAATAAAACCACTTTTAATGTGAATGTGGATAAGTGCATCTAGATGGGATCAAGATGAATAAACCACTCCTTGGTGTGAATCTAGGTTAATGCATGTGTATGGGGTCAATTTTACAAAATCAACAACGCAGTCATGGAGGTAGTGGAGGCAGTGGAGGACAGCACAATCATAATGGAGGGGAGTCTCCATGAGAGTACCATCATTATTGAGTGGGGCCAAGGGGGTGAAGGCTCACAAATAATATAAGGAAGGGGATGGTAGCCATTGAAAGCATTCTGAATGTTGTTTATGTATTGTCTTTATGAATTTCTAAATGCTTCAGTTGTTTAACGGAGTCTGTTGTGTTGTTTAGCACAAGGGTGTTTCCAAGCAGAAATCCCACTCTCATCCTTGTGGGATTTCAAGTGCCCACTCAGGAGAGGTTCTTTGAGCTGCATTTCATCATTTGACATCAGGCCAATATTCAGCCCCTATCAGCAGCATAGTCTCCTTCAAGAATTGCACAATCCAGAAGGGCGAATCTAGTGGAGGGGTCATAACCCCAATTTTTGAGCTTATCAACTAGTGAGGGGAGCATCCCTTCATCCGAAAATTTAGTGGGGATGATTAGCAGCCATTTTATCATCATATCAGCCACCTACCAATAGTCTCCCAACTTTAGTGTGTAATTCAGCCCTAGGACTGCATTTTTCATCATTGTCATTCCCCGAAACCCTTTTTGGGTTATCTTGGAATTGTGATAGAAAGTCCAGATATCTGATCCCAACATTTTCTGAGGTCCCAATCAGAAGATCTGCGCATTCCTAGTTTCCATTAGCAGTATATTCTAGTAGGATTGCACATTCATAGCCAGCCAGTAGTTGTTGCAGTAGCATCATTTCATGTCTTGATGTTTAGGGTCATTTCAAGCTTGCTTTTCCTAGCTTGAGTGTCTCTTTCTCAAGCTCTTGTACTTCATTTATTCTATTGCATATAATAAAATGGCTTAGTGATCTGTTCACGTATTTGATGTGTTGATTTTTACTACATTTTCCAGTTTTATGTTCTATATTCATGTTTTTCCTATTTTGGAATATTACACCCTAAGTCTGGAAAAGTGTGAATTTCTAAAAAGGGCAGGGATAGCCCTAGGCCACTCAATATCTCAAGCGAGAATATAGGTAGACCCAAACAAAATCACCATCATAAAAAGGGTGCCTATTCCTCAAAATTAGAGAGTTGTCAGAAGTTTCCTAGGTTTTGCTAGCTACTATAGGTGCTTCATTAAGGACTTCAGCAAAGTGGCTTCACCGTTATTTGGATTGTTCGCCAAATATTTTGAATTTTTCTGGTCTATTATCTGTCAGGAGGCTTTTGATCTGATCAAGGAAAATCTAATCACTGCCACATCCATAAAGATGCATTAGATAGAGTTGCAAGGGAAGCCTTGTGGCAGTTAGAAGACAAATTAACCTATGCCATCTATTTCATTAGCAAGAATCTATCCAAAGATGAACATAACTATATTGTTACTGAAAATGAGCTCTTAGCCATTGTCCATTCCTTAAACAAATTAATGCATTATATTACTGATTATCAGACCTTTGTACATACTTACTGTTAGGGTCCTATAATAATAGGGTTCATAAAATTTTGAATTGACTTTGATAAGTCTTGTAAATATGTACATACCTTGCTTTCTGCAAGTTGTTTTCCCATATTTTGAAAAAATTGAAAAATAATAAAAAATGAAAAAGATGGTAAAAGTCCTAAAAGAAAGATCAAACGACTTAGAAAAATATAAACCCCAAAAGAAAAGAAATAAAACCTAAAAGTGAGCAAGTCCAAATGCCACTACTTTTACTTTTACTGCAAATAATAATGATTATGTGCAGAGTGTCAATAAATGCCATAATCCATGATCAGTTAATAAGTTTAATCTTAAATGTTCATGTTTTAGATAGTGAATAAAGATTTTTCAAACAGTTTAAACTTGACAAATCAGTAGATAGGTAGAGAATATTGAGAAGCTCAACAGTTTAATCTGAGCCCTCGGAGGAAATAAGGTAGATTTAAATAGTTTTATGCTTTGAAAGAAATTTTTTTATGGTTGCAAACCTAAATGCACCTGCAAAATGAAGAAAAATTGTTAGAAATACAAGATTGGGGAGGTAGAAAGCAGTAGAGAAATCATGTAAATAATACATCATCAGGAAAAATCACTAATTTCCCCTCCCCCATGAGTGTTCAGTATTCTAAGCTACCAGTCAAACAGGCTTAGAGAATTTCTCTGACTTTTGTTGGGACCGGACCCAAGGCTCTATGCCTGGCTAGTTAAAAATATTGAGTTCTTATGTTAATTCCTCATTTATCATCATTTACCCTTCATTCATCTATTAAAACCCCTTTTTCCTAAGTAAAAACACACTCTTACTTAGTAAAATTGTAACCCTAGAATAATTAACTTCATCCATTCATAAACATTCATAAAAACCCACAAAATCACATTTATCCTAAGTATTATTGAAAGAAATATAAAAAGATGAGAAAATGCTTGATTATTATGTTATACTTGGAGATAATGTGTAATTTGTTTTACATTTCACTCCCCTCCAATATTAACTTTTAATATATTTTATTAAATCCCTAAGAGATACCCTTTCCTAGTTATTAATTCCATTATATCTAATAAACCCCAAAAAACCTACTATTATAAACTTTTGACCAAAGTATATTATTCCATGTGCATAAATGAAAAACCAAAAATAAAAATCCCTTTGGTCTAAAATATTATCCATATTCAAATATCCCGCCCTATATTTTTTAAACTGTTGAAAAAAGGTTAAAAAACTATATAAATATATGTATTGCACCCGCACCTTTGTATATTGATTAAAACATTCATATGTTTTAAAAACCATTATTTATCCCGCCTTCTTATGTTTTATTAAAAACATTTAACAAATTATTTAAATAAAAACATTAACCCTGCCATATATATATATATACACCAGTGAATAACGCTTAAAACCTTGTTTAAAAGCGACTTTTTAATAAATTTTTATCCCAGTCGCTACAGTTTAAACGTGTTTTAAACTATTTATTTCATAAAAATTAAACCATAGCTGCCTGGTCCCACCATTACTTTACAATGTAGCTCCCAAATAAATCCCAACCGTTCGCTTCCAACCTTTAGATCCGACGGTTGATGATTGATATTACATAGGTAACATGCCCGACCGCTCCATTACAAAATCCACGCGAAATAGGCAGTTTCGTGTTAACCCCTCCCCTCCACATGGCCTCTTTTGATTCGATCGCGTGGTTTTTCATTAAAACCACTTACCACTCAAAAGCCACGCGATGTCCAACCTGGTTTTTATCTATTACATTCTCCAAAACCGCTTCCCGCCATGACGTGACCTGCATTTAATGTCAAAGGGTTAATACAATCAAATGTTTATTAAAAACTTTGTATATGCATTTTGTATTCTTTTACCTATCTGTCGTGTTTAAACCATTGTTTCTGCCTTCCCTGACTGTGTAAAGCTGTGAAAGCCCCTAACGCCCATTTTCGATGCCAAAACCTTTAAAGCTACCCAAGAACCTGTAAAAATTGTTGAGGAGCCACACTTGCTCCTAATCAACCATTGAAATTCGTCAATTTAACCAGAAGACTGAAGAAAACCTTGTTAAAACAAATACCTGTAGCAAACCAGGTATTTTTCTAAGAATTTAACCTGTAGTCAAATTCAAAAACCTTTAAAAAAAAAAGGAAAAGCATCCTAAGACCAAAAAATCGATTAAATTCAATTGCCCAAAAGTCCCAGAAACAAGAAAAACCTTGGTAAAATTTTCCCAGGAACCCTAGTTGTCTGCTACGCATCATTTTCAAGGAAATTTGTCATTTCTTCATACATTAATGATCAATTTCAAGCTTTAAAAAGGCCATAAATCCTCTGCAAGTGCCCTATATCTTCTAAAAATTGTTTTTCATCAGAGTTTTAGCACAATTTGCAGTCAAAAGACTCAAAAAACCCCTGTTTTCTATTTTAGGCCAGTTTTTAGCCTCATAACTTCATTTAAAAGACCTAATTGGGTATAAAATCCAAAAAGAAATTCTATTTTTCTCCAATTGCCCAATCAAGCCTCTGTTAAAGTAAAATTTCCTCTACAAACAGTTTAAACTTGCAGAAGCCAATAAAGATGCTTAAAAAACAAAGGAAACAATTCTGAAGGTTCTAAGACTCCTAAAGCTACTCCTACCATGACTCCAAATACTGCAATTGTATTCAACCCATTACAACCCCCAGTTGTTGATATTGAGCATATTCCCTTAACTGATATTGAGTACAAAATAGCTGATCTGATAGTTGAGTTCAATCTGTTAGATATTGATGCAGGCGCATTAGCATAATCAAATACCTTGTACATAAGTAGACATAGGGGGTCTCATGCTTTTACTTCCTCATGTAATTATTAAGTATTTTGAATAAACTTTGAAAGAAATTGTAATTTTTCTCGAGTCATTGAGAACATGAGAGAATTGATTATGTTAGGAATCGGAAGAGTCAACCTGGGGTTATGAGAAAAGTTAGGATTAGTTTCAGTTATTGAGTCTAAATTTAGGAATTGGGAATTTTAAGAGTTTGATGAGTTGTTTGAGGACCTGAATCGATTCAAGTCATCTTTGAGCATAAAATGTTAGCAGTTGTAGTATAGAGGGAGAGAGTTCTGTTGAGGAATAGTGCAAAGTAGTAATAGAAGGCCTCTGTAATTGAAGATCTGGCCTAATATGAAATGGTAAGTGAATGCCTTCTAATTTGATTCCAATTGTATACATTTGTTTATAAGTCCTGCGTGAAACTCAAATGTATACTGGTCGAAATTATATAAGCAAGATTTGAGTTCTGTGGAAAATTGTGAAACTCTGTGTTAATGAGCTGAAGTAGAGACTGTGTGTGGTTGAATTGATATCTCTGTTTGAAAGCTTGTGGTTCCGAAACACGAATTGAATCCAAGTCCTCTCTGTCTAATCTAAGTGTGCAATTATTTTGGGTGTATAAGGATGTGATCACTTGGGAGTCCGATGGTGCTGTGAATTGCTGAGTAAGTCAAGAAGGGATTCGATTGTATAATTCGATATCCACTCTTGTGTTAAAACCACGTTACATAGGATTCGATGAGTTTCAATCTTTAATAGCGGATATAAGTTATGCTAAGTTCTAATTTTGAGGGTGCTGGTATCGAATTTTGTTTATTGATTCGACAGCGCCTGAGCCCATCTATAACATTGGTTGAATCGGTTCACAACCATCAAGGCGAGATCCGAAAGGTCGATTTCTGTGGTTAAAGCTGTCAAACAGTGAATCTGTGGAGAATTAACCCTGTGCGTAAGACTCCAGAAGAATGCGGAACCGAGAATGTAGTGGAACCATGCGAACAAAAGGTGGTTTTAGCCCAA
Source organism: Pinus albicaulis (assembly GCA_034641835.2). NCBI lineage: Eukaryota > Viridiplantae > Streptophyta > Pinopsida > Pinales > Pinaceae > Pinus > Pinus albicaulis. The sequence goes on from MU968339.1 coordinate 8,730, forward strand.
ACCTCATGGTTTTCATGTTAAATTAAAACGGTAAGCTGTATTGAAATAAAAAAAATGACATAGTCCATCGATCGACGCATGGCCTCAGGCGGTTTGGAAAAACCATTTTTATCGCGCTATTTGGGCGCGTTAAAGTTCGAGAGAAAAAAAAATGCGATATTAGATCCCATTTGTCGGATCATCCAAATCAATCCGACGTCATCACAGGCATTGGATGGGCGCATGGAGTTAACAAAGGTATGGTCCACTGATCAGTGTTGAAAATCATTTATTTAATAAGTTGGCATGTGGGGTCCAGATATATAATACGTTGATATGGTAAGATTATTGAGATACTAACATTTGTGTGGAGAGAGAAATAAGATGGGTTATTAATATGGTTGGACCTTTGGTTCTGAGTTGTGAGAATGTTATGATGAAACGTTGGTTCTAATGCTATATACGTTACATGGCTAGGGGTGTGGGCCCTTGTAAGAGTGGGACGTAAGCATGGGGCCCGAAGACTCTTATACATGGTTACCCTTTGGCTTAAAATCTAGCGCAAGGTCTTATATGTTGTTTTAAACCTCGGTTGAAGAACAATATATACACTAAAACATTTGTTTATAGAAATGCCATAAAAAAGGCTAAAGTATGAGATTGATGGCTAGGCCCTTTGTTTGTTGAAGTCAAAATATTAAAAGACATATAGAAGTGTGGCTTGATTAGAAAAGGCGAATCTTGATTCGCGCTCTCATAAGGGGTGAAGCCTAAGTCAAACTTTGGGGTTAAACTGAAATTTGAGTATTTATTTATTCAATCATAGAGTGGGGTATTCCACTGGTCTTATAACCATGGTATAAGGAGTAAAGCTTCCACAGGAGATATGGGGAGTTTGAAGATCATTAGAATTTTGTTCTAATATCTCAAATCTTCAATTTGAGATATAGAGAACTCAACAAGGAATTGAGGAACTAACCATATTTAAAATTATTTGGCTAAAAGAAGAAGTGAGTTATACTGATAGGCATAGAGAGTGAAAATTGTGAGTCAAGAAAGGGTACCCTAGAATTGAGGAATTAGCCAGATTTAAAATTATTTGGCTAAAAGAAGAAGTGAGTTATACTGATAGGCACAGAGAGTGAAAATTGTGATTCAAGCAAGGGTGCCCCGCTATCAAGTGGTATCAGATCATCAGGAGTAGCTCTGTTTGAAGCTCAAGTTTTGAATTCATTGCATGTAGGAAAAGAGATCAAGTTTTTGAAGACTGATAGAGATTGCAGCCTACAGGGATACAGTGAAGGCGATTGCAGAGTTACAGAGTCCAATTGGAGGACAAGTGTTTTGAAGATTGTAGATTTGAAGAAGGAAGATCAGATTCTAAGATCTGATAGGCAGCAAAGATACACAGAATTACAGTGAACATGATTTTCGTTGATCAAGAGATCAAGTCTCTTGAAGAAAAATGCTCAAAAATGAAGTTGCTTAGAATTGCTCTGGAATAGACCGACTGGAAAGAGCTTGGTGATACGATCCCAACGCCGTGAACGGCACTAAAATCCATGCCGTATGCGTAAAGATATTCAGGCTTAAAGATTCGTCAATTTCGCTAAAAAGGCCAAAATTTGGACTTTTTTTGGGAAAAAAAATATATTTCTATTAAAAAAAGAATATTCCACAATATTCTGCTGGTGGCCAATTAAAGGGTGCCACGTGGCCAGCCCGGAGGCCGCCACATGGCCCCAAGGCGGATTGGAAATGTGCGTTCAAAAGTTTTTATATGGCCGCAGCAAGGTTTGAACATGGGTCACGGCGGAGGCAAACCAACGGTCTAACCGTTGGACCACGGTTTGAATCTTGTTTAAACATTGCAACGCACATATATTTAAAGGCTCGCATTGAATTGGGCGGGGCCCAAAAGGGGGCCAGCCCCGAAGGGCCAGCCCCCTCCTCATGGAACCTAGGATCGGAACTGTGGCACAAATCGAATGGCGCGCAACGAAATATGGGTATGGTCACGTATATGCTAGAAGGTGCAGAGTTCAATGTAATATATGGTTATTATCATATGGTTCAGCATTAATAAAACTACCGCATTTAACTCAAGTTCGTTCAAACAAACAGCGCCAAAGTTTCGGTCTTATGAATAAGGCTTTATCTCTTCAGCCCCCATGACTGGCGAAATGCCATCTTTAGCGGCCGCCCCTATTTTTTCGGGGTTATCTGGAGTTTCTCCAGATTTAACTGGAGTTTGTTTAGGCCAACTGGCAGATGGAGTAAATGTGGCATAACTTTGGCTAGGAGAGGCCTTTTGAGACGAATTGTTTTTTGATTTTGGGTGTAGACATCATTCTGAAGCTGTTGGAAGTGTTTACAGAGCCATTAGGGTGCTCTAACAGAGAATTTACCAGCGTTTTTGGTCGTGGAGCCACTAGGGCCTAGGGAAAGAAGAGTTGTTTTGGACTACCTTCATCCAATGGAGGTGAATTTTTAGTCATTTTAGACTGATTTGGGCCTTCTGAATCTATTTTTGCAGTGTATTTTTCCATTTGAGTCTTCTATACAGTTGTAATCACATTTTGAGCATTTAATCAAAGGAGAAAAAGCCTAATTATAGGCTTTTGGACCCAGCGGAGGTAGCCCAAGAGAGGGGTGAACCGCTTAAACAATTATTTGCTGTCACACTGTATAATTTTGCTGCAAGGAGACAAAAAGCATAGGCATGGTTTTAAAGAACACTAAGGGGAAATAAGTGGTGCAAGACACAATTCCTAGTTCTAGCTCTTTGAATTGTCACAAAGATACTCATGATGAAAAGAGGAGGATAGAGCTTTTCCATGTGAGGGTAATTTCCAAACATACAAAAATTGACACACTGTTTGATAGTGGGTCACAAGCTAATCTTATTTCTGAAGACTTGGTCAAGCAGCTAAAACTTGAGACCATTCCACATCCGAAGCCTTATCCACTTGGATGGATCTGCAAGGATGCCAACTTGCAAGTCTCAAGAAAGTGCATATTGCGCTTTGCAATAACTGCACACTTTATTGACACAGTGGAACTTGATGTGGTGCCGCTTGATATCCCGGGTATTGTTTTGGGAAGTCCTTATTTATTTGATAGGAAGGACATCTTTCATCGCCATGAAAAAAAGTATGACTTGTTCAAAGATGGTAAAGATTACATTGTGAGAGCTCACAAGAAGAAGATGGAATCTTCTTTACTCCATGCAGGTCAATTGACGAGACTGGTTAATGCAAGTCAAAGTCTAACTTTTTTGATGTTGAAACGACCAGATTTTGAGCATTTGCCATTTTATGATGTTGCTAATGATATGTCTCAGTTTGATAACAGTTTGTCTTTAAAAAAAGATGATTTTATGTTGCACGAATTACCTTTTGGGTTAGCCAATGCAATGAATGAAGTGTCAAAGCAAAGCAGTGCAAGCAAGAAGGACACAAAATTCAGCATGGGACAAAGTTGGTTTCAGAATGGTACAATTCGCCATGGGAACAGTTTGCAAGGTGAAGGATATTTTAAGTCTTTCTGGAAGTTTGATCAATGTAGAAAAAGTTTGTTTTCTGCAAATTACAATTGCTGTTCTGCAAATTTTAATCATTTGCATCATGACTCCGTCAATCTAAGCAATGGTAGATCAGTTGATTCCAGAGATAGGTTATCGTTTTCTCAAAAGCTTCAGTTGATGAAATCAGGTAGATTTCAGTTGTTCAATGGTGGAAGAGTGGAGAATCAGTCTCCACATCATCATTTTTAGTAATCAGAAAGATTTTGAGGGTCCAAAAGCTTCCCATTTGGGAGGTGTGATCAGGAGATCAAGTCTCTTGAAGAAAAATGCTCAAAATGAAGTTGCTCGGAATGGCTCTAAAACAGATCGACTGGAAAGAGCTCGGCGATACGATCCCAACGCCGTGAACGGAACTCAAATCCGATGCCGTATGCAAAAGATATTTAGGTTTAAAGATTTGTCAATTTCAGTTAAAGAAGGCCAAAATTTGACTTTGGGAAAAAATATATTTTTATTAAAAAAAGAATATTCCACAGAATATTCTGCGGAATATTTCGCTTGTGGCCAATTACAGAGCGCCACATGGCTAGCCCGGAGGCCGCCACGTGGGCCCCCCAAGTCGGTTTGGAATGGCGTTTCAAAAATTTGTATGAAGTCGTCGGCCGGATTCGAACGCAGGACCGGGCATATAACAACCCAACGGTCTAACCATTGGACCACAAGTCCCGTTTGTTAAATGGTTGGCGGCAAATATTTATTTAAGGCTTGTTGTTGTTTGGGCGGGGCCCAAAAGGGGGCCAGCCCCTAAGGGCCAGCCCCCTCTCACACATGACTATCCGCTCGGGACCATAGCGCTAAGTTTATGGGCGTGCAACGAATACTTGGGGTTTTTAACATATGTTTTCAAACTTTAATATTCACATTAAGAAACCCAAAGTTTATTCAATTAAACTCCGATCAATGCGGTTACGTGGAGTTACACGTCAGCTCTCATTTCGGCGGAAGTTTCGGCAGAGTGCCCCAAATATAGCGCCGACTCCAAATTTGTCGGTATTATCTGGAGTTTCTCCAGATTTAGCTGGTGTTTGTTTAGTCCAACTTGCAGATGGAGTAAATGTGGCATAACTTTGGCTAGGAGAGGCCTTTTGAGACAATTTTTTTATTTATTTTGGGTGTAGAGATCATTCTGAAGCTGTTGGAAGTGTTTGCAGAGCCATCAGGGCCTTCTAACTGAGAATTTACCAGCGTTTTTGGTCGTGGAGCCACCAGGGCCTAAGGGAAAGAGAGCTGTTTTGGACTACCTTCATCCAATGGAGGTGAATGTTTAGTCATTTTAGACTGATTTTGGCCTTCTGAATCTATTTTTGCAGTGTATTTTTCCATTTGAGGCTTCTATATAGTTGTAATCACATTTTGAGCATTTAATCAAAGGAGAAAAAGCCTAATTAGAGGCTTTTGGACCCAGCGGAGGTAGCCCAAGAGAGGGGTGAACCGCTTAAACAATTATTTGCTGTCATACTGTATAATTTTGCTGCATATTTTCAGATTCTGATCCTTTAAATAGTAAATTTTCATAAGCAAAATTTTCCTAATCAGGTTTAAACAGCAAACAAAACTTGTTAGTTCATCTTCAAAACACTACACTTCATTTGCAGAATATGTATACTTGTCTATTCACACATTAAAGTTGGATCAATGAATACTTTGCAGTTAAAACAAATAATTTCATTGATCGGATCTTTGTGATTACATTTTATTTCTTTAGGCAGAGTCTGTAGAAGGGCCGTTAGTTAT
>JAXQQM020081823.1:0-19325 GCA_034641835.2 Pinus albicaulis
GTGTCCTAGGGTCAAACCCCCCCCATTTGGATTTTGGCCATAGTCTCTTTTCCTCTTTCACCGCTGCCCCTCCCAGCATCAGAAATACATTTAAAAAGGGCTAAAGTCCACTTTTTAAAGATTATATAAGGTCTAGCCCCCTTCGGCTCCCAGCTACGCGCCCTCCTTTTTACATATAACCAAGCACTGCCCCATTAAGTGTTTATCGCAAAATCTCAAAATCGCGCCATCGCAAAAGCGCAGTTTCTCTCGCGCATTATCCCCCATCATCGCATTTTTCATTTTTGCGATATGCGCTCACCACGCCCATCGCATAGCACAGGCGCGAAATTTTGGCTATTCCATTCTTCTTTTATCGCATTTTCCCCTCTTGCGATCATGCGACACGCACTCCGGGTCCCACCTTTAAAGCCTTCATTCCTCTGTCTTGTCGCGTCCTTTCTTTGTAACTCCTCCAAGGGTTAGTCTTCTGAGTTTCCACGCCATCAGCACCCGCCCTCCACTCTTCGTTGTATGCCTACATGTCACGCGCGGTTTCTCTGTTGTTCACATACTCTGGTCATGTGTCACACCTTTGCGTTTTCATTTAAAGTCTCCTCCCTGCGTCGTTATATCATCCGCTCATATCTTTGCCATCACCTCCATCAGTCTCACTGTGTCCACCTTCTGTGTCATCAGTTTTATTCAATAAGTTTTGGTTTTTGCAGGAACTTGTGGTGGGAACAAAATTAGCAGAAAAGATCCAGAAGTCACTATGATGTGACCTCCATTAAAGAAAGGTACTTCGATCCATGGAACTCTCCAGAGAGAAAATTAAAAGGAACGCATTTGGACAGTCGAAAACATTAATGCAGCAACAGAGTATTTATGAAGAAGCAATAAATTCAGGGTCCAGCTCGAAAGAGGTTCCGAATTTGAATTCAAAATCTGAAGATCGAAAGTACCATGTACAGGAGTAGGCGCCTCAAGGTTTTATTGCCGCAGGTCTCCCTCCTCCAGAAAAAGGCCGAACGTTCTCATATTTTATTATTTATATCTTGTGTATAGATAGATTCCATCATTCATTCCAGAAATAAATTGTAAAGTACAAACATTTATATTCAGTCGTTTCATAGTGTGGGCGCGAACATTTTCCGCCATTTGATTCAAAATAAGTTATTAAATGCTTTCTATCTACCGCCTCCTCTAGAATTCTCTATCTCTTCTATAAAAGCTAGAAAGAAAGACATTGTAAGGGTTCCAGATTTCTGTCAGCAAATGGTGCAACGAGAAGACTTCTGTATTCGTCTTGTAATATTTCTGTATGAAGTTTCAGAGCCCGTAGGGTCTCAGTGAGGAGGGGTTATAACTGTATTGAGGATTCTGGTCTTTGGTATCTCGCAGTATGTAACTTTTCTTATGTGTTAATACATTATCTCTTTTCATGCAAATTATCTTCTTGTATCATGTTCTAGAATGCGAGTGGATCACTAGTTTGCAGTAAGGATTCATCTTAAGTGGTGCCCTTTATGGAATTAGTCAAGCGCTTTAAATAGGCCTAGAAGTGATATGTTGTTCCATGTTCACTCTTTCCATATTTTCTGCTATATTAGTGGCTTAAGGATTCGTAAATCGGTGCGCCCTTCTGCCAGTAATATCTTCTTATGTTTCCTCACTGCACTCACTTCCTGATATTTGATTTCTGTGATATATTATTTGAATCGGCCCTCTTTACAGTAAGCGGTCTCTTAACTGTCTGATGCTTTCATGCTGAAGTTTTACATGATGTTTTTACATTACTCTAATCTTTGTATCCGTTTCTGAGAGAGAATGGTCCCATTCGAAATCCAATTTCCTTGTTTTTAACAAGAGATAGTAGAGAGGCATTTGGACTGACAACCCAAACTATATTACGTGTCTCCCTGCTATATAAGATGTCCTAGGCACTGGTCTATGGCAACTCTAGGCTGTCTCTAGGGGGGTGACAAAATCATCTAGCAGAGCCAGGTTGCCCTGCAGTGCAGGTTGGACTGGATGCTAAGAGCCACTTAGCTTCCCTAGTGGGAGAGGTTGGCCTAATGGTTGAGATGAGCCAGGTTGCCCCTGAAGACCAGGTTGGCCTGGTTGAGACGAACCAGGTTGCGCTTGAAAAATAGGTTGGACTGGCTGAGCAGTACAGGGCTAACCTTGATGTACAAAAGTTTGACCTTGTTGAACGTAAGGTTGGTTCTGTTGCACAAAATGTTGTCCCTGGGATGGATAGGTTTTCCCCTGGGGAACATAAGATGCTCCCTGTTGAACGTAAGGTTGACCAGCAGGACCATAGGGTTGTCCCTATTGGACCGAAGGTTGTCCCTGAAAGGGTTGTTCTTGTGGACTATATGGCTGTCCCTGTGGACCATAGCGTTGTCCCTATTGGACCGAAGGTTTTCCTTGTAAGGGTTTTCCTTGTGGACCATAGGGTTGTCCCTGTAGGTAGGTGAACTGGTTGGGGTAAACCCACATTTTAGGCGTCTGAACATACAATGGACATGGCGGGTTGGGCCCATGTAAATAGATGTGATTTCAGTCATCATCATAATAATGAGGAGGATTTATGGGAGCTTGTGGCTGTTAAGAACCCTGAGAGATATAATTTTGTTGTTGAATGGCCAACATGTACTAATCATACATCAAACCTTCAAGAATCGGATTAGAAGAGACAGGTGCACTACCAATAGGTTGGACTCCTGACACGTGAGGTTGTGATCCACCCATGGAGGGCCCAACAAGTATCGTGGAAGCAATAGGAGTCGTCCCACAAACAACATAAGGTGGTATAACTGATGGAATCACACTAACAGACAGTGCGGATGAAGCCACACAGACAGTGGGCTTGGTTGGGATAGATGTAACGACCGTCAACGTAATGGGATTCAAGGGGGATTCACCCTATACAAACGACCCTTACGAGGGAGTCGATGTACCCGACCATATCAGATTCTAATACAAAGATGTAAAACCATAAATGATCTGACTCAACGAATGATAACCGGCTGGGAGGGAGGAAGGTTGACCTAATACATAAGGAAAATTCTTTGGAGGGAATTGATAGTCCCCGTAGAAACATAAGTCTCTTCACTACTGATGGGACTCGTAGCATTCCTATCATATGAAGACATGTTATCGGTGAAAAGGGGATGAGCAGTGGCAAGTAAAGCATGTGTTAATGTCGATTCAAGTGGTTCGAAGGTAAGAGAAGGATATTCTTCTTCATCCCTAAAATCGACTCAAACGTCTGGAGGTTGCCAATTGATATCAAATGGTTCCTCAAGAGGAGATCGGGTGGCAAGAGATAGGATACTCAAAAAAATAGAACACCAGTAACCTAAAGGCCTAGTAGGTTGAGATATCTTCGAAGAAACTTCTGGAGAAGGATCTCTGCTACGAGGTAATGAAGGGGATGACGAAACGGGTGGTTCCGCTACTGTGACTGTCTCAAAAAACAAGAGAGAAACGAGATGACCAATTCGAGGATTCAAGATCAAACACTAAGGAATTACTTAAGAAGAAGCCTAGAAAATAACTTTAATGGGCATGTGATCGTAGGTAATCAATTTTATGACACTGAAACAAAACTCTGCCTTTTCATATTTTAAGAGTCAAGAAAAGGGCAAAAGGTGACTCTAGTGACTTTCAGGTTGGATGAGCTCAAAAGGACAAGTGCTCGATTATATTTTAAATTTTAGCGAGTAAAAAAAAGATCAAAGTGACTACTAAGGAAATCTAAGCAAGAGGGTGTGCCAAGCTCCCGTGAATTGCAATATACACCTTGGTGATCAAATGAAATAGAAATGACCAAGGACTTAACATGCGTGTAGGAAGTCTCCCTGAATGTTGTGTTCGCTACATCACAGTTATAGGGCAGCAAACTCTGCTTCCTATGGATAAATTATTGCAACCTATGAGGGTCTCCCTTTATATACTCGATGGTACGGGGAGCACAATTTCATGCTAGCGATGTCTAATGCCAAATGGGGAATGACAGCTACAAGGTTTAACGTCGTCGGAACACGTCACTAGCCTAGACCTATAAATATGAGCGTTAATTTTCAATGCTTCCTTAGGTTGATTGAATTCATTTTCAAGTTGATCTTGAATTAATGTTGCAGTTTCAAGGCCTTACTGAATGTAATCTTGAATCCCTATTGCACAACTACAAGTGAAAGATCATTCTAATTTGATGAATAGCCAGCTAAGAGAGGGATAGCAATTCACAACGAAGCAGCAATAAATCAAATACAAGAAGAAATTTTCCTAATGCATCTAACACAACCAAAGAATAGAATGAAAATATATTTCTTTCTTCACTAAAATATACTAATGAAAAAGAATGCTTTTCATTTTCAAACCAAAAGAAAGAATGCAAATTTTGTCCTTTTAGATGAATGAGAAGCAAAATGCATTGTTACATTAAAAGTCAAAATGAACACTAGTTTTCGGTCACTCGAACGAAAATATCAAAGACAAAGAGACCAATTCAATATGAATTTAAACACACTCAAAACAGAGACGCATTACTTCAAGAAAAAAATGGATTTCAAATCGATTCAGTGATCAATGTAATCTATGCTCAGGGTGACACATGGAAGGCAAAACGGACACTGAGATGATAGTTCAACGACCCAACAACATGCAGAATCAAAAGAAAAGATCATACAATCAGCCAACAAGCTGAAAAAGATAAAAAAAACTAGACAGACTCGAACTCAACTCAGAAGGCTCAGTGAGGAGGTGGTCGAATAAATGGTAAAAGACACCTATAAACCCTAGGATACCAGAACCACACTGATCAGATAAGAGGAAAACAACTGATAAGAATGATACAAGGGAGTCAAAGCAATTCAAATGGACTAATTGGAAAAGGAAAAACCAATCCAGAGGAAAGACACACTGATAAAACTCAGGGAAAAGGCCAAAATCCTAACCTACAGGATTCAACGCATCTGTTCAGCTGTAATCTATGTTGAACAGGGAAAAGTGCACCTGTAAAATAGGCAACAAGTGCCAATCAGCGCGACTATTAAGGAAACAGCAGCGCCGAGCTAGAAAACCATGGAAAGGATCAAAATCCACTGAGAAAAGGCCAGATTTAACACTCTGAGACTAAGAATGATCGCTAGAAATAGTCAGACAAGAAAAACAAAGCAGAAAAGTGGCAATACGACCAAAGTCGAACAAACAAGAAAAACACTAGACGAACAATGACAGATGACAAACACACTGATCCCCGGCGGAGTCGCCAACTTGTTGAGCATGCAAATCCCATCTACGGATAGAGGTGATCCCTCTAGCCCCAGGGTGGGTCTAGCAACAAGGGAACATGCTGGTCTTTTGGACTCCTAGCTTATAAATGAAAAACAAGTTGGGATAGATAACCTACCTCAGTCCAACACTCTTGTCGTGGCTTGTAACAACTATCGTTCGATCTTTGTCTTCTCACGTCGCGATTCTTCAGTGATAATGTTCGTGTACCTGCACAAATATGAAGTGAATGATAACAGCATATGAAAACATACTTTCATTTATAGCTATTCGATTGGTCAAGGAGAATCAAACATTTTGCATATGATCAAACACAAAATTGGAACCAAAAACTAGTCATGTATTAATGATAGAGAAAATAAGTTTAAAACCTTAATGCCTTGACGTTGTAGCCTCCTTCGATATTTTCAGTCAGGCACGTCTCAAGCATTATTTTGGAATCGGACTCGATGAGGCAATGGGCCTGAACTCTCTCTCGACAATGGATTCCTCTCTGCCTTATTCTACACACCACCTATAGTAATGAATGTTCAGCTAGTTGCAACAATGTGAGAAGGAAGTATTTATAGGAGAGGAGAGGGTGGCTTTGGATCCCTCATAAGGTGGAAGAGAGGCCTTATCCCTTTTGGGATTTCCACAATTGTAGGAAACAAGAAGCAAAAGGGAGGACTTCGACGTTTTTCAGTTGAACATGTTGATCAGCGGTTGTCATTGATGTCAACCCAAGCAGCACCAGGGGCTAACCCAATATTGCATGGGAATTTTGACCTACCAAATTAATATATTCTGGGTCAATAAGGCTTTTATGGTTTCTACTTTTCGAGATGTTTCCATTGATATATGGCACGCCATGTAATTCTTCACGGTTTGAGAGATATTCATGTTTGAATTTTGTACCCCAAGTTAGTGGGCTAAAACCCCATGGGGCATGGGTCATTGAAAATTCATAATTAATATTTTTTAAGTTCCTAAAATTCCTCCCACGTTCGCTTCTTGAAGCCCCTCTCAACTTAAGAATTCATATAAATTGTGATCTTCATTTCCTCCTTATGCAAGGGATTCGGCCATCTGAAACAAGTCATCGTGGAATTTTCTCTCTAAATTTTTTTCTACGAAGGTTCAAAAGCTGAAATTTTTATGAGCTAAATCCAAAATCCTGAGGAAGTTGCAGTAAAAATTTCATATCAAGGTGCGCAATATTTTTGGAGATATGAACTGTGGAATTCAGGGTTTTTGCAAGCTCCTGAAATTCATCTCAAAGAAGTGACCTTGGTAAATTCGTCATAACTCTCTCTCTGAGTATCAGATTGGAATTCTGTAAAAAGTGGCGAGCACGGTCTGTAATTTTCGCTCTATCAATTTTAGAGACAAATGAAAAAACAGTGACACATGGCACGTTTTACAAGTACGCTCTCCTGAAATAGTTCTTAATTAGGGCATTGTGAGAGATTGGGTATAAATCTCTCTTGAAGAATCCAAATTGGGTCAGACCTATGGCATTGGAAAGAAGACTCAGAGGACTACTACAGGACTGAAAATCAGATATTGAGGATCTGAAATAACAGAGATACACCAGATTCAATATCGAGCTCCTAGAAGGCAAGAAAAAGTTAGATCATGTGTTGTCAAGGGTTGCAAAGGACTAGACTTGATCCGAGCGAAAGAAAAGTAAGGAGCAACGAGGTTGCATGACAGAAACGACAACCAGGTGCATAGCAATGGCCAAGAAGTTCATCATATAAAGTCTTCAAGTGGGCAACACTACATACAATCATTGTAAAGGTATCATTGTACTTAGTCATTGTAAATACATTATTGTACAAATTGTACTAGTGTCTATCTGCCAAGGGTTGAAGAGGCAGTGTTGGGAGGTCTAGGATCATCATTAGGTGGTTGTGTCAAAGTTTGGGTTATAGTCTAGTATATCTTCTTCTTCTACATCATTCTATATCATTGTAAAGTGGACCATTTTCCCTGGTACGGGAGTCCATTCTTCTTTTATTCTTCTATAGGGTGGTAGGGTGGTGCTAGGGTGAGTTGTAGCTCATTAGGTGTTGGGGAATCCGTTCATTTGACTACTGAAGAATCTCGGGCGTTGGAGCGTCCATCCAATGGGAGCTGGAGAAGAATGCTTTCCTAGATTCTAGGAAGTTGGAGCTTTATTTTCAATTGGAGTTGAATATTAAAGAATTATTAGAAAAGCATTAGGTGGTTTTTGTCCCGGAGTGGGTTTCCACCTTAAAATTGTGTGCATTTGTGTTCCTCTTGTTTGTTTCTATCATTGTACAAACACTGATAATAATTGAAGATTAACTAATGCTCTAATTGAAAGGAATACTGATTCACCCCCCCTCTCAGTATTTCCAACAATTGGTATCAAAGCTTGGTTCCTTCAATAGCAGTTTAACAGCTGGAAGGAGGTCATGGAGCATACCAAGAATGGTGTACCTCTATTCAATGAAAATAATTATGCACTCTGGAAAGGAAGAATGGAGGTCTATCTCTTGGCGCAAGGTTACGAAGTATGGGACACTGTTCAAAATGGATTTACATCAACTGCGGATGAACAAGGTAAGAAGAATTTGGTAAATGATGAAAAAGCAAAGAATATTATTATCAGTGGACTTATTGAATCTGCTTATCATAAGGTGTTGGGTTGTAAAACCACAAAAAATGTATGGGACAAGCTTGAGAATATATATGCAGGTGACTCAAATGTCAAAGAAGCAAAGCTTCAAATCTATAGAGAAAAATTTGAGCAACTTAGAATGAAAGAATATTGCAACATTGTTGCATACTTCCAATACGTTGATGAAATAACCAATACTCTGGAAGGATTGGGAGAGCCAGTTGACGAGAAGAATATTATATGGAATATTGTTAGAACGTTACCAGGAAGATTCAACCCAAAGGTATCGGTCTTAGAATACGGTGCAAATATGGACAAACTCAGCAAAGAGGAATTACATGGAGTTCTCATAGCATATGAAATGAGACTTGATGAAGAAGAGGGTACTTCGCATCTAGAAACTGCGTTCGTTGCATCTAAGAAAACCAATAAGGATAAACAACCTTCAATTGAAAATACATTCACCTGCAAGTGTGAAGAAAAGGGAGATGATGAAGAAGGTCTTTCAGATGAAGAATATGCTTACTTCACAAGAAAACTACAAATTGGTAAGGGACAATTCAAAGGTAAACTTCCATTGATATGTTTCAGTTGTAATGAGGTTGGGCATTTTGCAGCAAAATGTCCAAACAAAAGTAATGGCAACTCAAAAAGAAAGAAAGGCTTTAATAAATTCAACAAGCAAGGATCCAAAAGGAACTTTCTCTCTAAAGAAGATAGCTCATCATCCAATGAAGACAATGATAGTGAAGAAGAAGCCAATGAGAGAGTATTGTTTATGGCCAAGCACAATAAGCAAGAGGTATCAAACAACGAAGAAGAAGGATGGACCATAGATGAATTTTATGAGGAAGCAATCAAGCTTATAAAAGATCTCAAGGCGGAGAAGATCCATTCCAAAACTCTTGAAGAACAAGTTCAAGGTCTCAAAATTGAAGTTGAAGAACACAAATGCATTGAAGAGTCACTTCAAAAGAAGTTGGAAGAAAGCAACCAAGAAAGGGAATAATTAGAAGCCGAAGTAGTCTCACTACGTGAGGAAGTGAAGAAAGGAAAAACTATCCAAAACTATGCCAATAGCTTAAGGGCATTAGAAGAAATCATCAACAATCAACGATCTTACAACGAAAAAACTAGCATCGGTTACAAAGAAGAAGAAGTAGGACCTTCTACAACAAAATACAATGAACCTATGAGATCGTCATGCATGTAGACTTCATTGGACAAGATTCGCAAGAACAGCCTTGGAAGACAATTCCTCGACGAAAATTTCCATCCAGGTACCAACATATTTTTTATGGCTACTGTTATTCATGTGGAAAATTTGGTCATAAAGCTGTAGAATGTTGCACGTACCCTAGGAACGAATACAATTCCAAGAGATCTGTCAAATATGAACCTCCCAGGGCTCAACGAAACATCAATAGATTTGAACATTTAAGAAATAATATTGAATGTTACAAATTTCGAAACTTTGGACACATAGCCAAAGACTGCAGACTTGAAAATCCTCCAGAAGAATCTTCGAAGCCACAGAACGAACGAACATGGAAGAAGAAGAAGAATGATAATTGTGCTCTAGCTTTCAAGGCTCAAAAGAACAAAGATGTGTGGTATGTTGATAGCGGTTGCTCAACGCATATGACTGGAGATAGAAATAAATTTGTATCTCTGAAAGAGAAGAAGGATGAAACCGTGTCCTTTGGAAATGATGGATCTTCAAATGTTATAGGATCAGGTACTGTCACTCTCGGAAGCAAAGATGCTCTAGCCAAGAATGTTCTATTAGTTGAAAATATGAATCAAAATCTGCTCAGTGTTGGACAAATGTGTGATCAAGGACACACAATACTATTCAACTCCACGAAATGTGAAATCAGGAAAGGCGTGTATGGTGAAATTGTGGCTACAGCAAGTCGAGCTCCAAACGACATATATGTTCTAGATGAAGAAACCAAAGCATGTCTAATAGCTAAAGAGGATGATACAATAATTGGTAGCAATGATGATCGACTAAGTAAGAAGTTTGCTACAAAGGTGCAAAGTGATTTCGAGATGTCTTTACTTGGTGAGCTAACATACTTCTTAGGGCTTCAAATATCTCAACAAGAGAAAGGAATATTTATATGTCAAGCCAAGTACATCAAGGAAATGCTCAAGAAATTTAAAATGGAAGATTGCAAACCCATCCTTACTCCAATGGTAACAGGTTGCAAATTAAGCATAGACGACTCATCTAAGGATGTGGATCAAAGGTTGTACAGATCTATGATTAGTAGTCTTCTATATGTAACAGCCTCCCAACCAGATGTTATGCAAGCAGTTGGACAAGTAGCAAGATTCCAAGCAGCACCAAAATAATCACATATTAAATATTTTCCAGCATTGGAATATCTTCACCAAAAGCTTGGGATTCTCCCAAGTTCTCATTAGACTTTCCTTTTTCAGAATATAAAGGGGGAGTGGAAGTAGATTACAGGTCTGCAGGACGGTTGTGTGTCAGGGGGAGTGGAAGTGTGTACAGGTCCGCAGGATGGTTGTGTTTCAGGGGGAGTTACCCTTTTCCATTGATGTCAAAGGGGGAGAGAATTTTGTAGGAAGAGGTGTCATGATCGCAGGGGGAGTACTTGTGTTGCCATCAATGCCAAAGGGGGAGATTGTTGATCAGCGGTTGTCATTGATGTCAACCCAAGCAGCACCAGGGGCTAACCCAATATTGCATGGGAATTTTGACCTACCAAATTAATATATTCTGGGTCAATAATGCTTTTGATGGTTTCTACTTTTCGAGATGTTTCCGTTGATATATGGCACACCATGTAATTCTTCACGGTTTGAGAGATATTCATGTTTGAAGTTTGTACCCCAGTTAGTGGGCTAAAACCCCATGGGGTTGGGGCATGGGTCATTGAAAAGTCATAATTAATATTTTTAATGCTCCTAAAATCCCTCCCACGTTCACTTGTTGAAGCCCCTCTCAACTTAAGCATTCATATAAATTGTGATCTTCATTTCCTCCTTATGCAAGGGATTCGGCCATCTGAAACAGGTCATCGTTGCATTTTCGCTCTAAATTTTTTTCCACGAAGGTTCAGAATCTAAAATTTTTATGAGGCCAAGCTGAAATCTTGACGAAGCTTCAGTAAAAATTTTAGATCAAGGTGCACAATATTTTTGGAGATATGATCTGTGGAATTCAAGGTTTTTGCAGGCTCCTGAAATTCATCTCAAAGAAGTGACCTTGGTAAATTCATCATAACTCTCTCTCTCTGAGTATCGGATTGGAATTCCATAAAAATTGGTGGATAGTTCATAGTATGTACTTTTCTCTCTATCAATTTTAGAGACAAATGAAAAAACAGTGACACGTGGCACGCCGTACAAGTACGCTCTACTGAAACAGTCCTTAATTAGGGCATTGTGAGAGATTGGGTATAACTCTCTCTTGAAGAATCAAAATTGGGTCAGACCTATGGCATTGGAAAGAAGACTTAGAGGACTACTACAAGACCAAAAATCAAATATTGAGGATCTGAAATAACAAAGATACACCAGATTCAATATCGAGCTCCTAGAAGGCAAGAAAAATCTAGATCATGTGTTGTCAAGGATTGCAAAGGACCAGACTTTCTACTGTAGAAAAACAAAGCAAGGTGCAGTAGAGGGTAGCATGACAAGAGCAACAACCAAGGTGCATAACAACAGCAAGAAGTTCATCATATGAAGTCTTCAAGTGGGCAGCACTGCATACAATCATTGTAAAGGTATCATTGTACTTAGTCATTGTAAATACATTATTGTACAAATTGTACTAGTGTCTATCTGCCAAGGGTTGAAGAGGCGGTGTTGGGAGGTCTAGGATCATCATTAGGTGGTTGTGTCAAAGTTGGGGTTATGGTCTAGTATATCTTCTTCTTCTACATCATTCTATATCATTGTAAAGTGGACCATTTTCCCTGGTACGGGAGTCAATTCTTCTTTTATTCTTCTATAGGGTGGTAGGGTGGTGCTAGGGTGAGTTGTAGCTCATTGGGTGTTGGGGCATCCGTTCAGTTGACTACTGAAGAATCTTGGGCATTGGAGCGTCCATCCGGTGGGAGCTGGAGAAGAATTCTTTTCTAGATTCTAGGAAGTTGGAGCTTTATTTTCAATTGGAGTTGAATATTAAAGAATTATTAGAAAAGCATTAGGTGGTTTTTGTCCCGGAGTGGGTTTCCACCTTAAAAACTGTGTGCTCTTTTTTGCTACTATCATTGTACAAATAATGATAATAATTGAATATTAACTAACGCTCTAATTGAAAGGAATATTGTTTCACACCCCCCCCCCCCTCTCAGTATTTCCAACAGAACAAACCATGATGACTCCGCTCACGAGGTTGTTATGCATGGAAAATTTGTTTCTATTTAAAAAAAAAATCCAAAAAAAACTCAGTGTTGGTGCCCCACTGAGACAGAGCACCAATGGGTATAGGGCCCAGTGTTAACTTATCTATGGGCACGATGCCATAACTTCCTACTAGTTCTGACCCAAAATCATATGATTTTTAGAGTCTTCTTGAGGAATGATCAACAGAGTAAAAGTTCTTGACATGTGAAGGGATGCAATGACACTTATAGAAAGGTATGACAATAGACAGAAGTCACTGAAACGGTCCTCCAATGTTCGGGATGGGGATTGTAGGGATGGTGACAAAATACTGTGTAACAGAACCATGCAAGTTTATTTAGAAATTAGACCTTTTCCATTTGTTCCAGTATTTCCATGAGATAATTATTATTTGGGATGTGGCAAGGTTTTTTTTATAGTCTACATACGCTAATCTGTGCACATTATGGACTTCAAATTTCAATATAGTGTGGCCAACCTTAACACAGGTTCATACCCTATTTCACTATAAATATCACTCCCAAGAAGCTGTTGAAAATGCAACAAGATGATGGAGCTTAGTGAAATGAAGTCGCCTTCATTAAGTGGGCCAGCAGGCTATTTTTTGCGCAAAGTCTATTTTTAGACTATGTCTATTTTTAGACATATGGATCATGGTCTATGAGTTGCAGGATGCTATTTATGGATGATTGGTCGAGTTGGTAAAAATAGATGGACCTCTATTTTTAGACATTGGGCGGTTTCTGTTTTTAGACTGCCGGGCTAAAAATAGAACAGTCAAATATTATTAACCCTTAATAATATTTAGACTATAAACATTATCTTTTCCTCTTGGAGCACTTCAGTTTGATGCTTGGATGTGGCACATGCAGCTGACAAAAGGAAATACGCTTTTCCTAAGGGTTAGTTGAGCTATTGCATGGTTGACTTCAGTTAGGACTCAAGTGGCAGAGTTTGGTGGAGTTGATGAGACAGTTGGTGGAGTTGTGTTATGTTTAACTTAGTTGAACTAGTTGTATTTAGTCTAACTGAAAAATACACTAGTGATGAGTGGTGTGAATTAATTATTAATTAATTCACTAATTCTTAACTCATAAATCAACTAAAGAACACATCAGTTAACTGCAATGCATGGACAGTTCAGTGGAGACCAGTGTTAGAGGTGGGTGAAAGGGTGAGTGTGACTATCAGTTGTGACCATGATTGTGCATGAGTTTTGCACACACATTGATGGAGATAGACAATGAGGATTGCGCAGTTGGAGCTAGTGGGATTCGAACTTGGATCTCATTCATTACTCACTTGGATTGTGCAGTAGAGGCAGGCAGACTTGTGGAGGAGATTTGAACCCATGACTTGTTCAAATCTCATATAGTTTGTGTGTAACTTTTGGAGATAGTACTGAGTACTTGTGAGGAGTATTGTGCTATGTATTGTTACATGTTCTCTATCATTATACTATACAGATAGTTGGGGGTTTTCAGCTATTGCTTTCCCCATTACATATTGTGTTGATATGTGTGCTTGATTATGTTTTAATGAGCGCATGCGACTGCTTTCTATTTCCGCATATTGATGATCAATTGTAGAAGAGGTTATGTATTATGCATGAAGCTTAAATAGTGTGTAATCGGGATAATCTCGGTGAATAATTCAGCTATTATTCAAATTTCTACATGGTATCAGAGCAAATTTATCATCGAGATCTATTACAGTGATTACAATTATTTCGGTAGACAGAGTCTGTAACGGGCCAGGTAGCCTCTGGATCCATCCTTTCTTTGAAAGGTGATATATCTAGTAAATGCCCTTACAGTCGATCTCTGTGCTAGAAATAATTTGTTCTCACAGATCCAGAAGCAGCTGAGTTTTGAGCTTGGAATTCGAATTTGCAGCAGAATTTGGAATTCGAATTTGCAGTAGTTTTCTTGGTGCCAAAGTTGAAATGTCTTTCAACGGATTGTGAGTGGAATATGCCCTTGAGGGCAGTTCGAATTATGTTGCATGGAAGGACCGGATGGAGGCGGTATTAGATGATAACGGGCTGAAGGAATTCATAGATGCTGAGATCCAAAAGCCTACTGATGCTGCTCAAGTTGAGGCTTGGCAAATGAAGATGGCAAAATGTCGAAGGATTCTGTTGGAGGGTGTGAAGGATCACATTGTATCCAGCATGCATGGAAAATCTTCTCCATACTTGATGTGGAAAGCGTTTATATATTTATTCCAAAG
This sequence comes from Pinus albicaulis, assembly GCA_034641835.2. Classification (NCBI taxonomy): domain Eukaryota; kingdom Viridiplantae; phylum Streptophyta; class Pinopsida; order Pinales; family Pinaceae; genus Pinus; species Pinus albicaulis. Next base: position 14,534 of record JAXQQM020081823.1, read on the forward strand.
CAAGAGCGACCAGAGGAAGTTGGCGCTCAAGGATAAACTCAGACACATAAAGATGGAGAAAGGCGACAGTATGCCCAAGTACCTCACGAAGTTCATCCAATGCAGGGATGAGCTGGGAAGTGTGGGGGTGACTGTAGATGATGAGGAATTAGTGAGCTTGGCTCTCCTTGGTCTTCCGAAGAGTTGGCATGCCTATCAGGATTCTGTCAATGGTCGGGAGAAATTGCCAGGATGGGAGCGACTTTGGTTGGATCTTGTGCAAGAGGAGATAAGGCGGAGTACCAGGGACGGATCTTCATCAAAGGCATATGATGAAGAAAATTGTGCTTTGGCTGCCAAAGCAAAGAAGGGGAAGAGCAAGAAAGCTTCTCATTCCGGTGCGAAAGGAAAGAAGCAGGACATGTCCAAGGTGAAGTTCTTTCACTGTCACCAGCACGGACATTATGCCACAAATTGTCCGCAGAAGAAGAAAAATAAGCAAGCTGCTGGATCTGCAGCGGGAGAGGCCTTGGCCTCGCAGTTTGAGCTGGATTTTTCGCTGATCGCATGCTTGGTCTCAAGTGTGATGGGATCATTATGGTTCTTGGACAGTGGTGCGTCTTTTCACATGACTGGAGATCGAGATCTGTTTTCAGATCTGGATGAGAAAGATCTTGGAGTGCACATCGAGATGGGCGATGATGGTAGATACAGTGCGACCGGTATCGGTACCATTTCCTTTGAGAGGAGTCTGGTAAACCCTTCGTATTGAAGGAAGTGATGCATGTTCCAGGATTGAAGAAGAATCTGATCTCTGTGGAAATGTTAGAAGACAAGGGGTATGATGTTGTCTTCAGCGAGGGAAAAGCTTTCCTGCGCAGTAAGACAACTGGAGAGACCCGGAAGATAGGGGTTCGAGTCAAGAACCTTTATCAGTTGCAAGTAGATGGCTGCGCAGCAATGGCATGCAAGGCAGAAGGAGTGGTGAGCCGAGATGATGGCGAGTTGTGGCACCGGAGATTGGGCCACCTTCACCATGGAGCTTTGAAGATACTGCAGCAGATTTCTACTGGGCTTCCTAAGGGCACTCTTGCACAGTCAGATCAGTGCAAGGGGTGTACCTTAGGAAAATTTTTGAAAGCCACCTTTCACGAGAAGGATAGTCGCGCCACGACGATCCTTGAGAGAATCCACACAGACGTGTGTGGACCTTTCTCAGTGGCTTCGACAGCAAAGCACAAGTACTATGTGATCTTTGTTGATGATTTCTCTCGGAAGTGCTGGATCTTCTTCATGCAGAAGAAGAGCGAGACATACTCAAAGTTCTGTGAGTTCAAGGCGCTGGTTGAGAAGGAATCGAGGAAGCATGTGAAGGCTCTTAGGAGCGACAATGGTGGTGAATTCATCTCTGTTGAATTCAAGGACTTTTGCAGCGCAGAAGGGATTCAGAGAGAGCTCATCGCACCCCATAACCCACAGCAGAACGGGGTTGCTGAGCGGAAGAACAGAACGATCGTGGGTGCTTCACGGGCGATGTTGCATGATCAGGGCCTACCCCTTCACTTGTGGGCGGAGGCATGCAATACTGCAGTATATGTGCAGAACCGTTGTCCTCACAAGATACTTGGCATGAGTACACCGAAGGAGGCGTTTTCTGGTAAGAGACCTGATATTTCCCATTTGAGGATTTTTGGTTCACCTGTCTACTTGCATGTGACGAAGGATGCCAGAAAGAAGCTGGATCTGACCGCAGAGGTTGGAATATTTGTGGGGTACACTGATACGCCCCACAACTATCGTGTGTATTTGCCAGATAGTCGCAAGATTGTTGTGCGACGGGATATCAAATTTCAGGAGGAGAAAGCCATGCAGTGTTCGCTTGAGAGGGAGCCACACTTGCATGCAGATGAGGAGCTATTAGTTCCTAAGGATGAGCTTCCGAATGTGGATCAGCCACAAGAGGAAGTTCATGGAGTGGAAGAGACCACTCATGCAGTGCCAACCATCAGAGGGCGCAAGCGCACTACAGAAGTTGAGCGATTGGCTCAAGATGCAGAGAAGGTTGTAGGACCACCTACAACACAGTGTAGATAGAGACAATCACCAGACTGGTACACTGGATACATGGCTCTTGTGAGAAAATGTGTCGTGACAGAGCCATCCTCTTTCGAGGAAGCTGTGGAGGACCCCGCATGGGTAGATGCCATTGTGGAAGAGTATGATTCGATTATCAGAAACAGTGCATGGGAGATTGTCCCAAGACCGGAGGGAAAATCAGTGGTGGGTTCATGATGGATCTACAAAGTGAAGCAGGCGGCTGACGGGAGTGTGGAGAAGTACAAGGCAAGATTTGTTGCCCGAGGCTTCTCACAGATAGAGGGGATCGATTATGAGGAGACCTTTGCACTTGTCGCAAGGTATTCTTCCATACGGACGATTCTTTCTCTCTCAGCGCAGATGGGGTGGCACATTCATCAGATGGATGTGAAGACTGTGTTCCTCAATGGAGTCATTGAGGAGGAGGTGTACATAGAGCAGCCCGAAGGTTTCGAGATCTTCAGCAGCGAGTCGCATGTGTGCAGGCTCAAGAGAGCGTTGTATGGGTTGAAACAAGCACCTCGTGCTTGGTACACACGGATAGACAGTTATTTCACCGGACTTGGATTCTCCAAGAGTGAGACGGATCCGAACCTATACCAGATTGTGGTGGAGGGTAAGTTGCTGATCATTGTACTTTGTGTAGATGATTTGATTTTGACAGGTGATGAGCTGTTGATACTCTCATGCAAGGAGGATCTTGCAAAAGAGTTTGAGATGAAGGACTTGGGCCTCCTTCATTATTTTCTGGGATTGGAAATTTGGCAGCGCAGTGATGGACTGTTTGTTTCTCAGGGTAAGTATGCCCGGGAGATACTGGAGAAGTTCAACATGCATGGCTGCAAGCCTGTTGATACTCCTCTTCCTGGAGGTTGGAGGAAGGAGGATGCTACTTTAGCGGAGGTAGTGGATGCCACTGTCTATCGACAGTTGGTGGGGTCGCTTATGTATCTGGTCAATACATGACCCGATATATGCTATGCTGTTAACCAGCTTTCACAAGCTATGGTTAAGCCTACCAAGCTCTTCTGGAAGGCAGGCAAGCATGTATTGTGTTATCTTAGAGGCACATCGGGATATGGATTATGGTACAGATAGGAGGATGAGGTGAAGATATGTGGCTTCACGGATGTAGATTGGGAAGGGAGCCCAACGGACAGAAAGAGCACATCTGGAGGGATCTTCAGTATCGGGTCAACAGCAGTTTCTTGGTACAATAGGAAGCAGAGATCCGTGGGACTCAGTTCAGCAGAGGCCGAGTACATGGCAGCGAGTTTGGCTGCATGCGAGGCTATATGGATGAGGAAGATCCTAGTCGGGTTGTTCGGGTCACACTTGGAGCCTACTGTGATTTATTGTGATAACCAGAGTTGCATTAAACTCTCGGCTAATCCAGTATTTCATGATAGATCCAAACACATCGACATCAGGTACCATCATATCAGAGATTGTGTGCAGCGGAGAATCATGTTACTTTCATATATTCCCACGGAGGATCGGGATGTTGACATCTTGACGAAGGTGCTCACCAGAAAATTAGGGAATACCACAGGCGGGGATAGGGTTGAGATAATCCATATGCCAGGAAGAGTTTAAATAAACAGATGATGGAGCTTAGTGAAATGAAGTCGCCTTCACTAAGTGGGCCCGTAGGCTATTTTTGGCGCAAAGTCTATTTTTAGACATATGGATCATGGTCTATGAGTTGCAGGATGCTATTTATGGATGATTGGTCGAGTTAGTAAAAATATATGGACCTCTATTTTTAGACATTGGGCAGTTTCTATTTTTAGACTGTCGGGCTAAAAATAGAACAGTCAAATATTATTAACCCTTAATAATATTTAGACTATAAACATTATCTTATCCTCTTGGAGCACTTCAGTTTGATGCTTGGATGTAACACATGCAGCTGACAGAAGGAAATACACTTTTCCTAAGGGTTAGTTGAGCTATTGCATGGTTGACTTCAGTTAGAACTCATGTGGCAGAGTTTGGTGGAGTTGATGAGACAGTTGATGGAGTTGTGTTCGGTTTAACTTAATTGAACTAGTTGTATTTAGTCTAACTGATAAATACACTAGTGATGAGTGGTGTGAATTAATTATTAATTAATTCACTAATTATTAACTCATAAATCAACTAAAAGAATACATCAGTTAACTCAGTGCATGGACAGTTCAGTGGAGACCAGTGTTAGAGGTGGGTGAAAGGGTGAGTCTACTATCAGTTGTGACTATAGTTGTGCATGAGATTTGCACACACATTGATTGATATTGCCAATGAGGATTGCGCAGTACAAGCCAGTGGGATTTGAACTTGGATCTCATCATTATTCATCTTGGATTGCGCAGTAGAGGCAGGCTAACAGGTGGAGGAGATTTGAACTTGTGACTTGTTCATATCTGAGCTAGTTAGTGTGTAACAATTGGAGATAGTGCTGAGAGCTTGTGAGGAGTTTGTGCTATGTATTGTTGCATGTTCTCTATCATTATAATATACAGATAGTTGGGGGTTTTCAGCTGTAAGCTTTCCCCATTACATACTGTGTTATATGTGTGTTTGATTATGTTTTAATGTGCGCATGCGACTGCTTCTATTTCCGCAAATTGATGATCAATTGTAGAAGAGGTTATGTATTATGCATGAAACTTAAATAGTGTGTAATCAGGATAATCTCGATGGAATATTTTCAATAATTATTCATTCTACACAC
>JAXQQM020072376.1:0-88678 GCA_034641835.2 Pinus albicaulis
TCGAGGTTCGCGCGCACGCCTTGTTGGTGAGGAGATCAACATCTTTGTTGTAATTGTGAAGAACATGGTAGAAGGAAATGCCCTTCATGTCAACCGAGAGGGAGCGGCATCTACTGATGGTTTGGCGTAACGCAATGTTTGTTGATGGACGATTGCAGATCATCAAATTGATGATAATAGCATTCTCTTATGTATTAATATGGTATTAGATGGGTTTTGCATCTTTGCATATTTCAATTCTTATTACCTCACAATTGAATTGCGAATTATTCATGGTCTATTCATATTTACCCTCCTGTCAAGGATATAAATTTATTGTGAGCATGACCATCACACCGTTTATTCTTTACGTACATTTATCTTATGCTAAGTGATGTGGAGATATGCGTATTTAATTTTCATTGCATTCGATGTGTCTCGTTGGCATGGTTGACTAAGGTATTTGGCCACGTTAACTTGTTCAATCCTCCTTGTCATATTATTCGTGACATTTTGTTGATTTTCAAGTTCATTAGTTCTGCATACGTCCATGCTTGAGGATATATGTATCTATATGTTGTTTGTGATATGCCACGCCAGCATGCATTTTTAATACACCGGACACATGATAAAATCGATGGTACTGTGGTGTAGATTTAATATATCAACATTTACATTTTGAAATAATGTGTATTAAATGTCAATTTCCCAACTCGATCCGTGGCTAAGCCGTGGATTCAAGGCCACTTGGACGGTGAAGATCATTCCTGATCGTTAGGGTTTCGTCGATTCTTGGATTTGGGATGTTTGTATAATTATCTATGTTATTTGTTGAGGAGGTTCTTTCTCCTTTCATTCGTTTGAGTTGCCTCTCAGTGGCAAGACTCTGCACCTTGGAGGAACTGAGTGTAGACTCTCCCAGACTTCAGCGTATCTATGCATTCATCGTATGATGGTTCAGGTATGACGTTTATGCACGTCTCTAGTTTTAAATGTGAAGCTTACGCTCTGTGTTTATATCTTGATATGGATTTTTCTTTCCATAGAAATACGCTCTGTGACTTGAGCGAGAGCTGAGGTTTACTTAACATAAATTCTTTTCCATGGTCTCATTTACAATCGAGGTTTGGTGTTGATCAGTTGGACAAACCTTTGATAGATATATATATATATATATATATATTTTTCTGTTTGAGTATGTCGATTTGTTGTTAATTCAACATTTCTTATGCTACCTCATATGTCTTCCTATGAACGATGAGTGGAACTAATGCTCTATCGTTCCTGAATAGAAGTTTAACCCCTCCTCAACATCCTTCAAGGTTCTTCTGAGGTCGTTCGAGTGGCGATAGGTGGATTTTACTCTTCTCGAGCATTATCCAGGCCCTAGGTAAGTGTTCAATTCAAATTTTATCACAGGAGTTGCGACTTCTTTATCCCCAATTGAAACGCATACTCTTCGAATTTTTAATGTTATGCCTCTACTTCTATTGTAGGTCATTTTGAAGGAGCTGAGGTTCTCCTTTACTAGGTAACCAGTTATTACTTTGTTATCATTTCATTCTTAATAGAATTTTTATCAATTTCTTGACTCGTATTCTTATTGTCGATTGTTTCTACTACAGGTATTTCCAAACGCTATCTTCCTTTCTCGGTGAACCATGAAAGGTGTGGTTTCATTCGACACTAATTTCAACGCACTTGGCATTTTTAGGTCGGTATTCACAGTATACTGGTCAGAGAGAAGCCAATTCTCATCACGTTGTTCTACATAATTTGTTCAGACAGTTTAACATTTTTATTGTCATAAAAGGTGTTCATTGTAATATTAAACTCTGCCAGAGACTGTGACTATTAATAGTGTTTCATTCGAACGATGTAATTTCCTGTATATCAAATTCTGGAATTTTATGATAGCACTATAATGTCTTGTTCCAAAAGTGGCTGCAACATTTGATATATATTTATATATATGTGTGTATATGATATGTGTATTCCCCATCTCTGTGATTATGTACAACTCAATAATATGTATATATATATTTTTTTATACTCCTGTTAATTATTTTCCCATTCATAAATCTTCTTCTTAAATTTAATTAAAGAAAGTCAGAGATGTGCTCATCTTAACTTACTTTCTACTCCTTTCTCACATAATAGCAAATTTGATTATAAGTCTCATTGTTGTAAAATTTGTCAAGTTGTAATCTCTCAGTGAAGGAGAATTTTCCCATTTACACAGAGTCTGAAATTTTAGGTGGATTCTATGAATCAGATAGTGGACTCTCTTTATACTCCTTAGTTTGGGTTCCATTGTAATAGTTACTTAGGACATTTTCTGCAACTATATATTTCTAATTTTTATTATCATAACATTTTCAGTCTATGTAGTGTTTAGACTACACTTCTAACCATAATATAGATTTGATGGAGAAATTAACTATTACCTTTCACAGCTTTTACGGTTGCATGCATTATGTAGAATTTCACATGCTCATATTATTTTACAATAATTGTTCTGTTTCGGCCATTCCTTTGCAAAGGATTTTAGTCACACATTTGATATATATATATTTCTCGTACTACAATTGTTTGCAGATTTGATAATCATAGATAGCTAGGTCTCTTCATTAGCTGAAATTGTATAAAGCACTAAAATATATGCTCTTTCAAATCTGTTCTTATTGTAGCATGCAGCTTATAGATAACCATGTATTTCTATTTTGGAAGTCTAGAGATCTATACTTTACTCAGTAAATTTAATAAATTCCTTACTACCCACATAATTCAATTATCTCTAGTGTCCACTGTTTTAAATCCTATTGTTTGCAAAAGTAGATTAAAGCTACAAAACCCTGAATTATGAGGTACTATAAATCTCCAAATTTAAACCAAAGGCTGGTTTAGAGCTTCTGGGTTATTTTTCCTCATTTTTCTAGTTCCTACAACCATGCAGAACTGAGAGGGTTAAATCCCTCCTTAACTCTGTAAATGTATGGAACACTACTATAATTCAGAAAACAAAATATACATAGGTAATTACAGTCTGTCACATCAAAATTAAATTTTCAATTGTTCATAATTACTGTGAGCATATCACTTGGGTAATTGACCAGCCCTTCCAACCGTAGAGTCCCTCTATCTCCAGAACTCACCCCTGAGCTGAGACCACCTCTAGCACAGACCAACCTCTGATCTGTTCATGAATAGCTTATTTAAGCTTTTGCTCCCCAAAGCCTGTTTCTAATTCTGCGTCCAGAATATCAGGATGCTTTTCTTCCTGTTTGCCTAGGCTTCCCTATTTAGGGACTTTTAAAGCTGCTTTCTGCTTTTCCCAACTTTTTACCTCTTCCCAACTACTCTCCACATCATTGGAGGAACTAGATTTTCCTCAAAATATAATTTGGAAATAAATTATTTCAAGGATTTTTGAAATATTTTTGGGGAAAGTATTTGCCTTTATCCATCCTCATGGATTTAGCAAGTGATCTCATAATTCTCATTTTGGTCAATCTGCACAGAATTATTTTATTCCTTTTCTTAATTTAAATATTTAATTACATCCATAAAATACTTATCCATTTGGGGTCCACTCCCCTTAGGATTAAAGTTCAAATGTATAGCTTTGAAAGAAAACATAGACTAGGGGTGCTACATATTCCCCCTCTGAAAGCAAACACCGTCATCGGTGTTTGTATCTACTTACTAGAGTTCATTTTTCAAACAAAAATGGATATTTTTCCATAATTTTAGCTTCCCTTTCCTAGGTAGCTTCTTCAACAGTAAAGTGCTTCCACTGCACCTTCACTCTTGCTACCGTCTGATACCTAAATTCAATTTCTTCCCGATCCAATATTTGGAGCGGTTCTGGAAGGAACTCCCCTTTTCGTTCCACCTGTATCATATTCCAATCAACTATGTGAGAGGCATCATGTACATATATATTTAATAATGAAACATGAAACACATAATGAACTCTAACATGGGGTGGTAAGGCCAGCTTGTAAGCCACTAGTCCCACCCTTTCTAATACTTCAAAAGGACCACAATATCTAGGAGCTAGTTTTGCAGAACTTCCAGCATAAAGTGTGCTCTTTTTGGGTTTAATACGCAAATACACATGTTCCCCCACTTTAAATTCTCGATGTACCCTCTTCTTATCAGCATAGTTTTTCTGGCGATCTTGTGCTTTCTTGATGTTTATTTGTATTTGTTTAACAATTCTTTCCATCTCCTATAAAGCATCTGGTCCAAACATTAGCTTACCCTCAGGTTGGCTCCAGCTCAAAGGAGTACGACATTTCCTTCCATAGAGTGCCTCAGATGGACTCATTTCCATGGAGGATTGATAGCTATTATTATAGGAAAATTCAGCTAAATGCAAGTAGTCTTCGCACTTTGATGGCCTATCCATCACATACATTCTTAGCATATCCTCCAAAATTTGATTAATTCTCTCTGTCTCCCCATCGGTCTGAGGGTGATAGGCAGTACTGAAATTAAACTTAGTGCCCATGCCCCCAAACAGACCTTTCCAAAACGCTGTGGTGAACTTAGCATCCCTATCTGAAACAATCACCTTTGGGGCCCCATGGAGCCTTACTACCTCCTTCAGGAACACATCCGCTACTTGGGCTGTCCTGAAAGTAGATTTCACTGGTATGAAGTGTGTAGCTTTGGTTAAAGTGTCTACTACTACCATCACTGAATCATGTTGGTACTTGGTTTTGGGTAATCCTGTTATGAAATCCATAGAAATGGTATCCCATTTCCATTCTGCAATCGGTAAAGGATTTAACAGACCAGCAAGATGCTGATGTTCAACTTTAACTAGTTGACACTCCATGCATCTAGCTAAATATTCTTCTACATCTCTTTTCATTCCTGGCCAAAACAACTTCTTTTTCAAAGCTGTTAACATTTTCTGATATCCAGGATGCCCTGCATACGGCTCTTTGTGATATTCATCTAGGATCTCTCTTTGCAAAGACTCTACATTGGGAACATATAATCTGTTTTTGTAGCAGATCAATCCTTTCTAGTTTTGAGTGTATTCAACCATCTCCTTCTTTAGTATTTTTACCTGTAGTGTTTCATAATTTGGATCCTGGTCTGCTGCCTTTTTCACTAGTTCTTCTAAATCAAAATTAGCACTACTTCCAATACTATTTATATTTTGGCAAGCATTTTTGCTCAAAGCATCCATAATTTTATTTTCTTTTCCTCTGATATGTTTTATGTCCATATCAAATTCACTCAGAAAATATAGCCATCTGGCTTGTATAGCATTCAAATCAGTTTGGGAAAAGAAATATTTGAGACTAATATGATCAGTCATCAATGTAATTTTTTTTCGAAGGAGATAGTGTCGCCACATCTTCAAGGCATGAATAATAGCAGCCAAGTCCAAATAATATGCACCATAGTTCTATTCATGTGTTTTTAGTTTCCTATATTCATATGCAATAACTGAATTTTCCTGCAAAAGGACTCCTCCCAACCCCTCTCTACAGGCATCTGTACATACAACAAATTCTTTATCAGGATCTGCAATTTTCAATATAGGGGTTGTGGTGAGTTTTAATTTTAATTGTTCAAAACTGTTTTGGCATTTTTCATTCCACTCAAATTTGACCCCCTTTTCTTTGTAGTGAGGTTATGGGATATGCTGTGGCAGAAAATCTCTCCACAAATCTGCGATAATAACCTGCAATCCCCATGAATGATCTCACTGCTAAAACATCTGTTGGCACAGGCCATTCTTTAATAGATTTTATCTTTCCAGGATCAACAGCCAACCCTTGTTCAGAAATAATATTACCCAAGTATTGGATCTTGTCCTTATAGAATTCACATTTACTGAATTTAGCATATAACTGGTTTTCTTTCAAAGTTTGCAATACTATCCTCAAGTGCTCTTTGTGTTCTTCCCCAATCTTTGAGTAAACTAAAATATCATCTATGAACACAAGTACGAATTTATCCAAGTACTTATTTAACACATTGTTCATTAAGCACATAAAGGTGGCAGGGGCATTTTTGAAACCAAAAAGTAGGACTACAAATTCGTAGTGACCATACCTGGTTCGAAAGGCTGTTTTTCAGATGTCTTCTTCTTTAATTCTGAGCTGATGATAACCAGTCCTTAATTCAATCTTCGAAAATACTGAAGCTCCTCTCACTTGGTCAAAAAGATCATCAATTCTGGGCAAAGGGTATCTGTTTTTAATGGTCAACTTATTTAGTTGACAATAATCAATGCACATCCTAAAGGTTCCATCCTTCTTTTTCACAAATAGAACTGGTGCTCCCCAAGGAGACACACTCGGTCAGATATAGCCCTTATCTAGCAATTCTTGCAACTGCATTTTCAGTTACATGAGTTCGGGGGGACTCATTCGATAAGGGGCTTGAGAAACAGGTGTTGCTTCCGACACCAAATCGATTGAAAATTCAATCTCTCTTTTGGGAGGAAGATGAGTAATCTCATCTAGAAAGACTTCCTTAAACTCTCTTACTACGGGTAAAGCATCCAACAGATTTTCTTCAGTTTTCTATTCTGTCTCTTCTACATGTACTGCATAGACTTGGTATCCTTTCCTAGCTGTTCGTTTTAATTGTAGTGTTGATATTTGTCTTACAAAGATAGGTTTTTTTTTTCCCTTGAGAATAAAAGGTTTCCCCTCTTCATCTACACAATGCAGGGTCTTATCCCAACAGTTCATCATGGCCTTCTTCTTTTCCAGCCAGTCCATTCCTATCAGAAAGTCATATGAACCTAATGGCAGAATGTTTAAGTTCACTTCTGTTTGAAAATAATTTAATTTGATTGATGTTTGAGGTAACTTATGAGTTACTTTCCTCTTGGTGCTAGTGGCTAACTATACCAACCAGGACTGCTGAAATTTTTCAGTTTTGAGATTGCATTTTTCTATAATTTTTGGACTAATTTAACTGAAAGAAGCACCCGGATCAATTAAAACTGTAATAGATTGGTCAGAAATCTTACCCTCCATTTCAACCATGGCAGCTTGATGTTCTGCTTGTTGATTCTCCAAGGCTGCACTGATAGTGGGTATATTTCTTGCTATGTCATTTATTGTGGAAGCTTCGCGATCTCTCATAATCATCTAAATGTTTCAGTGGGTACAATCCCTCAAAAGATGGGGTTCTCCACATCCCCAAAATTTCAAAGGTTCCCAGGTTCCCTCATTTTGACTCTGCCTTCCTTCTTATTTCCTTCATCTAGTTGTTTGGAACCAATTTGAGACTGAGCTGTTTGGCTTTCTTTTGGTTTATTAAATTTTTTCCTCTGATGGTCCCTACCAAAATTCCTTAAGTAAGCTGGTTTCTATTTCTTTCCTTTAATTTCACCTTTGTTTAGCCAGCCTTTTCCATGCTCAGCCTTTCCCTTAAACTGCTGATAGCATAGTCTAGCCTTCCTCACTGCCTCGTCCATGGTTTTTGGGTTATCAAACTCGATCTTCTCTTTGTATATAGCAAGAAAACAGTTCAGAAACCTTTGCACATTTTCCTTCTCTTCACGGATGTAACAGACATATCTCAATAGATTTGTAAACTTAGTGACAAATTCATAAATAGTAAGTTGTCCCAGTCTAAGCTCATGAAATTATTTTTCTTTATCATCATAATAACGTTCATTTAAATAATGGTTTTTAAACTTAACTTGGATAACTTCCCAAGTAACTGTCTTTTCATCAATGGCATGAATCATTTTCATCTCCTCCCACCACAAGGTAGCCTTACCTTGTAGCTGGTAGATAGCTAATCTGGCTTTCAGATTGCTTTCATATTCATAAACTTGAAAATATTTAATCATGTTCAACAACCAGGCTTTAGCATCTTCCTGGAGGCTTGATCTTTCGGAATTCCCCCTGTAATTCCTTTTTTTGCTTATACTGATTCCTAACAGCATCATCTTCCTCAGACTCATCAGTCTTCCTCTTTCCGAAACTTTCACCTTCTTCGCTATTCCGCGAAGTTAGTTCTCTGATGAGATTTTCCTACTCCTCACTGGCTAATGACAATCTGGCATTTTGGCTTCTTAATTTAGGCATTTCTCGTTGCAAACTATGCAACATAGCCATCACCGAAGTGTTGGGAGCTGGTGTATTATCTTCATCACGTAGATCGACATAAATTTCCTCACCTTCTACCATTCCAGCACCACTGTACACTAAACAGCACAGATCAGAAATTAAAAAAAATAAAAAATTCAACAGTAAATCATTTATACAGTGAGCACACACAACAACAACCCAATTTTGTATAACATGGGCTCTAATACCATTTGTAACGTCTCTTCCTTCTACCCTAGAATTTTTTTTTTCTATTTATAATTTAATTCAGTGCTTATATTGGCCATAGGCTGTTAAATTCTACTTTCGAATTTCGTCGAGTATGATCTAGTATGAGTCGGAATTCTTATTCACTCCTATTACTTTTGGGAGTATAGTTTTCTGTTATTTCTTCCACTAATGGTTGTATTTGATGGTATTTACACTTATTCTTCACCATCTAGATTAAATTTACATATATGTTTTACCATCTCTATTGTATGGTTGCATTTACTCCTAGGCTTGTGTTTATCTAGGCATATTGTAAATGATACATATGCTCTACCACATTTATATAGTCCTCATACATGACAATTTACTCATAAATATTATGCACAACTTTGTAGGCTTATTAACTCTACGTTTCTATCGAATAGCATTATCTTATGTATTAATATGGTATTAGATGGGTTTTACGTCTTGGTATATTTCAATTCTTATTACCTCAAAGTTGAATTGCGAATTATTCACAGTCTATTCATATTTACCCTCCACCTTGAGATATGAATTTATTGTGAGCATGACCATCGCATCGTTTATTCCTTACGTACATATCTCTTATGCTAAGTAGTGTGGGTATACGTATTTAATTCTCATTGCATTCGATGAGTCTGGGTGGCATGGTTGACTAAGAGTATTGTACGTTAACTTGTTAAATCCTCCTAGTCATATTATTCATGACATTTTGTTGATTTTCAAGTTCATTGACTGCGTAAGTCCATAATTGAGATGTATCTATATGTTGTTTGTGATATGCCATGCCAGCATGTGTTTTTAATACGCCGGACACATGATAAAATCAATAATCTTTTATGGCATATATTTCATAGATGCGACATTCATTTTTGAACAACTGTGTATTAAATGTCAATTTCCCAAACTCAATCTGTGGCTAAGCCATGGATTCAATGCCACTTGGATGGTGAAGATCATTCTTGATCGTTAGGGTTTCGTCGATTCTTGGATTTGGGACGTTTGTATAATTATCTGTGTTATTTGCTAAGGTGGTTCTTTTTCCTTTCATTCGTTTGACTTACTTCCCGGTGGCGAGACTCTGCACCTTGGAGGAATTGAGCGTAGACTCTCCCAAACTTCAGTGTATCTATGCATTCATCGTATGATGGTTCAGGTATGACGTTTATGCACGTCTCTAGTTTTAAATGTAGGCTTACGCTCTGTGTTTATGTATCTTGATATGGATTTTTCTTTCCATAGAAAAATGCTGCGTGACTCGAGCGAGAAACTGAATTTACTTAACATAATTCTTTCCCATGGTCTCGTTTACGATTGAGGTTTCGTGTTGATCGATTTGAAAACCTTAGATAGAGATTTTTAACATTTCGAGTGTCGATTTGTTGTTAATTCAACATTTCTTATGCTACCTCGTGTGTCTTCTGTGAATGAGTGGGACTAATGCTCTATCGTTCTTGAATAGAAGTTTACCCCCTCCTCCAACGTCCTTCGAGGTTTTAGAATTAGTTCTCTTTTGGCTGATTGGATTTTACTCTTCTCGAGCATTATCCGAGGCCCTAGGTAAGTGTTCAATTCAAATTTTATCACGGGAGCCGTGGCTTCTTTATCCCTAATTAGAAACACATGCTCTTAGAATTTCTAATGTTATACCTCTACTTATTGCGAGGTCATTTGAAGGAGGTAGAGGTTCTCCTTTTCCGAGGTAACGGTTATTACTTTGTTGTCATTTCATTCTTGATAGAATTTTATCAATTTCTCGACTCGTATTCTTATTGTCGATTGTTTCTACTACGGTATTTCCAAACACTATCTTCCTTTCTCGGTGAACAGCGAAAGATGTGGCTTCATTGGACACTAATTTCAATGCACTTGGAATTTCGGTCGGTACGATATCTTTGGTCGGAGAGAAACCAATTCTCATCACGTTGTTCTATTTGTTCGAACGGGTTTAATTTTGTCATAAAAGTGTTTATTGTAATAATAAACTACTAACGATACAACGACTATTAATAGTGTTTCATTCGGACGATGTAATTTCATATGTCAAATTCACGGAATATTATGATAGCACTATAATGTCTTCATTTCCACAAGTGGTACGCAACATTTGATATATATATATATATATATATATATATATATGTATAGGATATGTCTATTCCTCGTCTCTGTTATTATGTACAACTCAGTAATATGTATATATATTTTTTTAATACTCCTGTTAATTATTTTCCCATTCATAAATGGTCTTCTTAAATTTAATTGAAGAAAGTCAGAGATGTGCTCATCTTAACTTACTTTTTGTTCCTTTCTCACATAATAGCAAATTGACTATAAGTCTCATGGTTGTAAAAATTGTCAAGTTGTAATCTCTCAGTGAAGGAGAATTTTCCCATTTACACAGAGTCTAAAATTTTAGGTGGATTCTATGAATCAGATAGTGGACTCTCTTTATACTCCTTAGTTTGGGTTCCATTGTAATAGTTACTTACGACATTTTAACAACTATATATTTTCGGTTTCTTAGGATAACATTTTAGGTCTATGTAGTGTTTAGACTACACTTATAAACATAATATAGATGCGATGGAGAAATGGCTTATTATCTTTCACAACTTTTACGGTTGCATGCACATTATGTAGAATTTCACATGCTCGTCTTATTTTACAATAATTGTTCTGTTTGGGCCATTCCTTTGCAAAGGATGTTAGTCACACATTTGATATATATATATATATATATATATATATATATATATATATATATATATATATATATTTCTCATACTACAATTGTTTGCAGATTTGATAATCATAGTTAGCAAGGTCTCTTCATTTGCTGAGATTGTATAGAGCACTAAATTCTATGCTCTTTCAAATCTTTCCTTCTTTGTAGCATGTGGCTTATAGATAGCCATGTATTTCTATTTTGGAAGTCTAGAGGTCAGTACTTTACTTAGTAAATTTAATAACTTCCTTACTACCCACATAATTCCATTATCTCTAGTGTCCACTATTTTAAATCCTATTGTTAACAAAAGCATATTAAAGTTACAAAATCCTAAATTATGAGGTACTATAAATCTCCATATTTAAATCAAAGGTTGGTTTAGAGCTTCTAGATGATTTTTCCTCATTTTTCTAGTTCCTACAACCATGCAGAACTGAGAGGGTTAAATCCCTCCTTAAATTTGTAAATGTATGGAACACTACTATAATTTAGAAAACAAAATATACATAGGTAACTACAGTCTGTCACATAAAAATTAAATTTTCAATTGTTCATAATTATTGTGAGCATACCACTTGGGTAATTGACCGGTCCTCCCAACGGTAAGTCCTCTATCTCAGAACTCACCCTTGAGCTAAGACCACATCCAGCACAAACCAACCTCTGATCTGTTCAGGAATAGCTTATTTAAGCTTTTGCTCCCCAAAGCATTTTTCTAATTCTGCGTCCAGAATATCAGGATGCTTTTCTTCCTATTTGACTAGGCTTCCCTATTTAGGGACTTTTAAAGCTTCTTTCTACTTTTCCCAACTTTTTACCTCTTCCCAACTACTCTCCACATCATTGGGGGAACTAGATTTTCCTCAAAATCCTGATTTGGAAATAAATTATTTCGAGGATTTTTTGAAAATATTTTTTGGGAAAGTATTTGCCTTTATCATCCTCATGGATTTAGCAAGTGATCTCATAATTCTCATTTGGTCGATGTACACGAGAATTATTTTATTCATTTTCTCAATTTAAATATTTAATTACATCCATAAAATACTTATCATTTGGTCCACTCCCCTTAGGATTAAAGTTCAAATGTCAAACTTTGAGAAAAACATAGACTAGGGGTGTTACGATTTTCCAAGGCTCTTACTAATGCCTTCTTTTAATAATTACAATAATTAATTAATTGAAAAGAATTATAATGTGTAAGTAATCAATTCATATCATGTTATTGATAATATTTTATAAAATAATTAGTCTCAACATGAATAAATGAGTTCAATCGAAATAGTTTCATATTTTATTATAGTTGGATCAATTTGCAACACAAATTGTTTCGACGCGATGATGAGGATTAGGAGGATGTAATTATAGCTAATAGCACATGAACCCATTGTAGATGTAGCTATAGTAAATGCAATAATTATTCACAAAATAGTGGATGCATTTATAGGAGGTGGAACACTGCGAGTTTGAAGAACCTACTCCAATGCAATAATTTGAGTGAGGGATAATGTAGCTAAAGAAACTAGAGATGCAACCATTGTAGGTGTAGCTATAGTAGATGCAACATAGTTGTTGCAACAATATGTATAGTTGGAGACAGGTATGATGATGGAATGGTGTAAGGTAGATTGATGTGGCCATTATTGAAGGGTATAAAGGAAAATATACGGTGTTAGAGATGATACACCCCCCGGTGGTCATTAAAAAAGTAGGAAGTCCACTTGGGGAAGAAGTAGAAGATCCATGTATTCGGAAGAGTAGCTAAAGGTCATACTTGGCATGAAATATCGTTAGTTAGGATAAGAGGAAGGGGTGTAATTGGTTGGGTATGGAAGGGTAATGAATCGGTAGGACTTGAACATAAATAGGCATTCGTAATATGTTTGATTAATACAAAGACATCAAATTCATCTAAACTAAGATAATGAAATTCATATTAAAAGTAGATATTATCTAAGTGCGATCATATGCTAATCCAATGGGGAGATGGATGCTCATAATCTCCAGTGGACACACAGATAAACATAAAAAAATGAGGATATATCTCATCCAAATAGGTACAAATTTGTAAAACAATAAATGTTTAAATCTTTTAAAGTTATCATTGAAGTGGCGAAGCCAAGTAAATTCATTTAATTACATGTGTGAGATTCAAAATATCAAATTTGATCATGGTTGCATCATTATTGGGAGAAATAATGTCTTCCTATCACGGTAAAACATATATACTCATATCATATCTACATGCCAAAAAATAAAAATGCATAAAGAAGTATTTTAAATTTAAGTTTCTTGAATATTTTCCACTTCTACAATCCAATTTATAGCCCATGATTTTGCAACAATTAAAATGCCACTAACCAGTCTATAAATATGTTATGGATAGGGTCCTCCATTAATAAATGGAAAGTATGCCTATAATGGGAGCATAGATATGGTGCCCTCTTAACCAGACAAGGAAGAACAACCTACTAAAATCACTACACATAGAGTAATAGGGCTTGTTTTGTGGAATGGGATCCAAATTTTCAATAGTTGTAATTATTTTTAACTAAATCTCCATTGAAAACCATTTCTTCAAACTTTAGTTGTATTACTCTTAAAGAAAAACAAAAATAAATGGAAAACACAAAATTCTTGTCTTTACCTCGCAAGAACACTTTGGGATGTCGACCTTGAAAAATCACAAGTTATTCTATTAGAAATTTAGGTGGATGTCGACCTTGAAAAATCACAAGTTATTCTATTAGAAATTTAGGTGGATCAATCATGATCTGTGGAGAATAATGTGACCCCATTGGTGTTTTTCCTTAATACACAAACGATCTTCCATTTGTTTTTCTAAAAGAACTTGTGTATTCCAAAACACATGCGCTGAGAAAATGAGAGCATGCACATTATTTTTCAGTGTTATAAGTCAAAATGGCGGTTTAGTAAGTTTCAAACCAAAAATAATAAGAATGTGTGATCATTTTAGTATAGCATTTCCATTCCTAAAAAATTACCTCATGTGCACCTCTTGAACTAAAATTCGATAACATCTCCATGTTCCCACCACGAGACATCTATTGTAAGCCTTGAATGAGTGATCTGAAAGTGTTTGTCCGTACATTGTTTCCTATATTCTTCCTTGTTTTAATTTAACCAAAGAATTAGAGATTGCTAGAGAATCTATTAAATTTATATTTTTTTCTTTCTCAATCACGTTAATATCGTCCAAGTCGACATATTGTGAACCATCGTGTTGTTCCCAAAGACGAAACCAACTATGTGGACTAGTAGAAGAGAGGTTGATTTTTTGTGTTTTTCGACACATAGGAATATGAATATTAATATTGAATCATTTATGGATGCTGGAGAATTTGTTTCTAAAACCAAAAAGAATAGATATATAGGATTATTTATTTTTTATACCCAGTAAGGATTAGCTCACAAAAGTCTTTCTATGAGTTATTTTTCATGTATTTAATTAGATACTTAATTTTGATAGTTCATTAATCGGAAAATATATGAAATATGTTGAAATATAAGATTTGACGGATGAAAATTGATTTTAGCTTGGGTGGTTGGGAAGAATAGTTGTTATTTTCTCATCTGGGTTTAAATCTCGTAAGTTGTTGTGTTGCCACTCTCGAATTGAGTAACTATGTTGCACTCTTATGTGAATCTATAATTAGGGTTAGCTAGTACCAACAACCCTTATCGACTAACTTTCTTCACGAGACGACATGCAATACAAAAATTTAAACCCTACAAATGTGAAAACTTCATATATTCTAAAATAGATTTATTTTAAAATGAATTTAAAACCTACACCAAAAAAATGAAAAATAACATTAAAAAAAACAATAAATCTTTATATATATATATATATATATATATATATTGTTTGTGTACCAACTAGATTGAAGCCACATATTCAGTGTTTATACAACACTCTCACATATCGATTATCCAATACAATATATCCAAAAAGAGCAACTAATCGAGATCTTCTCGATATGTAACTATACGTACAATGCCCCTCCCCATAATATATATCCATTCTTAACATACTCAAAGTACTACCTCAATATCTAAATATTATATTGCTTTTACTTTTTATAATTTTAAACCCTTGAATACAAATTTATGTAGTATAATGACTAATTAGAAATCCCCCATGCGTAACCATTTTTTTTTTAATGAGAACAATAATTTTATATTTATATTTGTGGGAGATCTTGTAATTTATAGCTATGAGTCTAAACTTAGTGTATAGATATTTATGATATCTATAACCAAAAGTGATCGGTTAATTGTTGGAGGATCTAATTCGAAGCATTTTAGGTGTCAAAACCATCTATCTAAGTGTCCTAGTTAAATTTCAGTTAGTCTATTTTAATTAAGTTGACTCTAATCATTTAATGTTGATGTTTTCATTATAATTTTATTTAGCTGATTTGCAATATTGAGAAGAAATCCTATGCTCTACTTCTTTTCAATTTTCAATCCTTGTCATGGTATCATAGATAGTTTGCATAAAAATCCCCGGAAAAAGCAACAACTTTGAACGAAGTTGGAACGGAAGAGAGAAGAAAAAAGCCCGCTTAAGATTCTTTGAGAGATAAGCATACGTTTTAGCAAGTTTGAAGGCCATTATATGTCAAAGAAGAAGTCAGTTCAAGAAGAAGACCAAGATTTTTTAGAGGTTTTGAATTGCATCAAAGATAACGCACTCTAGGAAATCAAACTAGAGTGTTATTAACGCTGCTCAGCCGTGTAGTAAACGTGTTAAGAGTAATGAACGCACGCAGAAGTCGAAACTTGTGTTAGCATCAATTCCTTACAACTATCCCTGTCAAACGTGACCTCGGTTCAGCACAAAAACGCATTACCAGTCATACTTATAAAAAAAGAAAAGGAAAAAAAAACATGCAAAGTCTATGGATTAGATTGTCAACGTCGTCTTCGAATTTTGATGGCTTCACATAATGAAGGAACATTAGAATCGGGAGCACGAAAAAGCTCAGACTATGATGATATTACCTTAAATGGCTGTGTTCATTCACTTGATGCCTTTTTGAATGCGATATGATATTCTTATTATTTATAGAGGCCCGTGTAATATTTTAAATAGGCTCCACATGATTTCCAGAAAAGGATTTGTTTGAATTTATTTTTTATTAGAAGGGTTAGGATAGGATTTTTCTTTGAAGTGCATACGAGGAAATCGATTTTTTTCTTTATTTCTTACAAATGCTCATATAAATGAGTTTTAACGTTTTTGAAGAAGTTTTTATAGAAGCTTTTGAAAAATTGTTTTTTTTTTTTTTGAGAAATTGTAAACCCATTTTGTTGTGGAAGCTAAGCACTAGAGAAGGCACCATAAAATATGTTTACAAAATTATTTTCTTCTTGAGTCATAGTAAGCTAACATTTAATAAATGGGAAAGCCAATTGGATGAGAAGGTCAAAGTGACAACACAAAATCTTTGAAATCTTTTTAGATTTGGAATTGAAGAGGAAAAATGATGTCTTTTCAATGAGATGCATAAAAGAATACGTAGATGTTAGCATTCTTCTCTTGATTTTAGATGCCAAGGAAGTGGAGGAGGCCTAGGATACCGTTAGGAGGTGTTTTGATATAAAGGGGACCATTGAAGTTGAAGATGAAGGTGGATCTATAGCAGGTAGATCTCACATGGCGAAATGTTTGTTGAATCATGTGCTCGGCCACGAGCGGATGATGCCTTTGAAGAAGTTGTTGAATAAAGAGATAAGGAACACATATATGCTAGTGAAGCCCTCATGCAATTGGAAGAAAAATTTGATGAATCTTAATAACATAATTTGTTGATGACAATTCGATGAATCCAAAATGAAGCTTCACAGAAAAAATTTAGTGAATCCAAAAAAATAGCTTTCGGTCTCGTTTGATCAATCCAGTAGACTTGATGATGAAAATTTGGTGAATTGTGACAAAGGTTGTTGAGGACAATGAAAGGCTATGATTGGAGCGGTCAATGTTGATGTAAAATTTGACTACTCCAATTATTATCTTCATTATCCTCGGCAACCTCACAGTAGATTCCTGAAACCCTATGAGAAAATCTCTGTTGCACGACTCATCGAAGTGTCATTAGTAAGTTGCATTGCATTCACCCGAAAAATTGTGAAAGCTTTGTTGCTAGATTAATCAAATTATCATCAACAAGTTGTGTTTGACGGATTCACCAAACAATAGAGGTTTTTGAGGACAATGAAGAAGGTGCAATTAGATAGATCAATGTTGATGGAAACTTTGATAAATATTTTTCACCTAATTATGAATGGTTGCAGATCATGTAACAAAAAAATCATATCAATATGACGCTCTTTCGTGAAATAATATCACTTGAGTCCATGGAAGGCAACCTATTTGCAACAACACCGGTTGAAGTGAAAATCTCTCGTATATGAAGCAAAGATAAAGACATAGACATAAACGAAATCTCTAATGTGTCTCGAGCAAAGATATAGACATGAGCAAAACATAGATAAACGTTGATGCAAAGAATAGACGGACGAAAGACAACAAAGAAAAGACGGGTGACAAAGAAATGTGGAAAATTACCTTGAGAGAAAGATCTCATTGCAAAAGAAGAACGAACAAAACCGATGTGGTTTTGGATATTTTTTTACACTTCTTTTGTTGATTTCCAATATGTAGGTACATGATGATTATGAAGAAGAGTTAAAGTTGCTTGAAACATGACACAACACCATGTCTAAATGAGGTCTACATATAGTTTGTAGATATGAATGTTGAAGACATCATGCATCATGAACACATCGATACTGAAATTTTTAGGTATTAGATTGTTGAAGATAAAAAATTGATTCTCGTCTTATGTTGCAACGAGATTGATGATGAAAAGCACGATGCGAAAGACAATGTGGCAACAACCCACATACGAGTCATTTCTTGAAGAAATACGGGGACATCCTTAGACAACTTTCGAAACAATAAAATAACTACACCGATGAAATGATGAAAATGGTGTGAGAAAGATACAACAAAAAGGAAAATACGAAATAATTTAGAGGCTACATGATCGTAAGCCTTCGTGGGACATAGAAAAATAGGTAACTTAATTAAATTTTGGTTGTAATTAAGGGAAGTATTGGAGAATCTAACTCCAACCACTAGCTACGTGTCATAACTATCAGCCAAGTGTGCCAAGTTTCGGTTTGTCCAATTTAATCGATTTCACTCTAGTCATTTAATATTTATGTCTTCATTGTAATATTATTTAATGATTAATATTAATAAGAGCAATCCTTTGCTCCACTTATTTTCAGTTTTCAATCCTTATCATTAATAAATAAAAATTATTAACACAAATATTTGTATCTAATGTGTAGGTGTGTTACACATTGAAAAACGTATATGTATGGTAAGAATGTGTTAATAGAACTCCATCATACATACATGATATTAAATATTTTATTAAAAATGAAATGAAATCAACATCACATACATTAACTTGTGAAGAAATGAATTTTTTAATTCATATGTTATATTACTTCTCTTACCTTTTATTTTTGAATTATTATTTTTAAGTGTTTTTTTCTCATTTAATTTGTTTTGAAAATTCATGTAAAAGCACCATTTTATTATTAATAATTTCACATGTTCTATTATTAATTTGTTTGCAAAATTTTCGAAATCTTTAAATTAAAATAATGTGGCTTTTTAATTTTTAAATTTTTATTATTTTAATACTATTATTGATTATTTTATTTCAAAATTATATATGAAAAAAGAAAATGATAATTTTATTTATTATTTATTTATTTTGTCATTTTAAGCTTGATAAAATGTATGGTTTTATATAAATTAATATTCATTTGTAGTATTTATATATTTGTATTTTTTCATTTTAATTTTATATTAAATATGTAAGTGTTTATATATATAGATATATATAAACTCGATGACAATGCTTAATGGTTGGGAGGATCGTTCCCCTTTCCCTAGGGATTTCATGTGACAACTTACTAATCTTGAACATATAAGTATTTATGTGTCATTCTAGTTGATATTTCTTACTACTTTTTTAAATAAAAATTGTAAAATATTTTTATAAATTGCATCTGAAAATATATGTAAAATATATACGAAATGTTGAAAGGAAAGCGTGAATTTGTTAAAATGACTAGTGCGAGATTTTATGTGGTAAAATATATAATATCTTGAATGCGAGTAAGAAATTAGGGCTGTGTGCTTTATTGGTAAACAAGAAGGAAATAATTCAGGTTGGGGGAAACTCGGTTACGTCACTAGGCCAAGTTGGGCGACCAACATCCCGCAGACGATCGCATAACATTCGGAACAATAACTAAGGCGAAGCATATTGCAGAAAAATTAAAAATATGGTGGAAATTAACTTAATGAAATGGGAATGACGATTGTCAACATTGAAATCATATTAATAACAGAGGTAATAATAATTATGTTTCATGACAAAGACATTTATCAATTAATTGTTTAATCAATCTATACAATAAATATGTACCCTCATGATTAGCCAAGCGAGTACATTGCGAGGCGGAAACAAATTTTTGTTGTAACCGGAAGCTTTGAAAGAAAATAATCAAAAATATAGACATTGTAATCATAAATATTACACGGTTGTTCACGTATCAAATACATATAATTGTACATTTCAAGGAAATCTATTAAATAGAATTCAATGTTGCATGGTTTTATGTTGTGTCAAAATACCTTTAGGTCGGGAGTCCTTCTTGAAAGTAAGATCTCCACAAACGAAAACATGTATATGAAAAACGAATAGGGTTTGTGTTGGAATAATCACAGCGGAATTCATTAAA
Organism: Pinus albicaulis; assembly: GCA_034641835.2. Lineage (NCBI taxonomy): Eukaryota > Viridiplantae > Streptophyta > Pinopsida > Pinales > Pinaceae > Pinus > Pinus albicaulis. The sequence continues at coordinate 19,897 of JAXQQM020072376.1, forward strand.
CAATTAACACACAACAATTAAACCAAGCACATAAAGACACAGGCATTAACGTGGTTTACCCAAACCTCCTGGGCTACGTCCACACAACAGGCATCGGCAGTCTTTATTATTCAAAACAGGAGATTACATAATTCACACACCCTCACTCCATTGCAAACAATCCGTATGGATACCTGTTATATAGCAGAGAGAATCAAACTGCCTCATAAATCCTCTCAACACAAATTTAGGATGCATTAACTCCCTCCCAACAAACTGGAGCTAATCTAGGAACTAATTCCTAATTTTTGTCACCTACTGAGATTTTGCCTATTTTATCCAAAACAGAAAATCTCAACAATCTCCACCTTGAAAACAATTAGCCTGATGCCCTGTTATTATTATTTTATCTCTTCTGCAAGCCAAGAGAAGCCAAACACCAGCGTAGCTTCTCTAACAAAACCGGTTTCATGAACATGTCTGCACAGTTTTCCTTTGTATGCACCTTTTCAAGAGAGACTCCCCTTTCAGTAATAACCTGTCTTACAAAATGGTACTTAATTGGAATATGCTTTGATTTACTATGATAGGCCGGATTCTTAGCCAAATGTATTGCACTTTGACTATCACAAAGTAACTTGATGTTGTCCTGTAACCTACCAAATTCACCAAGCAAACCTTTCAACCAAACCGCCTCTTTGCAAGCATGCGAAGCAGCAATGTATTCTGCTTCAGTAGTGGATAAAGCAACAATGTTCTGTAGCTTTGACATCCAGCTAATAGCTCCACCTGCAAGAGTAAACACATACCCTGAAGTTGACCTTCTCTTATCCAAATCACTTGCAAAATCGGAATCAACATATCCGCAAACAAATTCACTACTCTTATTGTAAGTAATACAATAACTACTTGTGCCTCTCAAGTACGGAAGCACCCATTTCACTACTGACCAGTGTTCTTTACCCGGATTTGCCATGTACCTGCTGAAAACCCCAACTGCATGTGAAATATCTGGTCGAGTACAAACCATCGCATACATCAAACACCCTACTACATTGGCATATGGAATTTGAGACATATAATCCTTTTCTTCATCTGTATTAGGACATAAACTCGAAGAAAGCTTAAAATGGGAAGCTAAAGGGACTGACACAGGCTTCACATTATTCATACCAAATCTCAAAAGTATCTTCTCAACATACTTCTGTTGTGATAGCCACATCTTACCATTACTCCTGTCTCTGAAAATCTCCATGCCCAAAATCTGTCTTGCTGCTCCTAGATCTTTCATATCGAATGTCCTTGCCATCTGAGTCTTCAACCTGTTGATTTCATCAATGCTTTTTCTTGCTAAAAGCATATCGTCAACATACAACACTAAAATAATGAACATGCCATTTTTCAATTGCTTGAAGTACACACAATGATCATATTCACTTCTAACATATTTCTGACTCAACATGAAAGAATCAAACTTCTTATACCACTGCCGAGGCGACTGCTTCAGGCCATATAATGACTTCTTGAGCCTGCAGAAAAATTTCTTATTGCGATGCTGAACAAACCCCTCCGGTTGTTCCATATAAATTTCCTCATCTAGATCTCCATGTAGAAAAGCAGTCTTAACATCTAGTTGCTGTAACTCTAAATCAAACAAGGCAACTAAAGCTAACACAATTCTAATTGAAACAATTTTAACCACTGGTGAAAAAATCTCATGAAAGTCAATACCGGCTTTCTGAGAAAACCCTTTTGCAACCAGTCGCGCTTTGTACCTGTCCTCCGTATCATTCACACCCCGTTTCAGCTTGAAAAACCCATTTACACCCCACAGTTTTCTTGTCTTTCGGAAGCTCAACCAGATCCCATGTGCCATTCTTACCTAAGGCCATCATTTCTTCCTTCATGGCTGCTTTCTACTTGTCACTATTCGAACCTTCTATTGCTTCCTGATAGCATAGAGGTTCATTGTCATTAGCGGTCAAAGCAACTGAAGTAACATAATCATCATACCTTCTCGGTGGTCGTTTGATTCTTGTCGACCTCCTTAAGGATGTTTCTGGCTGACTACCATCTGTAGGAACTTCTTGCTAATCAGTATCTGAGACCTGTTCATGATCTAAACCTGAACCCTGTTCATGTTCTGAAACCTGTTCATTACTAGTATCTGAACTATGGTCATCATGACTATCATTAGAAGTGCTATCAAACTGAATGTGCTGAAAATCAGATACATCATCTTGTTTCAATCTACTATCTACATATAACTGTACAAGAGAGGATTCATCAAACTTTACGTCTCTGTTGATGATGATTTTGCGGGTAGTAGGATCCCACAATCTATATCCCTTTGTTCCAACACCATACCCAACAAAGACATACCTTTTAGACTTTGGATCTAACTTAGTTCGCTGATGTTTAGGCACTAGAGCATATGCATCACAACCAAACACTCTGAGTTTAGAATAGTCACAAGGGTGTCCTTTCCATACCTCTTGCGGAATCTTGCAGTCTATGGCCGTCGATGGAGATCGGTTTATCAAATAACAAGTTGTTGCCACCGCTTCCGTCCACAACTCCTTCTGCAAACCAGCGTTACTCAGCATACTCCTTGCTCTCTCTAGAAGAGTCCTGTTCATGCGTTCAGCAACTCCATTTTGATGAGGAGTATAAACCATGGTCTTATGTCTCTCGATCCCTGCATCCTTACAATAGCTGTCAAACTCCTTGGAAGTAAACTCACCACCATTGTCAGTTCTTAAACACTTTATAGTTTTACCAGTGATGTTTTCTACCAATGCTCTAAACTGTTTGAAAATTGAAAAAACATCAGACTTCCTTTTCAACATGTAGACCCACACCGTCCTAGAAAAGTCATCAATGAACGACACAAAATATGACGAGCCACCATATGACGTTGTAGGGGCTGGACCCCAAACATCTGAATGAATATAATCAAGTATGCCTTTACTAGTATGTTTGCCTGTTTTAAATTTTTGTTTACTTTGTTTTCCAAACAAGAAATGCTTACAGAAATCTAACTTTCCAGACCTTAGATTAGGAAGTAACTTGCGATCAGCCAAAATTTTCAACCCTCTTTCGCTCATATGGCCCAACCTTTGATGCCATAGGCGAATGGAACTACCGTCATGTTCAGACACCGTAGACACATGAACTGACCCTGTTCTTCCTTCTAACTGAAACAGATTTCCTACTTTCTTAGCTTTCATTACTAGTAAAATACCTTTATAGATTTTCATAACTCCACCTTGAATTATAGTTTTATATCCATTCGTATCCAATGCTCCTAAAGAAATTAGATTTTTCCTTAAGTCTGGAACATGTCTCACATCTGTTAATATTCTAGTTGTGCCATCAAACATTTGCAGTTGTATGCTTCCTATCCCAACAATATTAGATGTGACATCATTACCCATGTACACGACTCCATCATTAACCGATCTATACGTCTTAAACCATTCTCTATGAATACACATGTGGTTTGATGCACCGGAATCTAACAACCAATGTTGATCATGATTTGACATATTAACAGACAACACTTCGTCGCTCATACCTGAACCAGATGCCGAACCTGTATCTGTCGCATTTGCCTCCTTCTTCTCTGTCGAAGAGTCTCCTTTCTTCTCTGTTTGCTGTCTCTTCCAGCAGCCTTTCTTCAAGTGCCCCGATTTGTCACAAAACCAGCACTTCACTTTGCTCTTCTTCCCTTTCGACTTTGAACGTGAATCGCTGCACTTACCAGAGCGTCTTTCTCTAGAACAATCTCTAGCCATCATTGCCTCTGATGTAGAGGTGTCAGCATTCGACTTCTTCCTCGTCTCCTCAGACAACATGGCTCCAACCACATCGTCAAACTCAAGGACAGCTGCATTACTGAAGCTTATGGAGGTAACAAAGTGATCCCACGATTCAGGCAATGTACACAATAGAGTTATTGCCTTATCCTCTGAATCAAATTTTACATCTAGACTTTGTAATTGTACCAATAGAGTATTGAAAACATTCAGATGGTCAGTAACCGAGCTACCTTCCTTCATCCGCAAACTGTATAGCTGCCGCTTCAGGACAATCCGATTTGTCAAGGATTTCGTCATGTAGAGCTTTTCAAGCTTTATCCACAAGCCTGCGGCGGTCTTCTCTGACACAATGTTGAGCAGAACGTCATCTTCCAGACATAACCGAATTGCGCTCAGAGCTCTGTCATCCAACTCATCCCATTCATCCTCCGTCATGGAAGAAGGCCTTTTTCTCCTCCCCAACAGTGCTTTCGCCATGCCTTGTTGTACCAGCAGATCGTGCATCTTTAGCTTCCAGATCTCGAAATTTTTTTTGCCATTGAACTTTTCAATTTCAAACCGGGCATTTTGAGTTTTCGCCATCTTGTTTCAGCAAAAAACACAGTAATCTCCAGAACCAATTTTCAAATAAAGAATGCCCTTTTAATTAAAAAATGCCTTTAAAAAAAAATTGCCCTTGCCTTCTTTTAAGTGCCTCTCACTGCCTTAAAAAAAAATATCTTTCACCTTATAAAATAAAAGCCTTTCACTTCAAACTTTTAAGTGCCTCTCACTGCCTTAAAAAAAAATATCTTTCACCTTATAAAATAAAGGCCTTTCACTTCAAACAATAAAGTGCCACCCCTTTTTTTTTTTTCAATATAATCTATATTACACTTTTTAAAAAACCCTCTTATAAATCGATTTAACATATCGATTCATCATATCCCATATGCACTTAAAACATTACCATTCGATTTTTATAAATGCACTTCCTATTATACCATATGCAAATGGTTTAATTAAAAGTCAAATCGATTTTAATAAATGCACATGGCATATAAAAACAAAACAGTTCGATGGCATAAAACAATTTTAAAACCGTTTTAAAAGAATGGCATACGCACGATGGCATACGACTGTCAGACCGCCATAAAAATCGAATGGATGCCATAAAAATTTCAAAAACGATGGCATAAAGAATCGTTTCAACTTATCGTAATAGGTTCATGGCCGGCAGCGTTTCAAACAGCAGCAAAACACAATTCAACGCACTCCAAACCAACGTTATCAACGCTGCTGTCTTTCAGAAACATCACGGCTCGATTGTCCACGGCAGAACACATGACTTGCTGTGTTTGTACCAATTGACTTCAACGCGGCACAATTGACTTCAACGCGGCTTCACTGCTCTGGCTTCAACGCCATTCATCGCGGCCAGTTCAACACTTCGGAACTCCACGCAGCACCAGTCAACACGTAGGTTTATTCAGCGCACTCACGCAGACAGCATACGCACCTCCAAGCCACTCCACCTCTGCGCGCTCCTTCAACACACTTTCACACAGTACGCAGGTAATTATCCACGCAGGCGGACAGAGGTTCTCCACGCAGCTTCTTTAGGCTCACATGACGCCTCCAAAAAAGCTCCGATACCAATTGTTGGAATAATCACAGCGGAATTCATTAAACAATTAACACACAGCAATTAAACGAAGCACATAAAGACACATGCATTAACGTGGTTCACCCAAACCTCCTGGGCTACGTCCACACAACAGGCATCGACAGTCTTTATTATTCAAAAAAGGAGATTACATAATTCACACACCCTCACTCCATTGCAAACAATCCGTATGGATACCTGTTATATAGAAGAGAGAATAAAACAGCCTCATAAATCCTCTCAACACAAATTTAGGATGCATTAACTCCCTCCCAACAAACTGGGGCTAATCTAGGAACTAATTCCTAATTTTTGTCACCCCTACGGTTGCTATTTTATTTAGAACGGAAAAATCTCAGCAGTTTGACGCCATTTTAATATATATCGGAAGGGAACGCATAAATCCCGATAATTAAAAAAATATTGTTGAGTGTAATGATCTAGAATTTTTGTTTAATTTAATCGTATAATAATAGGGTCCTTAAAAAATCTATCATGGATAGGGAATTTATATAATATATTGCCCAAAAATAAGCGAGGAGAAATCCTCACTTGGTTATTTCACCGAACACCAAAACCACAACAAGTGGTAAGGAACGACCTATCGCTAGAATAGTCCACGAAGGTGGTAGTGAGTGAAAAGAAAAAAACACGTAATCCAACATGAAGTTACACTGTGGATAAATTTCACATATTAGGGTTGCAACATGCAATAAAATATGGTAAGGAGTGAAGCCAAAAAAAAACATTATATAATATGAATTAACAACAAAAATTATAAGTAGTTTGAGGAGAAGCAATGGTCAAAGTATCTTTACGCATGGAACCTTAGTAAACGGTTAATGATAGTCCCTTCCTTGCGGAGTACATAGCGATAGCTTAAGTAAAACCGATCATTAAATGATTTTTTGCCCGATTTTTTTCTTTTTTCGACATCATTTAACTAAAGTTATAAAAATTTTATGTTGACAAAATCATTCATTCAGAGAATTTTCACCAAAGTTTTTATGGGCAAAAACTTAGGCCTCTTGTTGGGGGACTTATTACTGTCTTCGAGAAAAAAATAGGCAAAGTTTTATGTCCAAAGTTTCTTCTCATTCACTCCACATTTTATATCTAGACATTGTCTTTATGTCCAAAGTTATCCCCATGAAGTTTTTTTTTATGTCAAAAATCTGTTTCTGCATTTATCCGAAGTCTCAACATTTGCATTTTCATTTTCTATCGACTCTTTTCTTCATGTCGAAAAAATTCTTCATATCCAACGTATTTTTTGGGCTTGTGATGTCCTTCCAATGACATTTCTGTCTGCATGCAACCACTTTGGCCACCTCTTCTGCAACCTCTTTCCACCTCTTCAACAACTACTTTGTAGCCACATCACATAGCTTCTCCTTTGATAATTATGTCAAACCCTTCATAACTATTAGATAAAACTACTTGATTTTCTGAACCTATAAACTGAAATATCCTTTGAACTGTAACCCTTCACATTTCCGTGAACTTGTAATTGAAAATATCCCTTGAGCCTATAACCATAGCATGATTTCACACAATTTTGTTGTGATTGATGGGGCCTATTCGTGACATAATAACTAATATGGCCATTAACCTTCAAGTGAAAATAGCAAGAAGACAATTCCCTATAAATGTTATGTAAGTGAAATATCAAGAAGATGGCGACGAAGAAAAAAATAATTGACATGCAACTATCGTACGAACGGATGAAAAATAAAAGTAGTCAAGCATGTAGCTATGTACTTCGAGCAAGTGAAAAGGTAATTAAAGATGTAGGTATGTACACAAGATCTATCTATTATTTAATTTCCAAGTTTCTTGTCCCTATATTCCTCTAAAGAAAGAAAATTGTTAATTTATTGGTCTTGTTGAAAATTCCCAAACACTAAATATTTCCATTAATGAACACCCGTTATATTGATACATGGCCCAACACTCCTCCTGTTGGTGGAGACATTAAGGAAATCTGGACGAGGTGAGTGTATTAGGTGGACGGTGCCAATGGTTCAAAGTTGAGCGGATGATACCTTTGATACCAAGTGCTTCGGGGGATCATTCGGTCGATTCATTAATTTCTTATTATGTGGCTTATCAACCATTCATTAATTTCTTATTATATAGCTTATCGACCATTAATTAATTTCTTATTATATGGCTTATTATTCACTCATTAATTTCTTATTATATGGCTTATCAACCATAACTAGTCCACTAGTCATTCTACGATTAATTGTTCCATTACTTGCATTCATTCTGATGCTTATTCCATTACTTTTAGAGTTACGATTATGAACTTGACTTTGCTGTGGCATTTCCCTCCTTTTCTCTTACTTCTACGCATACCTCTCTTTGTTTGCTTAGATGTTGCTTAGTCAAATGAATCAACTCCAAATTCGTGCGGAACTTTTGGGAATGGAATAGGGTTTAGGGAAGCAATGAAGCGCGATGTTGTATACCCTCTATGTTTTGGTTGAGTCAATCCACCAGCGAGCCTATTCGATAATATGTACTTAACTTGAGTTCTAGGTACGGTGCCTCCACTAGTAATGCTTTTCTACAAACTTGTTACTTAGAACACCTTTTCCTTACTAACTTGTTTGTTTTGTTTCATTAATCATTTGGTTCTTGAGTTGGGTTGCGATTCTTCTTCCTCCACTAAGCGTCTCCAATTGCTCCAGTACCACCTTAATCTACATCTTTTGGTTGATATTCATCAATACCTATGTTCAACACGTTTTCAAAGCATACATGTTTTGTTCATAAATCACAACCAAGGTTGGTTTGGCGTCACTAAAGATTTGACTTCGTGCGCATCACATTATACATTATTAAAATGGAAGACATACGGAGTTCTTTGGTTATGGCCAAGCCAGTGTGGAATTGATCTATAATTCGAGGTTTTGGGTAGCATATGTTGTGATGCTATAGATTGCACCTTCGTTCATCAATGTGGTTTCATGGGTTTAAACGGTCGATTGACTAAGCATTAGAGAATAAAAAAGCTAGAGGTGATACACATAATTACCAATATATTTCACTAGCTCTTGGGTTTCGATGGGATATACAAAAGTTGATTGACTCACGAGTTTCGATCTTGAAAGGATAAAATGTTTAACATACAAGCCCCAGGTCATTGAATAAACAACTATTTTGAATAACTCGATGGGTGATTCCCTACCAAGGCCAACACTTATAAAAGCGGTGTACTTACTCTACCTACTTTTTGGTGTAGATGATGCATTTTTTAGTTCTGTCATATATGTAATACAAAGATATAATGACAAAAATTTTGAATGAAGAATGCTAAGACCAGTTCAAGTTCCCCCCTTTCACTGCTAGATATTAGTTACGTTGGCGGTGCATGCAAATATAACATGTCAGGTTATATGGATGTGTGGAAATGTGTCAGGTTATATGGTTGTTATTCAACTGAATCATTCACTAGTGTTGGGTATTTATCAGGCTCTTTATATATATAGATAAGCAGAAAATTGTATCTTGGCATAACTATATTTCTTTTTATATTAACAAGTTAACAAGGATTACATTTCTAGTATTTGATCCTAGTTTTATCACGAGGTTCTTCAAGGGCGAGATGCACATATGCAATGTGATCACATTAACTAAGTTTTACGAATTCAATAGCTAGTCTCTTTATCTTGTTTGGTTTCGAAAGAGACTAGTGTTGAGGAGGTAAATCCTCTCTGTGAGACGAGCGGTCTGGCCCGGCGGTCTGGCAACAATCAAACAATGTTTATGACGCAAGCTCCCTGAATTACGAATGAAGAGACTGGGGATAAAAGCCTACTGATTCCAACGCTATGATCGAAGAAGAAGCGTCCCGTTCCTCAACCTCGTGAGATCTGCAATCCCTCCACGATCTCGCGGATGAACACACACGCACATGGAAGAAACGACAGAGATACACAAGCATAAAATCCGGCATACGTAACTAAACATCAGTCGCGGAAAAGGATTTTGCTCACATTAACATGATGGAAAACGAGAGTGGAACCATAATCATAATCATTTATTAAATGACAAACGAAGAGAATTACAACCAAGTTACGTCGCGGTCTCCTTCGGATGGGTCTCCGATCATCCACATCTCGCAAAGCTCGCCAAGAAGGAAAACCTCTACGAGTCTCTCGACGATGGTCTCCTTACTTGAGTCGGCCTTAAGGGGAAAGAGGAAAGTTCTTTTCTGACCACGAAGGCTCTTGGGAATATGGAGATTCAAAGCTTAGGCACTTCAAAGACTAGCTTGCCACCGCCAGGATTGAGCGGGATTTTATAGATGAGAGAGGAGTTGGGATCCCTATTATTGTAAGTTGGCCCTATCAACGGGGGAAGGTTCCATGGGAGAGTGGCAAAAACCACTTCCCTTCCTTCGAACTCTCACGGTAAACCTCCCAACTCAAAGATGAAAATGGTTTCGGGTTTGTTGGAACTCAACTTCCGCCATCTTTATTTAAAAAACGGTACCTAAGTTGGGTGGCCGACTACGCTCTGCCAGCGAGCGCCGAGTTGCGCCGCGACCTCTTTGCGGAGATTTTCCTCATTGGCACGAGTACTGGGCCCCATGCTGCGCCGATGCAAAAGAGGATGTTTTTCATGATTTTTGCAGGAGATGTCCTCGAGGGCAAATAAAGCTCATGCTTAGAGAATGCATTGATGATGTTTCCAAGGCATGAAAATGTTCACGGGTCACAAAATGGGTCCTCCATTGTGCGGGGACGAGGAATGGTGGGGACGGTGACAAATTGCGTAGCAACGGATGCCTAAAGTATGAGGGCACGAGAGAGAGAGGGGTGATAGCACACGAGGAACATGTTCAGTGAAGGCCCGTGCGATTTTGGAAAACCTGTGAGAAAAAATGGCGATATCTCAAGTACATGATGTATGTATATGTGTGGTATGGGCGCGACCATCCGGCGAAATCAAATAAATAGACTCGGAAGTATGGTCGCGTGCATCCAAGCAATGAGTCATATACATAATGATAATAATCCACAATCGCGACTGGTTACAACGGACACAATCCGGTCTTGCGCTCCATCTCGACCCAAACAAAGTACAAGTTAGGGCATGTGAATATGTAAATTTGAAGTCGAACATCTAAAGAACATCGTCGATTACCAACCAATGATGGGGGGCTGTTAACGGACGAGAAAACCACCAATAATGACGATGGTCCTCGAGGTACTAAGGATGCGATGCGGTGTGCGAATAAATGAGTTGACGTCGAACACCCTCGAGAATCACTCGATTGGAGGTCGGTAGTGTAAACCTCACGTCGAATACGCCCGAACACCGCCGATGAAGGCATACGGCTCCAAGAGTGCATAAGGAGTCTCTGAACCAACTTCACAGATAATGAGTTGAAGTCGATAGGAAGTGACCTTGATCGAAGGGTGGGCCATAATGTTTCCCACATCATCGACACGAGACGAGCAGTGTTTTTGTTGTGAATCGAGAGGATCGTATGAGAAACGAGGAAGAAGAGTTGATATTTGTGAGGCCAACTTCTCTTGAACATATAAACGACACGACGGTGGACTTGGCGATGTTGGCCTTGATGGATTAGAGGTCATGGTGACGAAGCGTTGAGCAGGATGAGAGGTCAAAGGGATTACCCAAACCCATGGAGCAAAGTGAAGCGAGATGAGATGTCACAACGACACGAATGCGGACAAGTGCCATGTTCGAACGACATACTCACAGGGGCAACGACGATGTGGTTCCATTTTCCCCCACCATTTGGGGTGAGTACCTCTTTATTTTTACACAAGCTTGAAGGAGGAGATGCCATATGCTTACATCATGTAAATACGCCCTTCGGGCGAATCCATCCTAGTGCATTTAACGAGTCCTAGGAAGGAGGAACTCGGAGAACGTCATTTCGACTAGATGCGATGTCGTCGGGGTTTTTAACGAGTACATTAGTGGAATAACTCGGCGTCTTTTCATGTTTAGAGAGTTTGAAAAGACAACGGAAAAGAAAACTCACGGTCCCTTTTCGTAAATAGTTCCCGGATACGAAAAGGTAGAAAACAATATACGGGAAAACCTCCTAGTCGCGATAGGCTAGGGTATTCCTTTCGTAATCAATCCATCCCGACTGAAAAAAGGGTTAAACTTATCTTCGGGTGGATATGGGTTTGTGTCCATTTTAATGAGATCGAACGATAAGGGCCTCAACAATCTTTTCATATTTAGAGAGTCGAAAGAGTTTGAAGATGACTCCAAAGTGACTTTTCGCGTGTTTACCGAGTCCGAAAAAAGTATAAAATACAACTAGTTTCACATCGTTTAGGTAAAAAACCTCTTTTGTACATGCCAAGCAACGTAAAATCCATTTTCAACATAACATATGCAAATATTTGATAAAAAATAACTTTTAAAACTCATTCGATGACAAGAAAAAGTTGTAAATATGTCAAATTGGTAAAAATAAAATTACTTTTACTATTTACCTTGATGCAGAAAGCAACGGTGGTCCATTTGAGCGAGAAACACGACGGTGATTTCGACAAATCAGGTCGACCATTCGGCTTCTCGTCATCACGGGTAAGGCGCTCTTTTGCTCTTCATTTTCATTCATTTTTCAATAACTTTCCCTTAAAATTAGTTTTGTGTGTGCTTTTAAAATTTTAGAAATTGCGCCCATTAGCGCGGATATCGGGCACGGACCGCGCCGAGGCTCTTTTTACAAGGCTGCGCTCCATGTGGTCTGTTATTCACAAAACGGCCAGCAGTAGCCGAACCTCAAGTGCTTAATTTGTTGTTTAGACCAAATTGCATGGAATTTGAAGCTCATCAAAGATCTAACTAAGGGTTTTTGACCATATGAATGCGGATAATCACTCAAAATGAAATCGAATGCAAGGAACGAGAGCACGAAGAAGAGGATGAACGGTATGCACAAAGCCAAGCTTGCATGAATGCACTTAAGCTGTGGATTGAAGAAGTTCTTCCTCACCATGTTTACGAAGCTCGGTGACTCACTCCGATGTTTAATCGGTATCGGGGACGAACATGAACGAGTGTTCGGTTACGAGACCCGGTGTTAGAGCGGAGGTCTTGGAAGTGTTGTTTTATCAACGGATTGTCCGTGAAGGTCCAGTCCCTATATTGACAGAAAAGCGAGACCATACGGGGAAAAGATGGAAGAAGTAGTAACGGGTGTGCGGGCGCAAACACGATCGAGAAGCAAGAAAGGTGGATATCCACTATCACGATGCGGCAACACAGTGTTCTCCCATACCATCACGTATGAGGCTGTGGATCGCGAGCTGCGACACGTAGCCACGAGGACCCAACTCCTGGCGGCTTCGAATGCATGGGTCCCTTCTTGTTGTTGGGCGGAAGCGGTGGCTATAAACATGAAAGAAGGCGACTCACAAAGGGTGCAAGCCGGAGAAGGCGAAACGGTTCGGTTGTGGTTCCATCTTGGTATGTCGTTTACGTTAGACGTTTGCAATCTTCCGAGCCAAGGGGCCATAGTGGCGGTCACGATACCGAGAGCCAAGAATGACTCGTGGCGGTACGGTCTGGAGGTGGCCAACGGTCCACCCGCAGAGCCGAGTTTTTAAGTGGTTGAGCGCCGGTGAAATTGTCGTGGAAGGCGGCCCTATGCGAGGAAGCGGCTTTACGCGAGGACCCAGAACCTCCCACTACCGAAGGATAGCGGGACGAGAGTTAGGTAAGACCTCATGTTTTGATTTTATGTTTATATATGTTTTTGTCGATACACATTCGTCTTAACACAATCATATATGCATGCGGATATGTGGGACACGAGAGACCCGGGCGGGATGTCTCAATCTCCGGAAGACGAGAACTCGCCCACGAGATTAGGGAAAACCTTAGGAGGAGATGAGCCGATGCAGAACCTCGAGGGGATTGCCCACAGGGATCCCGGACTATCTTGAAGCTAGCGGACGTACCCAGGTAGCATCGCCGGCGCCACACGGTGGGGTTAGATTGGGATCCACCGAATCTTGGTAACAGGTGCGTGCGGTCACGTACTATCCATAGTCGCCATGCGAATTAGTCCTTAGGATTTATACCACCTGTTTTTAGAGAGACATAGCGTCTCTGCAGATGTACTAAGACGATTATGTATATTTTTGAGTTTGTGATGCACCTTTGTGCAAACATTTTGACACACACACATATATATATATATATACATATGACTATTTTGGATGGATCTTTTACCTTCTTGATGGCCGTTTTCTTATGTGTCATGCCAAATGTCTAATACAAATGTAATCTAATGTATCGATTTTTTGTAACAAACGACCCAATGCGAAATGTATTCACACAATGTACGCACACATTTTCATTTTTGTACAGCTTAAAAGCACACATGAACACACACATATGCAAACTATGCTTGAAAATGAGAAAGAAAGCGGACGTACCCCCCGGCATGGTGTCTCAATTCGAGGTACACCCCCAAGCTTGATCCATCGAAAATGGAGTGAAGAGTTCAAAACAAAAATTTGAATTGAACATGCTAAGTATTTCATTATTTTTAACGAAATTTGACACACTTAAAAAAGCTGTCCTCGAAACAACTTGTTTCATTGTTTTTAGGAACTCGACACAAGTGAAGGGTATGCTACGAGAACACTTATTTCATTTTTTTAAGGAGCTTGACATAGAAAAATGAACTATATAAAACAGACTACTCATTATGATGAACGAAAGTCATGATTCCCGAGTTCCGCACCAATTGGGAGGACAACATCTTGGAAATCGGGACCCAATGCCCCGACACACTATATGCACAACGGCATCGTCCTTTGAGTACGAGGCATGGGGGTAAGTTTGCCACATAGTTGACTGCGGTAGGCAGGATACAACGGAGTGGATAGAAACCGGAGGGTGATGGCGAACCGGTCGCACGTTAGGACGAAGAACGAAAAGGCTGATCGATGGTCACAATCCTTCCTTCTTGCGGAAAAAAAAACACGAAAAGAGGGAGGAGGCAGCGCTCCCATGGCATGGGTGTAATTGTGCCCGAGAGCGAGTTGAAATCCAAGGGGCACGGAACGACCATCACGTCCATGTGGATATTTTCTCCCAGTAGAAGTGACCTTGGAAAGGGATCCCCCACAACGGTTGACTCGTCCTTACACAGCCAAAAAGTGAGCGGATGCATAACGAGCGCCAGCCGAGCGGACGAAAGCTTGCCGGTGGTTGAGGATAGAATACTAACGGGCGCCTTCATCTATAATGGTGCGGTACGACCAGGACCAGGCATGCGCGGTCTTGAAAGGCACGTAAGACGGAAGGTGGAATCCTGCAAATCGACTCCAATCGAAGAGCGATCAAAATACTCGGAGGGGCTACCCGCCAGTACGACGGTCTTCCCCTGATGTTACGAAAAGAAGAAGCAACATCATAACCTCCATGTCAAAGGCGGGAGGGATGTCCTCCGGGGGCCTCCATCATGGGAGGCGGAGGAAGCGACTTCTTAGTACGAGGGACGGGAGAATTTTCTCCCGAGTACGAAGAATACGAAGAAATCGGAAAAGGACATGGGGGGTGTGAGATTCCTCTCGACGGAAAAAGACACAGTGCACCGTGGACGAGACGATTCGATGCGATCCGACGACCAATGGTTGGTCGGGGACGGATTCGTGAATTTAGTTACGAGGAGTGGGATCGACCCGAAGATGACTCTTGACCAATCGTAGGATGGGTTGGCGGAGGAGACTCGAAAAGGGAGATTCGATTATAACCGAGGTGGAGGAAGCGTGGTGTGGGGTCGAGTGGGTTGTCAAGACTTGCTTGGCTTCATCCATATAAGGACAAGAGTGAATGACATGGTGCCCTTCACACAACTTACGAGGATTGGTGATCTTCACCACCTTTAGAATTCTTGTCGATAGCGATGCCGAAGACGTGCCCCCAACTTCGGCTCTAAGTCAAAGGCAACGGCGGAGGGCCATCGGACCATGCGCCGAGCACCTTGGGGGATGCCGGTCTGGGTCTCGAAGAAGATGGTCTCCCGTGCACAACAAACGAGGGAACTTGAATTTCCGTGGGTGTTGGAAGAGTTTGTCGAGAGAATATTTGAAGAACAATAGGCACGCACTGACCTCCTAGCTTATCGAACTTCTTCTTCTTTGTCTTCTTCTTCTTCTTCTTGGCCACCAGTTGCTTGAATCCCGGACTTTGCGGTGATGAAGGGAGGATGCGAACGAGAGAGCGAAGAAGGGGAGAGGTCCACCTTGGAATCGACGCAGTGTTCGGTGGAGGCGGTTGAACGATATGGGAGACATTCGGGACAAACGAGAGGTTGAGAACGACCAAACGAAGCGACCCAACGGTTAACCCGGAAGGACAACGTCGCCATGTAAGGAGCACCAATTCCAAAAGGAAGAAAATGACCGATTTCGTAAAGAAGTTCCTTGGTTGGTGAACTACGAAAAGTTGCCATCGAAACTCAAAACCACACGAAATTTGAAAAAAGAGTACGAGCACGATCAGCAGAACGGTCGACAAGCAATATGTAAGCGGGCGTGTAATCGTGGGTGATTAATTTTACCGCATTGAAAAGTAAGAAAATCTGTCATTTCATATTTTAAGGTCAAGAGACAATAGAAAGATGACTCTGTCTCTTTCGAGTTTGATGCAAGCATGAAAGGACGAGCACTAAACGGTCTTTTCAAGTGTGAGGTCGAAGGACGGTGGCTACTCGGGAAATACTAGGCACGGAGGGTGTGCCAAATATCCGTGTTTGCCAATATACACCTTGGTTTCAATAATGAAATAGAAATCGACCAAGGACTTTCCGTACGTACGCCGGAGTGGTCTCCCCGAATGATGGTATTTCGGTGTATCATGGGTATGGGGTGGCGGACTTGGCAGCTACTGTGGATAAAGGATTGAAAACCTGAAGAGGGGTCTCCCTTTATGTACGCGATGGTGCGGGGCACAAGTCGAAGCCACTAGCGGCGATAAAACGCGGCGGTGAACGGCGGTCGCTGGGTTTAACGACGCGAACACGTCTCTAGCCTAGACCTTCTAAATATGTTTCGTTAAGTTACGATGCTTCCTTAGGTTAATAGAATAAATTTTACGGTTGATCTTCAATTAAGTTTCAATTTTCGGGCCCTATCGTATGTAGTGTCTTAAAAGACTCCTAAATACAAACTATATGCCAGAGTCCAACATTTCGTTAGAAGTGAAAACTAGTTAGAAGACTTGAGAAGCTTTTACACAAAGCGAAGCCAAACCGGAAGACAAACAATGAGATCTCTAATGCAACTAATGAAACTCAAAAATTTTCATTCAAAACACTAATCACTAGCAAGATGGAAAAGATCACAATTTTCACTAATTAACAAAAGCAAAAGAGGTCTTGCCTTGGAGCGAAACAAACAAATTTCACTCAACAACACAAGCAATCAGATCCCCAAATCGACCAAAGTCTCTCAAAATGAAGAAAAGACTCAAAAGCTTCCAATGAACGAAGCAATCCCAAGTCCGAAACCAAGACCAAGCAGATTTTGAATGAAGGAATGAGCAATCACCCAAAATCGCAACAAAACAATGAACAACTACTAGAGGATGCGGAGAATCAATCGAATGGTTGACACGACAATCAAAACACCAAAACTCCCAAGGAGGAGCTGCGATACACTAAGCCACTAGATGCCCTAGGGCTTCGAAAACGTCAGAAATCGGTAGATAAAAGCAAACAACCAAAGGACAGAGAGTGGTCCCGATCCAAAACGGGACTCCAACACACTCGAGCGTTCGGAAAATCAAGAAGAAAAACAATGACCAAATCCGAGCTCAAAAATGAGAAACTCAAAAACCTTACGGGGAGTGGGCGCGGTGGCAAGGATAAACGCGCCGGAAAGCAATTGGCCCGCGGGGGCCGGAGACGAAGGCAACTGCGCCAATTGGCGCGACTATCGATTAAAAACCGCGCCGGTCGAGTTTCTCGGCCAAAATTAAAAAAAAATACTCCACACGCAGATCAATGCAAACCAAGCAAACCAAGAAGCAAAAACGATGAAAAGAACCCAACCCGAGTTCACCGAACGGGAAAAACGCCAAAAATAATCAAGCGAGACAACACAAACGAGACAATGAAATGCGGGACGATCCCCAAGAGAGTCGCCAGAATTTTGAGGGTCGTCCCTGCGCGGACGAGGAGAGCGATCCCTACTAGCCAGGCGGGGGTCTCGCAACAATCAAACATTGTTATGACGCGAGCTCCCTGGTCGAATGAAGAGACTAGGGATAAAAGCCTACACCAGATTCCAACGCTGTGATGCGAAGAAGAAGCGTCCCCGTTCCTCGACCTTGGCAGAATCTGCAATCCCTCCCGATCTGCGCGGATGAACACACATGGAAGAAACAAACGGTTACAAGCATAAAATCCGGCATACGTAACTAAACATCGATTAGAAAGGATGTTACTCACATTAACATGATGGAAAATAGAGTGGAACCATAATCCATAATCATCTTATTAAATGAAAAACGAAGAGAGACTACAGCAAGTTGCGACGTCGCGGTCTCCTTCGGATGGGTCTCCGATTGTCCACGTCTCGCAAAGATCGCCAAGGAAAGGGAAAACCTCTGCGAGAGTCTCTTGACGATGTTCTCATATGTGAGTGTTGGCCAAGGAAAGAGAGGATTCTTTACGTACCAAGGCTCTTGAGGAATATGGAGATTCAAAGCTTAGGCACTTCAAGACTAGCTTGCCATGGGATTGAAGCGAGAGGCTTTTATAGGTGGGGAAGGAGAAGTTGGGATCCCTATTACTATGGGATTGGCCCTATCAACAAGGAAGGTTCATGGGAAATTGGAAAAACCACTTCCCTTCCATAGAACTCCCATGACCAAACCTCCCAACTCAAGATACGTGATAGTTTACGAGTTTGTTGAACTCAACTTCTAACCATCTTTATTTAAAAAATAGTACTAAATTGGGCCGCGCGACTATTTGCTCTGTAATGACGGAGCGCCGATTGGTGTGACCTCTTGCAAGATTTTCCTCATTGGCGAGTACGGGCGTACGCCGCGCCAATGCAAGGATGTTTTCATGATTTTTGCAAGGAGATGTCTCGAGAGCAAATAAAGCTCATGCTTAAGAGAATGCATTGATGATGTTTTCAAGGCATGACAATGTTCTAAGTCACAAAATGGGTCCTCCATTGTCGCAGGACGGGGAATGGTAGGGACGGTGACAAATTACTGTGTAACAACTAGAGTTAGAGGATGTGTTGTGTGTGTTGTCTGCGAACTCGACTAACGGGCGGTCACAAGGCAAAATTTTTCACTTCAATCAAAATCACTTGTTGAAATTTAGTTCATCTGTCGACATTTGGAATGATAGGGATTTTAAAGACGAAGGAGTAAATGCTTTCCCTCAACATACGGATTTCACACGATTTGTAGAAATTACTTTAACAAGACGGAACATTCTTTGAAGTTTACGAGAGAGTTGCGAGAAATACTTAATCCATACCATGGGTTGCGGAAGTCCAAATCATATGATTCCACTAGCCTGATACGAGTGGTGCGATTAAAGTCCCAACTATGAAAGAGCTAATATCATCAACTAATTTTACTCACCGGTGAAGCAAAGTAAAATAGAGGTAATGTGATAAAACACAAAGGTGAAAATTCCAAAACTATATTGCTGGTGACCAAACTTTATAATAAAACTTAAACACATGAAATACATTAACATATGGAGACTACAACTCCTTCAAAGTAAAACAAGACTTCTTACCTAGATTTACA
The DNA here is from genome assembly GCA_034641835.2 of Pinus albicaulis. Lineage (NCBI taxonomy): Eukaryota > Viridiplantae > Streptophyta > Pinopsida > Pinales > Pinaceae > Pinus > Pinus albicaulis. Next base: position 39,142 of record JAXQQM020072376.1, read on the forward strand.
TTCACTAGGGTTGCGAGTAACACATAGTAAAACTATTTTCACCCACCCACCAAACTTTGCTCCACGATTTTCTCCAATTTCTTTCAGGACTTACATCCACCACATTGCACAACACTATCTATCTTGCTCACTCTAACCTTACATATAAAAATCTAAACACATATATATCTAAGACATTTAACTCATGACAAACCAAATTTAATACAAACGTAGGCACACATCATTCATGGACATTACGAAGGAACTTGCGTGAACCAAAAATAACACGGATTAAATATTTGTGCATGTATTTAATATTTGTGACTTAGATTTATTTAATACGATAAGATAGGTAATTTTCCTTTTCTCGAACTTGTCTTTCTCTACACATACGATCCACAACATAAAACACTAAGCGGGGTATAGGTCTTTCGCAGGTTCATTAATGCAATGGTTGGGATTAATTTCCAATACTACCCCTTAATAGAACGCCACCCATTGACCATTACGAGACAATCTCTTAGATAAAAAAAAATTCTCATGCGCTAATGGCTTTCGAGGATATACGCAAATTTTCTTCGACTGTGATGTTTTGTAACACAATCTCACTGTTATTAACCAATTCTCTTATGAAATGATATTTGGAATCAATATGCTTTGTCCTTTTATGAAAGACAAAATTCTTTGATAGTGCAATTGTAGAACTTTTATCACAAAAAATAGTGGTTGCTGCATCTTGTTCATGACATAAACTCCGCAACATCATTCTCATCCAAGTTTGCTTGGCATGTTGTTGTTGTTGCGGCAACATACTTAGATTTTGTTGTTGACAATGATACTATCGATACCCTTGTTCGAATCCCATGAAATTTCTCCCAAACCCAAATGAAAACCATATCCTTACGTTCTCTTTTTGTCATCACTTGCTTCTTTCCCAATCTACTTTGTCATATGAACTTAACTTGACTAAAATCATCAGTTTTGAGTACAAAATGCCATACTCCTTTGTCCCATTGACATACTTTAAAATTATTTTACGCTACTTGCCAATGTGTCTCCTTGGGTGTCTCCATGAACCTCGACGCAAACTCTGCATACATTGTATCGGGCCTTGTTGTAGTCGAAATACGTTAGGCTTCCCACCATGCTCTTGTATAATGTCCAATTGACATTTCTCTTGTAATATTCCTTGCTCAACTTCAACTTCCATGATGATTGGAGTTGATGATGGCTTGTTGTTAACATATTAAACCTCTCCAAATTTTCTGCTACATATTTTGCTTGAGAAATAAAATTTCATTTTCATTTTTCTTACTTGTGCCAAGAAGTATCTCAACAACTTCGATGATCATTTCAAACTCACTTTTCATGTCTTCTTTGAAATCAACGATGAGAAAATCATCATACTGTAAAAAAATCAAATCATCTACATACAAAACGACAATAAAATCTTACGAAATCACTTTGTTTGATGTGAGATGAATTTCATTGTCACATTTGTCGAACCAATTTTTTCCAGCAAGTAAGCATGTGTCTATTGTACCATGCACACGCGGTGATTGTCGCCCATAGAGATCTTTCCGCAACCTACACAACTTGTGTTTCTTGGCCTTCTATTTCATAGCCGAGGTTACTGACATACACCTCCTCTTCGACACTCCATTCAAGAACAACGACTTTACGTCCATGTGATAGAATTTCCAGATGCCATTGCGCTACAATTGACAACACTATGTGCATTGTCTCCATCCTCACGGTAGCGCAAATGTTTCTCTGATTCTCTTCCATCTTTATTGCTTGCAACCTTTCATAATAAGTCTTGCTTTGTGCCTTTCAATATTTCCTTCAACATTTCTCTTGGTCTTATAGACCCATTTCACTCCAATGAATTCTTTACCTTGTGGAAGTCCACTAACTCCCATGTGTCATTATTTTCTATTGCTTCTATCTCTTCATTCATTGCCACAACTTCATTTCTCTTCCATGTTGCATCTTCAAAGTGGATTGGGTCATCCAATGAAAAAATAATGAAAATAATGAATTTAGACCAATCTTGCTATCAACTTCATCTTACTGATATGTTTCACATATATTTCTGAATTTGGTATTCTTGGTGTGCTTGAAGTTCCCACTTGAACTCAAGGAGTTTATGTCCATGTGGTGTGCTTGTAGAAAGCAGCACTTCCTTGATTTCTCAAGGTTGTTTTGTTTCCATCTTGTGGTGTGATGTTGTTGTGCTTGTGTAGGTGGAGGAGGAACCACCTAAGTGGTGTTTGATGTTGTGCATTCCACTTGCTCTTCGTGAGACACACATGTTTTCACATTCACCATTTTCTCTAAGCTTCCATCCAAATATTCTTCTTCAATAAACTGCACATCTCTAATGATTATAATTTTCTTAGTGGATGGATAATAGAGTTTATATGCCTTGGACTCATCATTGTATCCAAAAAAGATACACTTCTCCCCATGCTGTCCAAATTTCTTCCTTAGTTGATCGAAGATGTGCATGTACCACACATCCAAATACTTTCATGTGAGTGAAAAATTTGCTTTGTTCCACTCATGATTCTTTCATAACTACTGTTCATAACAGAATTTGATTTGGGCTTCTGTTAAAAATATATGTTGCACAATTGTTGACTTGAGCCCAATACTCATTTGGAAAATGTTTTTCCTTCAACACACTTCTAACCATGTCCATGATAGTCCTATTCTTCCTTCTGTGCCAACACCATTTTCTTTGTGTGCCCTTCTTGTGTAGTAGGTGTGTCTGTACCATTTCTCTCAAAAACATAGAAATATTTGGAGATATGTTCTCCACCTCTTGTCACTTTTCAACACTTTGATGTAGTGCCCACTACGCTTCTCAACAATATCTTTGAAGTGGTAGAAGTGACTGAAACACTTCACTCTTTTTGTTTCGAAAATACACCCACATGTATTTTGGTGTAATCATACATGAATGTTAAAACATAATGGCTACCCATTCAAAGATGGCATTGCATTGGTCACACAAATACATTGGAAAATCTCTGAAGTCCCTTTTCCATATGTCTTCCCTGCTAGGGAATGCTTCTTTGTGTTGTTTGCCCAAGATGCATACTTCATAGGATGTACGGATTTTCTATGAGTGGTAATACATTTACCATGTATTTTCTATACGAAGGGTTTAAATCTCCAAAATTGAGATGTCCAAATCTCCAAATTCCATAACCTAGTTTTCATCTTTCACTTCTTCTTGAAAGACCTCTTGTGTGGCTAACGCTACCACCTCCTTCCTTCAAGTCTTGTTCTAATTTTGAGAGGAAACATCCTATTCTTTGTAATTTGCACTTCTCTGATGACCCTTTTCCTTGGAGAGTATGTCCATCATTGTACACATTATTCTTAAAGACACATTGTAGCCCTTGTTTTACGACATGTCCAATGCTTAGAAGGTTACATTTGACCCGAGTAAATAATATACATGTGGCACAAATTTCTTTTCTCCCTTCCTTGTCAATATTGACACTTTTCCTTTTTCCCATGACAAAGACTTTGTTATCGGTCCACTGTCACTTCGGACTTACATTCTCATCAAGTTTGGGAAAACATTGCTATGTGTTTCAGGTCATAGTTACTACAACTTGGAGTCTAAAACCATCATCATCTTGTTTTCTTGTGCTACATTACATATTGAAATCACATTATAGTTTCTTATCTTCTTTTGCAAAATTTTCATTTTCCTATTATTCATGTCATTTTGTTTCTTTCTACATTCATTTGCATAATTCCCATACTTTTTTACAATAATGACATTGGACTTGGGATTTATCATACCTTTGTCATACTGCTTGGTGTTGACTTGAGCCTTCACTTTGATTCTAATTACTTCCCCTTCCACTAGTGCTTGCAGGGATGTTTCTTACCTCTTGTGTGTACTTCTTCCTCTTCCTCGATGTAGTTTGACAACTTGCGACCTCTACCTTTTCCAAAAGACATCTTTGTCTTGAATGTATACTCCAATAGAGAGTCCATTGTTCTATTCGATCTATGTTCATGATACATTAGAGATGCACGAATCTCAACTTGCTGAAAATTATTATGAGATCCTTTGTCTCTTCTATTGCTGCCACTACTAGCATCATGTCTTCGGAAGTGAACTTCTCAGATACTATTCACTATTCTTATTTCTCAAGTGTCTCTCCATGAGTCCTTGTCTAGGTATCAACCCAATCACATGTGTGAAGAATAGGTCTATGTTATCACACTCTTTCATACGAGAGGGTTTCTGAAAATCTTCATCCTTATTTGTAGCTTTTTCTCTTCACCTTCTCCATGCCTATGGGTTGTCTTGGGAAATGTCCATATCATCGACCTTGTTACTCACAAGAATCCTTGGGGATATGTCATGCTGTTGCTTGAAAGAGTGATGAAAAGCAAACCACTATAAGAAGTTTACCTTTCATGTAATTATATTGGTCTGCAACTTCAAAATTACGTAATAATTGTGATTCTTAACCTTGGATTCGATCTTGGGACTTGTAAGAAATAGGCTTGTCGCCACGCTCGCCTCTTCCTTTGTCTGTCGGAAGCACCAAGCCATCTTAATCAAGTTATATAACTTGAAAAATGCACATCATGACCCTCTATCAACATAAAAACCCCAAATGTTTCTCATCGGAAACGATAAGCTTGTAAATCATATTTGAGCCTTTAATTCTCTAATCCTTGACGTTCGATCTTCAACGTTGGTTCCACCTTAATGGTTAGCATTATAGAAATCAAAACCATTCACATGTAACAAATAATCATTCGGTTCCCATACTTTAGCGAAACATTGTTAAATTAGCTTTGGAACCATACCTTGTGTGATAACCCTGTGTAACTCTCGATACGAATACGTGAGATCTCACGATTATAGGATTGAACAATAATCGCATTCAAATGACCCCGGAAATTTATCAATATAATGCAGTACGAAATGAGTGGTGTTCATTTTGTGGCCATTAGCAAACCTTTATTTGATCACATTCTTCTTAATCAAACCACCACCATGCAGCATTTGTTTGAAACAAGTGGTTGGTTTCTAAAAACCTCCTCTTATTTCCAACACACAATTCACCTTTTACTTTCATTTCACCTTCGGGGTTCTCTTCAATCGACTCTTAAACATAGTTTCGCAATGTCTCTGCCCTTTAACATAAAAAAAAAAAAATCGTATGTCTTAGCTTAAGAATAGTGCAGTCCATTATCTCTATAGTCATTAACAAGGTACGTTGACCCTACTTTGTTTTATAATTTCATTTTTAACTCGTCATTGAAGTTTACACTTCTACTAGGACGTCAATTAACAATTTGAGTTGTTACCTATGTAACAAGATTTTTAACTTGTCTTTAGACTATATTTATACTTGATATTTGGAGTTTCTAACTCCCATTGTTCTTCTAGTAAACTTTCTCTATGATTATTAACCTTATTAATATCTAAGGTCTTTATTATTATATTACCCTATATAAACTTATCGAATTATGTTAGATCACAACTCATTTATGTGTCTCTTTATAGCCCTTACATATTTCACCATGCAACATTTCGATTTATGTATTGTGTGCCCCATATGCATCGATTTGTCTTATAACAAATTTCGGCGTTTATATATATGTCAACGGGTCATTTACGCATCAATTCCATTGATATTCCATTATGAATAATCACACATGCTTATTAATCCGTTTTCTAGGTACTTCCTTATGTGAGATAATCCTCATTCGTTCCACATTACTTAACACTCGATCGTATTCCTAGAAGGCGGATTTGGGTACCATTGTGTCACTTCACGTTTAAAAGGATAGTTAGCACTACTTAGTGTTTCAGGGCTTACGATAGAAGTGTATCACCTTCTGTTCGGCTATCCTTAGTAACGGTACTCTACGCAAAGATCCGCCTGTAGGGTAAGGATGCGTTAAATTTAGACCTGGGCGGTACTATATTATTTTGAAAATTTTCTATATTCCTTCATTTGGTTTCATTTGGTTTCTTCCATCACTATTCTTGGTTTGTTATTTCAAGTTTTCAGTTCCACTATCGAATCTCACACCAGCAAACACGTTTGCTTGGTTAGCATGCCGTACGCCTTATGAAGATCACCTCTGGTGAATTTCCGAGTGGTACTCCTCTACCTGTGCGCATTTATATTAAGAAATTTCTCGGTTAGGTGTGAACATGTATGGTATCTATTTCTCTTAATTTCATTCATATATTGAATCCAAATGAGGTGTCTGCTGAGCAACGAGGGCGCCATCGCTTAACTCGACACACGGTGAGCGTTGGTCGAAGTTTCAACTTAAGCAACGGTTTTAACTGTTGTTCTTTGGTAAATAACTACGATCTCTATAAGCACTCTCTTATCTTTATGTCTGGGGTTTGATTTGAATTTTAGGTAAATAATTTTCTCGAATACGCTTTTATTCTCTTCTAGGTTTGTAGTGATAAGGACATGCATTGAACTCCTCGAGAGTATTATTAATACATTTGACTCATTCGATTTAGGTTATACTCATTTTTCTGTGTGGGAATATTCATATGTGTCATTTTCTTCGTATACTGGTTTGTTTTTTTATTGTTTTGTGGTTACTATCTTCACGCATAACCTCATTCGATGTGGTTCTCATCGCTTATGGTTTTGTCCAAATGACTTTGGTATTCGCCTGATTTCTCGGTCGGTACCCTCTCATTTCATAGAATACGTCGTCTAAAAGTTAGTGTCTCCCATGGGTTGACGCGGGATTTCTTTGTTTCTTTGTTGTGGTATTTTTAATTAGTTAAGTTTGATGACTCCAGTTTTCGGCTATACGCCCATTGTGTGCATATGTTGTAGCGATCTATTAGGTACATTTAACTTTGTAATAATTTAAATTATACCTATGTTCACCATACAGTGTTATGGTACTCGATTTGCGAGCCGGTGTAGTCATATTTAAAAATATCCTCCTCCGTCTTTATTTAGTGATTCTTGGTATATGATTTTTGTTTCTCTATATAAAGGTTTATATGATGGACAATAGAAGTCTAGTGTGCTTCTCGGTTGATATAATAATCCTTTTCAAGTCGTATTAATTTCTACTAAATACTTTTCGGATTTTCAGTATACGCACTTTTATGTTTATTAGCCGGAAACTTTAGACTTTATTCTTCATCTAATTGAATTATGCTAGAAATTTATGATATAATTTAGAAGCATAATTTAAGTAACTTCTTTCAATTTGCCACGATTGAAATATACTTTTGTTTATACTTATGGTAATTTTGCTAAATAATAATTCATTTCAATAGTAATTTCCTTCGCCGGTTGTCTATGGACAGCAAGCCATTTCGAATATGAATATACATGTTCCCTATTGTTATAGAAAAAATTTTTCCTTTTCATTTTCATTGTACGGTCTATATTGTTAATAGGTGTGTTTTTTTTTTATATAACCTTTCATTTTTAACTTTCCTGGCATAAAAATGATATATCTCGACTATATTTGTCAATATATATGTCAATGATATCTACTACTGCGAAAATCCTGACTCGTTCCGGAAGGTATTGACATTCATAGTTAAATTTCTTATCATTTCTTTTGGTAAATTTCATTTTCCCTTTTTTTTTTTTTTTTAGTAGGACTCCAGAGTATAAATTCTGATTTACTACACATCATTCCTCTCTAATGATTAAACTAAAGTTTCCTTGCTATAGTTGTTCATAGTTTAGTAACTATACTCATTAAATTCAACTACTAACTGTAGGTCTAGAATCAATACATATGTTTTTTTTCATGTGTTGTTCACACTAGAAAAGCGCGAGAAAACTTATATCTATAATGTAGGTGCATCACCTAATGTTCACAGTTTCAACACTTTCACAAATAATATTCTATATAAGATTCCTAGATCATATATAATTAATTCCACCGAAGCGATTAAAAGTTATAATATTAATGGATTGTGGGACTAGTATAAATCTCGATTTAAACATTGATTTAGAGCTTAAGGTGATTTACCCCATAATTCTATTCCTACAACTCTAGAGAATTGAGAGGATTAAGTTCTTCTAAACGATTATTGTTAAATGCTTGAAATTACCACTTTCGACTTTGCGATAAATTAACATCCACAATCGGTAATCACACAACACAATAACAAGTAATTCCTTTACTTAAACATTTTAGGCATACCACTTTTGAAATTGACCAATCACGCAACCTTAGAAGTTCACTCTATCTCCTTAACTCACCCTGGTGAGATCATCTCCCCGAACGGACCAACCTCTAATCTGTTTAGGAATAGCTTATTTAAGCTTTTTGCTCCCCAAAGCTTTATTTCTAATTCTGCGTCGAGAATTACGGAGGATGCTTTTCTTCTTTTTTTTCCTAGAGCTTTTTTTCCTTATTTGGGGATTTTTAAATATGCTTTCTACTTTTTCGACTTTTTACCTCTTCCCAACTACTCTCCACCCGACGGGGAAACTAGATTTTCACTCAAAATCTAATTTGGAAATAAATTCTTCCAGAGATTTTTTGAAATATTTTTGAGGAAAATGTACGCATCTCTCCATCCTCATGAATTTGTAAAGTGATTTCATAATTCTCATTTGGTCGATACGCAAAAAATTATTTTGTTGTTTTTTTCATAATTAAATATTTAATTACACATCCAAGAAATACTTATCCATTAGGGTCCACTCCCTTTGGATTAAAGTTAAAATGTCTAACTTTGAAAGAAACATAAAACTAGAAATTATTACGGTTTCAACACGGTGCACTCCATCTCTTTGTTACTTTGAATTAAACAGTCGATGCAAGTCTTCAAGTCCAAGATGCAGGTCTTCTTGACATTTTCCTTTGTGATTCCGCCTTTTCTATTCTTTGCACAATCTAAAGAAAGCATAAATTCTCATTCTACTGTTTGAATCTATCTCATAGAGAAAACGAATATGTTTAAATCCACCACGCTCTAACTCATTCTATTGAATTTTGGACGGAGATTGCCATAAGCCCTTACGTTAGTCGATGGTCGATAGATCGATAGGACATTTAACTTGTAAATCTAACTCATAAACGAAATTATTTCAAACACCGCAATTCCATGTGACAACATATTGTATTATGTACAAACACAAGATTACATCTAAGGCATTTCAGCCTTGGTAACAAATTCATACTACTGAATTGTGTCTGCCTTCTCCTTCACTACACATTATAGAATCTACGTATATATAAGTTACGAAGGATCACTTGAATCTTTGAAGATCCCCAAAATCTCTAAAAAAAAATCCTACATCTTCTCAAACGCACACATCGTAGATAGTTTCTCTAAATTTAGAATCGGTTTTAAAAACCTTGCCCCAAATTAACGCAGTCGTTCGCATACCACTTTTAGTTTAGGGTTTGACTCAAGCTCGAGTCGGTTCAATGCCCACACGCCGAGACTCCGGGAGCCACAAAGAATTGTGACCTCCACAGTCCACTTCGCAAGCATCTGAGTTGGTAGCAACTCTCCCAGGCATCATTATTAGGCACTCTTTATGATCCTTCTTCTAACAACATTCTTGAACAATTGTACCCACATCCTTTTTTGTGGAATTGTCTGTGTGGTGTGACAAAACCTGCGCAATAGCAATTCCTCCCTGCTACCAAATACCCCACCCGAAGCTTCTCTCCACCAGGCTCAATCTTTCGACATCTCTTTGGGTTCGCTCTGTGGAACCATTGAGCACTCCTACTCTAAGTTGTTGCAATCTTCTCACATTCCTCTTGTTTTACCTTCAAAAAACATAAAAATCACAATATTTACAAATATTCACAAAAGTATGCACAATTTCCTTCTTTGTACGGAAACTCTTTCTCCACGAGAAGTCATTTTCTGGCTACGATACCACTTGATGAAAAGCAAAACCCACTATAAGCGAGTTCGCCTTTCATGTAATTATATCGGTGTACAGCAAAATTCTATTTCAAGCTATGAATTCATAACCTTGGATTCGATCTTGGGACCTGGGAAGCAAACACTCCACCGCTTTCTTTGTTGCCTCTTCCTTTACCTTATCGAAAGCACTAAACCCATATTAATCAAGTTCTATAACTCAAACAAAGCATACGGCCTCTTTCAACATTAGAAACCCCAAATGTTTCTCATCGGAAGAAAATAAACATAAATCGTAACCGAACCTTTAATTCTCTAATCCTTGGCCGATTTGATCTTCAATGTTGGTTCCACCTTAATGCATTTAACAATCGGAACTCAAAACCATTTCACATGTAATGAATAATCATTCGGTTCATACTTTAATGAAATTATTTTAAATTAACTTTGGAACCATGTTTTGTTAAACCTCGTGTAACTCTCGATACGAATACCACCATAGGATCTCTAGATTTTGGGATCGAAACGGCAATCGCGTTAAAACGAACCCGAACTTTGTTAATCGAAATGAATTGTGGAAATGGTGGTATTTCATTTGTGACGTAGCCGACCTTTGTTTGATTACATTCTTCTTAATCCAAACCACCCATAGCCAAAGGCTATGCGAAGCAATGTGGTTTGGTTTTCTAAAACTACCACTCTTTCCAACACACAATTACGACGCATACTAATTTGGCCTTCAGGGTTCTCTTTCGTCGACTCTTAAACACAAATTCAACACGCGGTGCCTCCATCTACACCATTGCGCACAATTCTATGATCACCGCTAGTCTTCAAGTCCAAGATCTAGGTCTTCTGGGTAGTGTTCCTTCTAGGATGCCTTTGTTATTCACTACACAATCTAAAGAAAATAGAGAATTCTCATTCCGTGTTTGAATCGATCTCACGAGGCTTGAATATATTTATATCCACCATGCTCTAACTCATTCTATCGCATTTTGGGGCCAGGATACTTCATCGACCATTACAATGGTCGATGGTCGATAATTAACACAACATTTAACCCTTAAATCTAACTCATAAAAAAAAATGTCTTTTGAACACATAGAATTCTATATGACGACATATTATATTATGTATAAACGTAGGATTACCTCTAAGGCATTTCGGCCTTATTAAAAAAATTCACATACTACTACATTGTATACGCATACTCCTTCGCTACGCATTATAGACTCTCTATTATATATAAGTTATAAAGGATCATGAATATTTTAAAGATCCCCAAAATCTCTAAACAACCCTACATCTTCTCAAATGCACACATGGGAGATAGTTTCTCTAAATTTAGAATCGGTTTTTTAACAAACTTTGCCCCAAGTTAGCATGACCGTTCACATACCCACCTTTTCGATTTCAAATTCCGACTCGAGTTCAGTCGGTTCGAGGATGCCCATAAAAGAGATGGAAGAGGGATTTTCTGTCCTTCTTCTTGTTATCTTTCAACACATCTCTTTTTGTTGCAAAGTAGCCAATGCCTTCACGCTCTGCTTTGACTCTCGGAAACCTTGTTCCACCAACTCCCATATATTTTGTGAAAGCAAACAAGGCTCTTGTTGTGTGCTTTAGATAATCATAATTTTTTCGATTAAGTTGCCAGTATATATACATTAGTCAAGATTGTGCTTATTGCGCCATTTTTAATATGTAAACAACTTTCTCACGGTGTAAAGATTTTCTTACTACGTAAGAAATCTTTCTCACTCTGAGAATACGTTCACAAAAAAATTTGGAACTCCTTTTAGCTCTTTAGTAAAAAAAACTGTCTTTTACTCGGATTTTTAAACACTGCTTTGATACCATGATAGATATTTTAAAGACACACGGGTTCACACACGATTGCGAAATTACTTTAACGAAGATAGAACATTTATCGAATTTTACAAGGTTGAGGAAATCACTTAATCCATACAAAATAGTTGCGGAAATCAAATCATATGATTCCTCTTTTCAATACGAGTGGCGGAGATTAAAATCGCAACTATAGAGAGGAGCTAATATCATCAACTAATTTTACTCATAGTGAAACAAAAGTAAAACATAGTGTCGTAGTAAAACACACGGTGAAAATTCGGTGAAAATTTACGAACTATATCACGACTAACCAAACTTTATATTAAAAATTCAACACATGAAATACATTAACATGTGGAGATTTAAGGCTCCTTCACTGGTAAAACAATACTTATTACTTGGATTTACATTCACAAGCTTGGGGGTAATACGATCGGGTGTTTTCACACCCAACAAAATTCGCTCCACGATTTTCTCCACTAATATTTCCGGACTTGTACGCACATTACACGACACTATATATAAATTTCTCACTCTAACCTTACATGTAAAAATATAAACACATATATATCTAAGACATTTAATTCATGATAGACCAAATTTAATACAAATCATGGCTAGACATCATTTTACTACTTTGGACATTAATAACTTCGCACGTAAACAAAACATAACTTCTTGATTAAATATACGCCCATGCTCATTTAACCATGTATTAACTTCAAATTGACTTTGATTTATTGTCTGTTGTGGAATGGGTAATTGTCCTTTTCTCATAACTTGTCTTTCTCTTGCACATGCATTCGGCCAACGTGCAAACACTATTTGGTGTAGCTACGCGATTCATTTAACATGGTGGTTGAGATTAATTTCCAACAAGACATGAACTACCTCTAATTTAGGTTCATTAAATGTCCACACGGAATGTGTGGATTTCTAAATAAATTTATGTATAATTTGAAAATACATTCATCTTTGGAATTATACATTCACCTTTGGTTTTACGGAAGAAAAGATAGCACGGTACAAACACATACAGATTTAAGTAATTTGCATTCAACACATTATATGCTTTACCTTCCTTCACTTTTAGAGTTAAGTAAGGATTGAAGTTGTTTGGTATTAATTACTATATGCTCTATCCTAACACAACTAACTCAACGGTATTTATGAGAAATCGCCACTAAAATCGCTGAAATTTACACCGGGGACTATTGCTACGCGATTTACCCTTTTGATAATGAATCATCTATGGCATGTAATAAAGTGGGATAAGGAGGTTGTAGGAAGCCACTCACCTGTGGTATGGATCTTCCCTAATGGGAGGTATTGAATCCCCTTTGTCGCAAGCCTGTGAGAAATTTCATAAACGCTATTAAGTTGTAAACCCTTGAAGAAATATTGTGATGCGGAAGTAAACAAAAATAAAACTAAGAAATATAAAGGTGCATGACTCACCTATGAGCTCAACTTCATCCCCTTTCTCTCGTTAAACACCTTACGATACTGAAAATTTTCCCTAACCTTGTCGAAACCATGTAAATTCGCACATGCAAGAAAAAAGGAAAACATCGTCGTACTAAAGAAGTGTGGGGAAAAGAAGAAAGAAGCCCAAGTAAACAACAGAACTTTATGTTCCTAGGTTTTCAGATGTAATCCTAACCTCTTCATGCTAGCGACACTATCACAGTATGCTCAATGCAACAATACTATGTAGACGAAAAAGACCATGTATAAGAGAAAATTGTCAAGGGGTTAACATGCGGGATAAGAAGTAAAAAAGAATTTGAATAATAACGAGGATTAAAGGAATAATGTAAAAATATTCATACCTAGGTTGGGTACAATATGGAAAACTAAGTGCTTGCAATTTATTTTCCATCGAGGTCGAGGATTGTGAATGATTAGAAATTGGTGCCATCGGGTGAGACGATTTACCATTATCGCTTCTCCTCTGCTTTGAATCGTTCGATCAAACCTTGGACTTCAAGTCATTGGATCATCCAAATCACAGATCAAAGAATCAAATAAATAGTAAGGAAAACTAAGTACTTGAAATTTTATTTTCCTTGAGAGTCCAAGGTTGTGAATGATTGGAGGTGGTGCCATTGGGAGTGAGACAGTTACCATTGTAACTTCTCCTCTCGCTTGAATTGTTCGATCAAACCTTGGACTTCAAGTCATTGGATAGTCAAATCTCACCCGGATCGAAGGTGAAACCAATAGCAAGGGGAGTCGAGAACGTTGCAACCAGTTCATGTACCAATAATATAGTAAAACCCTGAGCCATACGATGAAGGTTCCATTAAGTTGGAATATTGAATCGTGAGTATGGATTACATGAAGTGTAGGGATTAAAGAAATAACTCACCCATAAGGTGAAATGTCAATGGATTATATATATATATATATATATATATATACAGAATATAGAAAGTCACTTAACTATGTGCTTGAGTATCGAGAGAAAGAGAGGATTAAAGATATAATTAAGTTAATTAGTGAGGGTGTAATAAAGATATGTGAATTATTGATGTTAATAAAGTTATTATTTATTGAGTAAAAGTTAATTTATTTGGTGGTGTAATAAAGATACGTGAACCATTGATGTTAATAAAGTTATTGTTGGAGTAAAGGTAAATTTATTTACTTTTGGTACGATGCACCTAATAGATGTTACGTCGGATCAAAGCTACAAGAAGTTCATTGTAGGGCTAAGGGCCAGAAGCTGGAGTTTGGAAAGTTCAATAATTTATGGATGAAATTACGTAGAATAAATATATAGTATTGGGAAGAATAAGCTATTATATTTTAGAGTAAAAATTAAGTATGGGTGCATTCATCGATGAAACCTCCTCTTTCAAAGAAAAATTGTTGAAAGTAACCATCATAAAGTGGCTTTTTAACGAGGTTACTTAGGGAAGAATAAGCTATTATATTTTAGAATAAAAATTAAGTATGGGTGCATTCATGGATGAAATCTCATCTTTCAAAGAAAAATTGTTGAAAGTAACCATCAATAAAGTGGCTTTTTAACGAGGTTACTTTACTCACATCCCAGAAGAAAGAGTGACGGAAAAAAAAATTATATATTAATGATGTGATTATCCTAAAGAATCTATTTGAAAATAAATTTAGATCAAAAGTTTACACTCTTAAAACTTATATATTATTTAATAACGGTAAGGCTATTCCCTCTTATAGTTAGAATATAGATCAAAAGAAAGCCCTTGTTTAAGTCTAAAAGGTATTAGGGACAGCAACATTAGGGTAGCAAGAAAATGTGTAGTTAAAAGAATCCAAAGGAATGCCAATTGGAAAACTGCATAAAAAAGTAATTCAGGAGAGACCCAAGCAAAAATTTACATAAACCACCCAAAGGTTCTTTTGAATCATTAAGGGAAGACACATCGCTATTAGTTTACGTATATATATCAATCATGGTATCCATACAATCTGGTTTAGAAAAATAGACTGTTGAGAGATTGTAGAACAACCCCTACTGAATGATATTTGTAGAACAATCACTACTGAATGATATTTCCATGGAAGGACTATGGAAGAATATTAAGAGAATATGTCGACACTGATGTAAATGACGGGCTTATGTCAAAGCTATTTTGTAAAAGAATTTAATACATAAAGATTGAATATTAAATTTATTTTATAAAATTATATATATAATAATATTGTTATCATAATAAATTTATTATTATTATTATTATTATTCAAAAAATAAAAAAGGATGTTATGATGCAGAGTAATGGAAGCATTAGAACCTGAAATAAATAGTGATAGATGTTCAATAATTAAGTTAATTATGAATCATAAAAATAAGAAAACATGCTTGCGTGGTCAGAGGAGTGGGTAAGTATTAGTTCAGCATGATGCTGATGCAAGTGAAAACATCCTTGTAATGTGTTGATAATTTATGTCGGATAATGAAGTATAGTCTCAATAATTTAGGATAGATATAGTTGTTTGTAAATTTTTTTTTTCCAATTCTTTTTAATGAGAGTCTAGGCCACTTATACTTTACGTACGAGAATCACAGTGAAGGTTAGTGTTTTGTGTGGTCATGCATAGTCATTATTGTGATAGGTTAATGTTAATTAAATTCACATCATTGAAGTAGTGGCTTCAATAAATGTCCAAAAGCCATCACTATTTGAACCACCATGGCTTTGTGAAAACGTTTATATAGCCACATATATATTCATTCGTTTTCATTTTACATAGCTTTGTTCAAAAACATGAAACATATGCCTCTTCACATTTTGAAACGAGAAATGGTTCATTTACAATGAATGATGTAGAATTTATTATGTTTTATTGTTGTTTAAGAATAGAATAACATGCCAAAGTGTTATGTTTTCTTGGTATTATATGAATTTATTATGTTTAATTTCTATGTAACAATAATTGTTTTAATATTTTAATCATTATTTATTGTTTTAATAATATTTTTGATATTTTAATAATTGTACATTACATAATAATTGTACTTACATAATGTAACTTACTCCATGGCATGCAATGGAGCACCATGGAGCACCACCATTGGACCTGTGTGTGCCATCATGTTCCATATTCTTTATTTATTACACTTTTGTTTAATAGAGATGGCTCTAATTCAAATTCCACAAAACAAATTCAATACAAAAAGAAGCGAAACTTATTTAAAACGAATTGATGAGATGCTGCAACTTTCATTTGATAAACATATTGTGCAACTGTATTGTTTCTTCACAAGTTTCAATTTGATATCAAAGTTAGTCCAATTTTGTTGTTAATTGGTTTTTTTCAATACTATAGAGAAATTTCTTAAATTTCATACATTGAATGGTATCTAATAGATTGACTTTGTTAAGCAGAAATGTAGAGCTTCTATTTGATCTTAGGTTCAGTGCCATATATTCGACCTCTATTAAATTGTTCCAGTCTCAATAGAAATTGGGAGGTATGTAAAACTCAGGCCCTCTACGTTTTGGTACTCATGCTCAATGAGCCATGCAACTAGAGAATATAAGGCTGCAAATATTAATTGCGAATGTAAATTATAGTGAAAATTTTGGATTAGGATTACAATCATATCGGCTACAAAACAAATTTTATTAAATGTAGATCTAAGCCTTAGCACTGTAGCATATTGAGTAGGTTAAAAATGTGATCTGTTACCTAATAGATCTTAGCTCAATGTGATCTTAGCTTATGGGTGAACTAGAGGCACTCACTTCAAGGTTGGGTGGAGAAACTTACAGAATTCCCAAATGTCTTTTCGAAAAATTCACTGTTAGATTTTCTGTTGTGTAAATTTTAGTGAAAATGATTAAATATGGATGATAGGAATTTAATGACTATTGGATAAATGAATTTCTACTCCAATAATTAAAATACAGATGCTAAGACTTGAATAACTATTGATAAAAAAATTTATATGCCAATATTTAAATACAGAAAGTAGAAATTTTTATGGTTTTTGATTATTTAATTTACATCCAAGTGCTTATGAGTAAATGATAAGAAATAGTACCTTTGTCTATGATGTTAAACTTTGTGGAAAAATATTTGTTCACATGTTAGAAGAGAAGTAATTGACAATGAGAAATCATATCTAATGCTCGATTATAAGGTGATCCCAATATATGGTTTTCAATAGCCTAGCTTGCTTATAATTAATTAAATTCTCTTTCATATATTAGTCTCTATAATGCCTAACATGGTGAAGTTATTACCACGAACTTCCTTTCAATATGACTAGCGAGAAATGTGTTCTTAGCAAACATTGTAACATTGTGGAACATAAAATTCACACCTAAAAAGGATCTTGAGGGTGAAGAGTAAAAACATGTAATTGTTTTGTATGTTGCATTAAGAATGATAAAAATTGATATAGTCTGTAGGCATTATAATTCAATGTTGTGTACCACATTGATTGGGAATGTTAGTATGATGTAGGTTTTCGATTCCTACGAGTAACCACCAAGAAAATCCAAGAACATGTACCCAAAGAGTGCTATGAGGAAACAATGATACATTGTACACCATATAGTGAAAAGAACAAGCCAAACGAGGTGATATTTAAGGAATTAGAAAAAAAAAATAAAAAAATACGTGTAGTCTTATCTTCCATGTCTTTCCTCGGAGTAATGTAAGATTCCAAACAATAAAAAATTGGATAGATCTAAAACATATTAGTGTTCTCATTTAATACAGTCTTTCATCAAGAACTAGAACACAATGAAATGCAGCCATTTTATTTATATTATTCACTGAAAGTAAAATACATGCCCAGACCATAAAATTGTGCAAATGGCATGCACAGCTGCTTTACAATGACAAATATAAGAAACTAAAGCCCACTTGTGAATCCTAGATGGATTCACCACGTAAACGTCACCGCGGGATTTTCGTCCCGGGATAAATGATAGAACTAGCCATGCAAGGTTCTCAACCCAAACATAATAAGATAGATAATCCAGAATGCTCTAAATGCCTAGGTTCTCTTTCCTTTTATAGGCTTCATGTATCAATACCAACAAGAAATACCATGGGCCAATACCATGGGTCAATACCAACAAGAAATACCATGGGTTAATACCATGGGAAAATACCACGGTAAGTGTCATGGATCTATTCTATCCACTTTGACTAGATCAAGAAATGGAATATTACAAATCCTCCTACCCAAAGTTTGCCTGTCCTCAAGCGATCCAGTTCTATCCATAATAGAACAATTTTTACATTGATATCAGGATCCCATACAATCCGATGTACCCTCCATGTTGAATGATCCTGAATGGATCCTCCAATACCTGGATCCCAAACAATCCTCCCAGCAATCCTCTCCTCAATAGAGTTACCTCGATCCCAAACAATTATTTCCCCAATGGATTCTCCCGAATCCCAAGGCCACCTAAATCCTGGGACCTATGGGTTATGGTAACATTTTAGCCCTCCATCACTGCCCGCACCAAAGGGCCCAAGCTGCAATATGCCCTCCGCTGTGAGTATCCTCCAAAGAATCAACCTATCGATAGAATACCAACTCACAATCTGTTGCCAATCCATACTTGGGAAAGAATGAATATCTGCAAATCTACTATGTTGATGTTGTTCGATGCTCGATTCATGCTGCTCTACTTGGTTACCCAACATGATGTATTTGGAGAACTCTGCCCTGCTCTTCCCAATGTATAAAGGTGGGTTGTTGGCGTTGCAAGATTTATCTATCTAGTCTTGTAGAGGGATGTTCTGGAACTCCCAATTCTACTCCTCTTGCTGCCTTATGAGGAATTTGAGTCCTTCCTCAATAGTAGACAAATTGGTCTTTGATTCAGCACTTACCCCTATAAGTTCCTCAATTTTTCTGTTCTCTTGTAAGGCAATGTCTCGAACTGTCTAGACTTTCTGCTTCAACAACATAAGATCTATCTTGAAATGCTTGATCCTTTCTCGAAAGTCTTCTACTGGAAATTCTAGTGCCGTGCTGACTGTCTCTATATCTGTTTGCACCTGATGCCCAACGACCACATCTTCAACTTCAGCCTTTGACCAACTCTCTAGGAATGTTCCATTTTGCACATTATTTTTGTGTTGTTGCTCCTCATGATCATACTCATCACGCTGGTTCACTATGGTTGGATCCTCACTCAAATCTCCCAAGTCTTCTTCACTTGTGGAGATCATCTGTTCATCCCTTTCAACTGTCTAACATAGATTCATTGGTGGAATTTTATATATACTTGATTGTTCATATTCTTCATGAATATTCCCCTGGGGATCTACGAACTCCATTGTATAGGAATGAACCTCATCAATGGCATTAGGTAGAATTTCCTCATGCACTTCTGAGTGTTTATCATCCACCAAGCCTCCTTAAATAATGTCATGATCTTGCTCACCATCCTGAAGATCAATAGAACCATCTACAAAATATTCCCCATGATTTCAAGTAATATCCTCTTCTTTTGTTTTTGTTGCCTTCTTCTTATCACCTCGACATGAATGGTTAACGGCCCAAGGTCCCTTAGAGATAAAGCATAGTCCTGTCCTCCTTATTTTATTCTTGTTGCAGATTTCATTATTTCTTTGATTATCATTTTGGTCTATAGATATATGGCTACTCAAAGGACCATATAACCTCACTAGTAAATCAAGAATTTTCTGGTCGTTTTTCAAAATTTCTTCAAGACGGTCCATCTTCTCCCATACCCAAACAAGAATATATTAATTTTTCATAGGAATATTTTGTCAATCATGCCTTCAAATATTTTCACAAATTTAACCCAGACTTATTATTGATTTTCCCTTCACTTATGTCTCCCAATAAAAATAATTTACTAAAAAATAAAAATCGAACTACGGTGATAACTATCACCGAAGTGAGAAATGGTGGCTACGGTGAAAAATAAATTTCACCGAAGTTCCTTGCATAAAACTCTCAGGCTGGTAGGATGCGCAGCTCTGATACCACTGTAAGATTCCAAACAATAAAAATTTGGATAGATCTAAAACATATTAGTGTTCTCATTTAATACAGTCTTTCATCAATAACCAGAACACAATTAAATGCAACCATTTTATTTATAGTATTCACTGAAAGTAAAATACAAGCCCAGACAATAAAATCCTGCAAATGGCATGCACAACTGCTTTACAATGACAAATATAAGAAACTAAAGCCCACTTCTGAATCCTGGATGGATTCACTACATAAACATCACCGCGGGGTTTTCGTCCGAGATCAATGATAGAACTAGCCATGCCAGGTTCTCAACCCAAACATAATAAGATAGATAATCCATAATTCTCTAAATGCTTAGCTTCTCTCCCCTTTTATAGGCATGATGGGTCAATACCAACAAGAAATACCATGGGAAAATACCACGGTCACTACCATAGATCTATTCTATCCACTTTGACTGGATCAAGAAAGCGAATATTACAAGTAACCATTGTGTTAGGGAGCAAGGTAAAGGTGGAAACCAAGTTAAAATCCACTCAAAGGGAGGAACCCGTGGAAGATGGAATAGCGACACATAAATGGGGCAAGCAATATTGTGATACTAGAAGAAAAACTTAGAGTAAGAGTTATTCGCTTAAGCGTAACCCAAATTATCCACAACCTTGTGATTAAGAATACCACTCATCCACTGTTGATAATAGCTAATGCAAAAAAATAAATGAGGCCGCCTGCTTTCATGTCCATTCACCTTGCATGTCACTTCTAACACAATACACGTTGAACTTGGTGTGGTTAGAAAATGTTCTAATTATCGATGAAATAAATATATGAGGGTTCCCATTCAATAAGTTCATACACCAAGGGTATATTGCACAATTACAAGTAATGATATGTTAGAGGCATGGATCAATCTAGGTACCCATGAGGAAACAGTATCGAATATTGGTAGAGGTGTGAAAATACATACTGCAAACATTTCATTCATGTTCAAAGGCTACATCTATAAATCATAAGATCTAATTATTAGAATCATGAAAGAAATATAAAGAAATTATAATAATGGTGGAGAACCAAAAACTACAACAACGGTTTCTCTTGGTCAACCAAGACGTATAATTATGGTAACTTAACTTTTTTTTTATGGTACGGTTATAATTATGGATTCAGCAATTACATCCATGTTTTTATCTTTTACTCTACACAATCGTGTACCCACTAATTGTACACAATAGTTACAATAAATTTATATATATTTAATACAATACTGTTCTAATCAATTTGAAAATTATCTAATGTAGATATTACTTTATATTCATGTAATTGTAACACACTTTAATACCGTAACAACAAATAAATTTGATTTTCTTTTATTTTCCCCTCCTATTTTTATTTCGTTTTCTTGTTTCTCCTACCCTATCCGAACTACTTAATTCTTGAGTTTACCTTTATTATCAAATCAAATATGTCATGATTTTTATAGTGTTAATATAATATAATTAATATAATTAATATACATATTAATTATATTAATTAATTAATTAATATAGATATAATTAATATATTAATTAGTTAAACATTAAAATAGATATTTTATTAAAAAATAAGATTGATAATTTTGGGTTCAATAACATTAGAATTAAAAAAATTGGAGTTTTCATATCATTTGGTTCATGTAACATTATTCTATATCATAACTCAAGATAAGTTTTCTTATTATTAACTTTCATTTTTTCAATATTTATATTTATTTTTAAGTTAAATATTTATGCTTTTTATTAAAATTAATAAGCATTGATAAACATAAATGTTTTAAATTAACATATTAATAATAATAATATTATTGTTAATATTATTATTTTCCTGATTTATATTAATATTATTGTTTTGGTTACTATTAATATTAATATTATTATTATTATTAATTATTTAATATTATTTAAATTAATATTGCTTGATATTAACACTAATAATAAATATAAATATTTCAAATTAAATAAAACAATATTAATATTAAAATTAAATATCAATATCATTTTTAGTGTTAATTAATTTTATTAATAAATACATATGTTAATGTTAAACATATAAATTTATATAAAAATAAATTTCGCATTTATACATTAATGTGAACATTGAGGTTAAACATCAATATGGAAATTTCATTAAAAAATAGGATTGATAACTTTAGGTTTACATAGGTTCTATAACATTGGAATTTAACGTAATGTTTTTTTAGGTTCAATAACATTAGAATTAATAAAATTGATATTTTCATATCATTTGTTCCATGTAACATTATGCTATTTTATAACCCAAGGTTTATAAGATAAAGCTTTTTAATATTAAAAAAATGTTTTAGGTTAATATTTATATTGAGCATCAAACATTTATTTCAATATTAAACATAGACATTAATAGAGACATAATTTTTTTTTATTAAGATTAATAATAAAATTGTGAGTTCTTTTTAACTATTGTAATAATGTTCTTGTGGCTCATATGATTTTATACATTATGTATATGTGCATTTTACTATATTCGTAGATGGAAAATTGCTTATGTATGTTAATTTTAATTCTATTCACTATTAATTGAAAATTGTTTTGTTGATATCATGTGTGTTTTCTTTTATGTTAGGTGATTTCCTTGTTTTACCATGGATCCAGCTATTTGGAGTTGTATTCCATTTCAAATTCTTGAAATTGTCTTCCTCTGGCTCCCTTTATCGGTTGTGATAAAGTTTAGCACTGTTTGTAAGAAATGGAAGAATGCTTTGCAAAATCGTTCTTTCTTATTGTGTTGCAAACATATCTATACAAATGAATTTGGATTTATGGTTCCTTTCCTCAATAATGAAGACAATTATTTTGCTGCTAAATACCTTAATAAAAATGGGCACATATCTCATTTTCATTTGCAGTTCATAGATTCAAGATACAAAATAGAGTTTACTATTGGACCAATGGTAGTTTTAACCTTACCAACAGAATTCTCTAATTCACGAAAATATTTTGTAATGAATCCATTTACAAAGGCCTTAAAAAACATTATGTGAATACGAATTGGAGACCGGGGATTCTTTTCGTTATTGGAAAATGTAAGCAACAAAAAATATGACTCGGTTTTCTAAAACATATCTATGATAGAATGCAGTCTAAATTTTATGTTTATAATAGTCTTGACAGGGTTTGGCGAAGGGCTGATCTTCCATTTGGTGGCACTTCACCCTCTCAAAATGGAGTTTTTTTCATTTGTTCCAATCACTGACATACAGTGTATGTCATTAGCAATATCCAAGAATCAGTTGATTTGTCTTATCAATGATGGCTCCACTTCTGTATGGTCAATTGAAGAAACAGATAATTTCCAATTCGGTCACATGTTTGTTGAATGAAGAATTGACTACTTTGAGGATGATTGGGGCCTCAGATGGAAGTTGTTGGAAGAAGTTTCTACATATATAAACATCAAATGTCCTGGTTATCTTCCATTTCAAACAGTCCACGATGTGGCTCTTATATGCAAATGCAGTGAAGTTCCTTTCTTATTATATGACATTATCACTCACCTCTTCTTCCCAACAGATATTCATAATTCAACTAATCAACAGATGCATGGATTTTGGTCTCCAATGTTGTCGGAGTGCAACGATTTGATCAAGTCTGGAAATATTTTTGCAATTGCTCCCTGTATGGATTCTATTGACGAGATTCCACCATTAGATATGTACATGGAGTCTTAGGCTATTAGTCATTTTATACTCTCTTTGTCGTTGTGGAAAATATTTCCATCTTTTTTTATTTTACATACTTTTGGGTATGTATGCAAAGGATTTAAAATTACAATTCTATGGATATTTATATGGCTCCATTCTGAGGGAGTGTCTTCTATATGTGTATGTATTGGATGTTGGACATTGAATTACATTTCTCTTAATTGCATTTGAATGTCTTTGGATGTTATCCATTTTTCTTTGTTTTTATAAATATAATTACTGTGACTTATTTTATACATGGTGTTTGCATTAGTTTTTTCTCATTGATTCTCAAAAAATGTTATATATTTAGGTTAATTATATTATTTACATTTATATTTTTATGGTATATAGTTACAAATATTTCGATATATTTCCAATTCATATAATTCTTAGAGTGTTTTGTTCCAGTTATATGGATTTCCCATTACAATTATAATTTGAGACATGAAATTTTATCTTTTCTTGTTTTGGCCATTTGAAAAAATCCATTTTTAGTTTTAGCCATTCGGAAAAATCATTTTATTTTTTCATAACTTTATGTAGTTGGAAAAATAGCGTATACAATTTTAATATTTTTATGTGGTTGGAAAAAAATGTGATCCTTTTTCATTCTTTTGTGTTTATGTATATTGGATATGTTGTATCTTCCATGTCTACTATTGGACCAATGGTAGTTTTATCCTTACCAACAGAATTCTCCCATTCACGAAACTATTTTGTAATGAATCCCTTTACAAAGGCCTTAAAAAATATTGGGCGAATACGAATTGGAGACTGGGGATTCTTTTCTTTATTAGAAAATGTAAGCAGTAAAAAATATGACTGGGTTGTTCTAAAACATATATATGATAGAATGCAGTCTAAATTTTATGTTTACAGTAGTCTTGATATGGTTTGGCGAAGGGCTGATCTTCTATTTGGTGGCACTTCAGCCCCTCGGAATGGACTGTTTTATAAAAGTAAATTGTTTTGGCTCTATCTTGACATAGAGTATGAAGATTATCCTCGATATGGGTATACAATCTACTGGTTTTATGTAATAAAAAATGAATGGGATTTTTCATTTGTTCCAATCACTGACATACGATGTATGTCATTAGAAATATGCAAGAATAAGTTGAGGCAGATGATTAATGACATTCTAATTTGTATGTATTGACTTGAATAAAGACATCAATTGGCCACCTGTGTTTAATGTAATAATTTATTATTGATATATTAATTAATAAGTGTATGAAGAAATGTATTCACACAGATAATAAATAATGTCAACAATATATTCAGGCCCTCAAACAAAGCCCATAGACCTCTATGTGTGTCAGTAAGTTTCAACCTATTATATGACAGATCACCCACCTTCCTGCTTCCCCACAATATATATTTATAGACCAAGAAATCAAGAGATACAGATTTTAGCTCCCTAATGTTGGATAGTGCAGCCATTTCAACTAGGTCTGTGTCATGTTTTTGCAATTTCTCCCCGTATGGATTCTATTGTGATTCCATTGTTACTTGAACATGGCATTCCATAGTAAGAGAGTTTTACATTTTCTTCCGTCGTTGTAGTTTGTAAGCTATTTCACTTTTTTTACTTTACATACTTTTGGGTATGTATGCTAAGACTTTAAAGTTACAATTCTATGGATATTTATATGGCTCCATTCTAAGGGGTTGTCTTCTATATGTGTATGTATTGAATGTTGAACATTGAATTCCATTGCAATTTGCTCAAAAATATTTTTTTTGCCCCCTTCAATTCTCTTAATTTAATTTTAATGTGTTTGGATCTTATCCATTTTTATTTGTTTTCATAATTATAATTACTATGAATTATTTTATACATGGTTTTTCCATTAGTTTTTTCTCATTGATTCTCAAACAATGTTATATCTTTAGGTTAATTTTATTATTTACATTTATATTTTGATGGTATATAGTTCCAAATATTTAGATATATTTCCAGTTCATATAATTCTTATAGTATTTTGTTCCAGTTATGTGGATTTCCCATTACAATTATAATATGAGACATGAAATTTTATCCTTTTTTGTTTTGGCCATTTGAAAAAATCCATTTTTTTTTAGCCATTTGGAAAAATCATTTTATGTTTTCATAACTTTATATGGTTGGGAAAATGGTGTATACGATTTTAATGTTTTTATGTGGTTGGAAAAAAAATGTGTTCCTTCTTCATTCTTTTGTGTTTATGTATATTGGATATGTTATATGTTCCATGTCTACTATTGGACCAATGGTAGTTTTATCCTTACCAATAGAATTCTCCCATTCACGAAACTATTTTGTAACCAATCCATTTACAAAGGCCTTAAAAAACATTCAGTGAATACGAATTGGAGAATGGGGATTATTCTGGTTATTGGAAAATGTAAGCAGCAACAAATATGACTGGGTTGTTCTAAAACATATCTATGATAGAATGCAGTCTAAATTTTATTTTTATGGTAGCCTTGATAGGGTTTGGAAAAGGGATGATCTTCCATTTGGTGGCACTTCACCCCCTCAGAATATAGTATTTTATAAAAGTAAATTATTTTGGCTCTATCTCAACACAGAGTATGAAGATTATCCTCGATATGTGTATACAATCTACTAGTTTGATGTCATAGAAAATGAATGGGGTTTTTCATTTGTTCCAATCACTGACATATGGTGTATGTCATTATAAATATGCAAGAATCAGTTGATATGTCTTATCAATGATGGCTCCACTTCTGTATGATAAATTGAAGAAATAGATCATTTCCAATTCGGTCACCCGCGTGTTGAACAAAGAATTGACTACTTTGAGGATGATTGGGGCTTCATATGGAAGTTGCTGGAAGAAATGTCTACAGATATAAATATCAAATGTCCTCGTTATCTTCCATTATGAATAGTCCAATGTGTGCCTCTTATGTGCAAATGCAGTGAAGTTCCCTTCCTATTATATGACATGATCATTGGCCTTTGCTTCCCAGAAAATATGGGTGATTCAACTAATAAACAAATGCATGGATTTTGGTCTCTAACATTACACGAGTGCAACGATTTGATCGAGTCTGGAAATGTTTTTTCAATTTCTCCCCGCATGGATTCTATTTATGAGATTCCACCATTAGATATGGACATGGAGTCTTAGGCTATTAGTCATTTTATATTCTCTATGTCGTTGTGAAAAATATTTCCATTTTTTTTTACTTTACATACTTTTGGGTATGTATGCTAAGACTTTAAAATTACAATTCTAAGGATATTTATATGGCTCCATTCTGAGGGGGTGTCTTCTATATGTGTATGTATTGGATGTTGGACATTGAATTCCATTGTAAATATTCATTTTTGTGTCCAATTTAGTTCTCTTAATTTCTTTTCAATGTGTTTGAATGTTATCTATTTTTATTTGTTTTTATAATTATAATTACTGTGACTTATTTTATACATGGTGTTTGCATTAGTTTTTTCTCATTGATTCTCAAAAAATGTTATATATTTAGGTTAATTTTATGATTTAAATTTATATTTTGATGGTATATAGTTCCAAATATTTAGATATATTTCCAATTCATATAATTCTTATAGTAGTGTGTTCCATTTATATGGATTTCTGATTACAATTATAATATGAGACATGAAATTTTATCCTTTTTTGTTTTGGGCATTTGAAAAAATCCATTTTTCTTTTTAGCCATTCGGAAAAATAATTTTATGTTTTCAAAACTTTATATTGTTGGAAAAATAGCGTATACGATTTTAATATTTTTATGTGGTTGGAAAAAAATGTGTTCCTTTTTCATTATTTTGTGTTTATGTATATTGGATATGTTATATGTTCCATGTTTATGGTTCCATAATAAATATGTTATTATTCATTGTAGACATGTCATCTGAAGGCACAGGTGATCCGGATTTATGTAGGAATGCAATAGAATAAACATATAACCATAAATAAAGAGATGCAACGGAAATAATACTTCATTTCATTAATATCAAAGAACTGAAATTTGCTTACAGACAGAATGGAAATAAAACTAGCTAGGGCGCTGGTAGCTATCTCTGAGAAGAGATGTGGCGGCTACAGGCCTCTGAACTGAGTTACAATGAGGCTCGATGGCCTATTTATTATTGAGAAACAATGGAGAACCCTAAACATCCAAAAACCTAACCCTAGGAGATGAAGCGCCAAAACTATGGGCCCCGTTTGGGTAAATTGGTGTTTCAACTTCCCAGGGATGTAACTTTGGCATACTATCTCCGTTTGACGCTCATGACACATCATTAGAAAGCTCTATCCGAGTGAATAAAATTTTCACACAAATATCATTTCGAACACACGATTCGACAGAGGTAAGTCCCAAAAAACGTCGCTAGGGCCTCAAAAACGTTCCTAAGCTCATGGACCTCGAAAACCTAAAATAGTGTTGGGTGTCAAACTAAAACTGGAAGAGAAAAATAAATTATGAACAGGCTGCTCAATACACACTCGGATCATTCCTCCCCCTTAGAAGCAATGGTCCCCATTACAAGTAAGTTCCTCCATGAGATGAGGAGATTTTTGCTAAACTTGGTCCTCAAACCACTTTCCTTGGTGCAGGAGTTGGCCAACCTTGAAAACCCGGAAGCGCTTGGATATTGCGAGTGTTCTTGATTTTCAGTATGTCCATGAGCAGCAACTGGTGGTGGCTTGTTCCATGCACTGGCTTGGAATCATGGTGGGAAACTACTAAAATGTCCAAGGTGTCCAGTAGAGGTGGGAAGTAAGGACGAAGGCGATCCACATTGAAGACTGGGTGCAAACCAAGGAATGGAGGAATACTAAGCTCGAATGCATTGTTCCCTACAGCCTTGGTGATGGTGTACGACCCGCATCAGAGCGGGCAATGCTTGCGGTGGGGTCCAGTGAGGCGCTCCTTATGCAAATGTAGCCATACTTTGTTGCCCACCTGGAAGTTGTGCGGCACCCGATGTTGATCATGGTGCTGCTTGTACTTCGCATTGGCTCTATCCAATATATCATGAACGTGTTGGTAGATGTGTTGAATGCGCTCGATGAAGCTACTTGCTTTGTCAAATTCAGATTGGACATGAGCTGAATCGGCCTGAGCAGCTGCAAATGGTATGGCTATGTCAATGGGACATAGTGGCTGGAATCCCAAGCCCACCTGAAAGGGGCTATTTCCAATTGAACTGTGAAGAGCCCTATTATAACTGTGTTGTACATAGGGGAGGATTTCGTCCCATGTGCGTGGATTATTTGAATTGTACATGCGCAGAATGTGTATAATAATTTTGTTGACGACCTCTGTCTGGCCATCTGTTTGGGGATGGAAAGCTGTGGACTTGGTGAGCTTTGTGTCCATCATTGGCCAGAGGCTGGACCAAAATGTGCTGAGGAACCTGCTATCTCGATCTGATATGATAGACTGTGGGATCCCAAAGTGCACCCATACTCGTTCAAAGAAGAGTTTAGCACTAGCTTCTGCTGTGATATTCTTCTTACAGCCGCCATACCATTATCTTTCGAGAATCGTCAATGACCACGAAACACAGTCATTTCCATTCTTAGTAGAAGGCGGGCCCGACATGTAATCCATGGAGATGGATTCCCAAGGTCGACTAGGGGTAGGTAGTGGAGTATATAGGCCTTGCTTCTTGATGGTCGGTTTGGCAATGGCACAAGCAGTGCAGGATCTGATGTGCTTCTTGAAATCCTTTTCGTTTCGTCAATAAAACATTTGTGTTTTTGCTACCGTTTTCTTCTAACTCTCAAATGCCCAGACCCTAATCGAGGGTGTCTCCCATATCATTCCTCACACGTCGTCGAAGGAATATGTGTGTCTGAGAAACAAAAAAAAAAGGCATCTTGAGAATTTTTAACTTGTGTACCCCCCAAGATGGCCTGTAAGGCAAATAATTCCCAGTCACTTACAAGAGAAGTACCAACAAGTCTCTGTAGCTCCACAAGAGTTGACACGACAGTGAGCACCATGACTGTGTGGCCCGCTGAGTGAATTATGTTAACATGTGAGCATCTTCGCCTGATGTTCAAATGAAATTTTTAAGACATGGACCCACTTCCATGCAGCATCATCGCAACTTCCTTTTGTCTTATATGCATGGGCCGGTGGTCCGTGTGGACATCTGCTTCTTCCCTGTATCGCCGTTCATTGCCTGACAGTTTCTGCACAATGGAATACATTTCTTTGTCATAAGTGGGATACTTGCGAACTGTGTCAGACAATGTCTCACTATGATATGCCACTAGATGTCCCTGTTGAGTAAGAACTGCCCCAATAGCATAGTCAGAGGCATCTGCCTCGATCTCAAATGGCTGTTGCAAGTCTAGTAATGTGAGCACTGGGGCAGAACAGAGGCGATTTTTCAATTTTGTGAATGCCTTCTGTTGAGGTTCCGACCAAAAGAATTTTTCTCTCGCTCCTCCCTTACATTCTGACCCATGTCCCAATGATATGATAATTGCAGCACCTACAGAACAGTGACCCAAAGTCACAAGCTCTGCGATAAGGGTTGAAGGACATCCAATCCCGAATGACTTGGATCTTGGCTGGATCCACATGCACCTCCCTTTCATCAATAATGTATCCCAGATATTGAACCTGGGTCATGCCAAATGTGCAACTCTCCAAATTGGCACACAACTTGTGTTGCCGCGGTGTTTGGAGGACTTGTTGGATGTGGTGAAGGTGTTCTTCCCAAGTCTTGTTGAAGATCAGGATGTCATCCAAGTACACCATGAAAAATGAGTCGGTGAATGGCCGCAAGATGTCGTCCATCATCCTCATCAAGGTTGCGGGAGCATTCGTCAACCCGAAAGGCATGACTAGCCATTCAAAAAGGCCTTCCTTGGCTTTGAAGGCAGTCTTCCACACATCAGAGGGTTCAATTGGTACTTGTTGATACCTAGACTTTAGGTCAATCTTGCTGAAATATTTTTCACCTTTGAGTTGTTCCAGAAGGTCATCAATCCATGGGATTGGGTACCTATTCCAGACAGTGATCTTGTTCAGCGCCCGATAGTCAATACAAAGTCTCCACGTCCCATCCTCCTTTTGTACCAACAAGATCGGGCTCCCACAGGGTGATGAACTTGGTCTGATGTGACCTTTCTACAAAAGCTCTTGAATCTGCCTCTTGATTTCATCATTCTCCAGAATAGAGCGCCGATAGATCGTTCCATTGGGTAGCGGTGCACCTGGGGTCAGATCAATCGGGTGCTTGACCTGACAGTACAGAGGAACCCCTGTGGGTGAGGTGAAGATGTCCCCGTACTCCTCAACAACCTTATCCATTTTTTGTTGTCGTGCAAAGGGGCCCTGTTTGGAGGTTGTGGCCACAGTCTTCTTCTTTCCCTGGGGGCGGATCATCAGGAAAACGAATTTCTTGGTTTGGGAAATGAGCTTACTGCATTATTTTGTAGTAACCAAAGAGATAGCTACAGGAGGTGGTACCTCTGGTATCCTGTACAACTTATTTCCCAAGGTAACAATAACAGCACGAGGTCAAAAATCATACACAACATGATGCTTCCACAAGTATGGTTGTCCTTATAATAAATCAGAAACATCAATAGGAGCAACATCACATAATACCTCATCCGTGAAGGGTTTGATGCTATAGGGAAGGCAACACTGCTGGCAGACGCGGAGATCTCATCCTTGGTGAAGCCACCCGATGGTTTATGGATGTGGGTGAGCTGTGGTCGGCAAGCCCAACCGCTTCACGGCGCCTGCTGAAATGAGGTTCTTTTGGCTCCCATTATCGACAATGAACTATACAGGGGAGCCCTTTACCCACATCTGGGAGTGGACGAGACGTTCCTCCTCCTCTAGATCTTCCGGTTCCTCCTTCTAGATCTTTGTAGTGGCGACAGTGGCATTGGGCTCTGCATCAATAATCTGTTTCCATTTTTCATGCCCCTTTTCAGGTTCTGATTGGGAGTTGGAGCATGCATCTGACTCAGAAGCCCTCATCTCGGCCACTAGCGACTGCTTGGCCGGACAGTCACTTGTGTTGTGAGGAGTTTTGAGGGAATCCACCACTTTCTCGTGTCCTTCTTGTATTTGTAGTGTTGTTAGCTTCTTTCGTGGCTTTGACAGTTATTTTAACAAATGTCACATGGCGGTAGCTCGTCCTTTGTTTTCAAGGTTTGGAAGCAACCTTTCCCTTGCTTTTGATTCGCAGATCCAAAGTCTCGCTTCTTCTGTTTGAATTTCTGCTCAATCTTGGCAGCATATCGGTATGCCGTACCAAGCGAGGAGATGTCGAGGAACTCCATTTCCTCCTGAATGTATCTATGCAGACAACTGCGATACTTTAGCACCAAATGTTTCTCTAAATCTTTGATACCCAACTTTGTGCGCACGGTATGGAAAAGATTCATCAGCTCATGCACATCTTGATCCCTTTGTTGTCGTAACGTGGTCCATTGTATGTACTTGTACTCATAGCTCCCCACGGGATAGTATTGTTCCTTGACGGCGTCTCGGAAAGAATTCCAAGTTGGTATGGCGGAGAACAGAGAGGGTTTTGTCTAGTCCTTGTTCTCATAGTAGGTTTCCCACCAGTCCTTAACATGGGGGGTAGCTTTGAGGAGTGAAAAAATAATCTTCTCCCGGTCTGAAAAGTCATGAAAAGAGAAATATCCTTCTAATAGATTCAACCATCTATCTACGACATCTGCATCTATTTGACCCTCAAATATGGGGATGTCAAAATTTACTTGTACCTTAAAAGGAGTCGCACCTCCAGAGTGGCTGCTGGATGCAGATGCGCCGCCGGTGGGCAACCGTTGAAGGATCTGAGCAAAGTTATCCATCATCGCATTCCTTTGTTTTTCGAGGGCCTCCTCGAGCAATATTTTGATAGAATCTCCTGCTCCCTCATCTTTCTTTTCATCCCCCATGGGCATCCATTGAGGTTTGCGAGGCTGATCTTGCAAAGGTTCCACCAGATCAAGCCCTAGCTCCTTATACCCCGACCTCGTTGGGGACATATAAAGAAGGATTGAGAAAAAGCAAACCGCTCTGATACCACTGATCCGGATTTATGCAGGAACGCAACAGAATAAACATATAACCATAAATAAAGAGATGCAATGGAAAGAATACTTAATTTCATTAATATCAAAGAAATGAAATTTTCTTATAGACAAAATGGAAATAAAACTAGCTAGGGCGCTGGTAGTTATCTTTGAGAAGAGATGTGACAGCTACAGGCCTCTGAACTTAGTTACAATGAGGCTCAAGGGCCTATTTATTATTGAGAAACAATGGAGAACCCTAAACATCCAAAAACCTAACCCTAGGAGATGAAGCGCCAAAACTATGGGCCCCGTTTGGGTAAATTGGTGTTTCAACTTCCCAGGGATGTAACTTTGGCATACTATCTCCGTTTGACGCTCATGATACATCATTAGAAAGCTCTATCTGATGAATACAACTTTCACCATGAATATCATTTTGGAACGAAACGATATTCGCTACAGGTGCGATGCCCAAGAAACGTCGTTTAGGGCCTCAAAACGGCTCCGGAATTTCAGGACCTGAAAAACTGCCCAAAATAGTAAGTTATGCCGAAACTGAAAAACTGAAAGAGACAATGGTGAGGGCCCAAGTGGAATAGGCGGGTGGCCACCAATGTCCACCTGGATCAACAAGCAAGCATACAAGAAAAAAGAATCAGTCACCAGCACCACGTGACAAGTCTAATGAAAGCCATTGTTTACGGTATCAACAAAATAAGGACACAATAAATGAGCATAGGAGAGATATATATCATAGAAGAATGAGTGAAACAGATCTTCGAAATTATTTTATGATTCCTCTTAAGTATCGTATTATATATGATATCATGGAAAGAACGTTTCCCCTTGATAGTTCATTACCAAAATATGATCCTCGTCAGCATAATTTTGTTTTTCGATGCTCTCCTAAAAATTTTCATAATATTGGGGAAACATCTCACAATAGGGAAGAACATCATATTGATAATGTGGATCGAAATGTTCACTGTAACCCTTTTGTCTCCGCAATTGCATGTTGTGAGAAAGGCCAAAGGTTGCAAAATATCCATGGTAGAGGCAATGATGACATTGTATGTGATGACTTGGATGATAGTTTGATTGGCCATTTGTTTGATAATTTGGATCCAGCTGGTCGAAACATCATATCTTCCAATCTCCCTTCTCAAAATAATTTTGTCCCACGAATAGAATTAATCATCCCTAATAGCATTTCACATGGAACAATGGAGGTAACCTAATGATATTTTTACAGTTGCTGCAATAGGGGTTGTTTTATTACATTCCTCTATTTACATTTTTTTTTACTAAACTTATAAGGTATTTTATTCTCTTGGAATAGGATACACCTCATTTTGATAGAGGTCTAGAAATTATCTCCCCAAGTATTCCATCTACTAATCTGAGAATTGAATATGAAGCATGTCATAAACCTCCATTGCATTCTCCTCAACAATCAAATTGGAAAAGTAATGTAAATGTTCAATGTATTTGATTTGATTTTTCATTTTTTAAATTTTTATTACATTGGACATGAATTTTATTGCATAATTTATTTTCTTCAAACAAGACACAACTCATTTTAGTAGAGGCATACAAATTAACTTCGTAGATGTTCCGTCTACTGATGTTTTAAGTGAAGAGGAACCATATCATAGTGTTCATCCACATCACCAACAGAATGTAAATGCTGAATGCATTTGATATTTTCCTCCTTTTTTAATTTATTTTTAGTTATACAATTTTAAATCTTTATTTGTTGGGAATTTAGTTTTATAATGAATTTTATTTTGTTTAAACAGGAAAAAAATCATTTGAATAGAGGCATCAGAACTAACTCCCCAAATTTTCTATCCACTGATGTTAGAAGTGAAGAGCAACCATCTCGTACCCTTCATCCACATCCCCAAAAAAATGTAAATATTGCATGAATTTGATTTTTTTTTCATTTCTTCAATTCTAATTATTTGGACATTCAATTTTAAAAAATTTATCCTAAAGAAACCTTATCATCCTCTCAGGTTCTAGAAATGCAGACCATAAATTTGGAAAGACCATGTCATAGATTTGTTCCACATGTTTCAAATTTTGGAAGTGAATCTCATGGTGCTGAAAATCAAGTACATTTTAGAAGAAATTATACTCTTCCACATCGTTCTCCACATGGTCTAACCAAGACAAATCATATTCATTTTGATGAAAAAATGATTGTAGTGCATAAAAGATATCCAGAAAATATAGATAGCTTGTTAGTTGTCGAAACGTGCTACATCTTCCAAGAATCATATCCCGAAACCCAGGCTTTGAGAGATTCTGAAGGACCTGTTTGCAGACGATGTAAGAATGAAAGAGGTTCACATCATTTTTCTGGATATAATAACATGGATCTTGATGAGAAACCTCATAATTTAAGAGTTCTTACTCAAGTTGAAGAAATGTTAATAGCACGTGTAAATCCTATTTTACAAGTGACACATGCTCGAGGTGGGAAATAAAAGTATAGAGGACACTCAATTAGCTTTCCCCAAGATATTTCTACAATTACACAAAGTATTCCTGGACATGTTGAAGATCTTGAATTTCTAATTGTGAGAAGACATGCTGCTCAGTCTAAATATTATGAATGTTATTTAAAAATATCTCAAGTTATGGCTGCATTGCTCTTCAAAATTGAACGTGATCAATATTATCGAGATGTTGTAATTGACTATGATTGAGTGAATGCTTGCCCGAAATATCAACAGATGTCTCCTCGAGGCTTAAATTTTTTGATTGTGATATCGCAAAATCTGAGATAAATTCAGATAATAATGAAGGGTTTCCTCTCTCATCCTTCTTCTTTTGTTGCTCGCCTACCCAATGAATGGAGAGAAGTGGAAGAAATTAGAGCATTTCTTGATAATTTTGATTCTTCACATGTTCAAGAAATGGATTGGCCCAATATTGGAACATCTCTGGTGAATGAATATAGTACTAAGGGGTTCTTAGATATGGCATTCCCCACATTGTTCCCCACTGGTGGTGTTGATCGGTTGCAACCATGCATTTTTACTAGTGAACTTCATGAGTATGCATTTCATCTTCTTAGATACTATGATCAGAGGTTTGGAAGCCATAATTTCTTCTGATATTACCTATTGAACACGATAATACAGGACTATAGCCAAGCAGCTGCTTCAGTTTCTATGAAAAAAAAATTACATGATAACTCACAGACAGCAATTGAAAACTTGCGTCACCAACTTTCTGATTTATCAAATAATAAGTTGGTTGAGCATATTATGCGGTTTGGCTCTTCTCTAAGAGGTAAAAGGGCATACTAGACTAAATGTTGGCCTAAATTGACTGACATGATTACTCAATTGGGATGTCCATCTTTCTTTTCTACTTTGAGTGCAGATGACAAAAAGTGGCGAGAGTTGCATAGCCTCATGCTTATATCCTCACATTCTCGTTCATTAAATGAGAAGCGTATGAAAATTGAGAATGTTATCTAGTACCCTCATATTTTTGCCACATTTATGCACCATAGATTCAATATATTTTGAGAGGAAGTTATCCAAAAATATCTTAAAGAGAAAGACTTTTGGTACAGGTATGTTTTGTTGAATTTATTTTCTATTCATTGTCAATTTCTTATTATTGTTCTATTTATATTTTTTTAGTAAGTCTGTATTCATTTTCTTCAGATATGAGTGGCAACATAGAGGCTCAGCACATATCCATGGTTTCCTATGGTTGCAAGATCTCCTGACATGGAAAGAATTGATTGGTCAAATGATTTTGATTTACA
This sequence comes from Pinus albicaulis, assembly GCA_034641835.2. Classification (NCBI taxonomy): domain Eukaryota; kingdom Viridiplantae; phylum Streptophyta; class Pinopsida; order Pinales; family Pinaceae; genus Pinus; species Pinus albicaulis. The sequence goes on from JAXQQM020072376.1 coordinate 75,919, forward strand.
ACATGCAAAGACATTCTTTGACAATTATGTAACTGCATGGAATCCACGTGAAATATATCGTCACAATATAATGGTTCCAACAAGTGTCAAAGGTGACCCTTGCCTATTGAATATTGATCATATTTCTCTTGCAAACCTCACAATGATTATGAAGAATTCATGAACCATGTCCAAAGGCACACAAAGTGTAGTCTAGATTCTTGTTTGCACAAAAAGGGCACTATTCTCTCTTGTTGGTACAATGCTCCATGGGATCTTTCTAAGGAATCAAGATTGGTCATAGATGATTAAGGAATATAAAAATATAACCCGGAAATAAATGATGATAGGCTCAATGTACATAACATTGACCTTCTAACAATGTGGCGTGCAAATGTTGATTTCCAACTAGTGCTTGCTCGGAATGCTGTCCGGAAATATATTGCTAAGTATCAAAAGCAGAGAAAAGGTCTGAAATTTATCATGATATGTTAACTAGAATTTCAAATTCTATTACCTCTGAGGATCATGCTTTATGTTCTTATAGAAGGTTTCTTGCAGAAACGATTGTTTTACGTGACATTCGAGCACAAGAAACATGCCATAGGTTGCTTAAGCTACCTCTTGTTGTTTGTAGTTGAAAATTTGTTTCATTAAATGTTGGAAGAAAGGTTTTCTGGAAAATATCAAGGGATGGCATACAATGTTCATCTTAAAATACTTTTGTTAAACATTATCACGAGAGGCCTTTTTTCCTTGAACATCTATCTTTGATAGAAACAGCAAGATCTTGTACATTTGATAGCAAGCGTAAAAAAGATCCATCGAAGCCTAGAGATGTTCATGCGGTTGCTCATGTTTGGCCACAGTTTTATTCTATTACTAGCGTTGTCTTAGACGAATTTGAAACCTTTTGCTGGATAGAATTTCTCTTGTAGAGGCCATTTCATGACATTTTTGCAGAGATTTGGCTTTCAACTAAAATTATTGTTGAAAATTGGAGGAATTTCCGATATCGAGCATGGCATGTTGATCGAAATCCATCAACTTTTTAAAATATTGAAGATGGAGAAGATGGAAATTTAGCTAACCAGGAAATGAATCTTGAAGATGATTTTCAAGAATGGCAACTTTCTCTTGCTTGGTTCCACCAAGTAATGTCAATGTTTCTGATCTTCACACCCTTGGTTGAACGGATTTTGATATATACTTTGACTGGAAAAGTACAACTATTTCTGATGATGTGGCTAAAGAAGCTATTAATTTTATAAGGAATGGAATATCAAGGGGTGATATTGTTGACCTTTCAAATAAAACATTTGGCTCTCCAGATTCACTGGCAGAAAAAAAATGACCTGCTTCTAAAATTGTTTTAAGGAATTTTGTTGAATATGAGATTCATGAAGCTCTTCTTATGATTATTCAGGGCACAGTAGGCACTGGCAAGTCTTTCCTTATCCATTGTATTTTTGAAGCTCTTTCTAATCTTTCAAGTTATGGAAAAATTCCTTTTCTTCTTCTTTCCCCAACAGGAATACCTAATTTTAATATACATGCAAAAACAATACACTCTTCTCTAAAAATTCCTATTAAAGATATGAAACAACTACAGGGTCAATCATCGGCAGTATTCCGAGAAGAAATGAGGCATATTCGATATATATTGATTGATGAAATGAGATTTTTAGGATCAATGTTATTCATGCCAATAGATGCTCGATTACAAGAAGCATTTCCAAAGAAAAATAATTGTCCTTTTGGTGGCAGATCCATCATCCTTGTGGATGACGTTGGCCAGCTACCTTCTAGGAGAGGTAAGCCTTTGTATGTAGGTAATACAACAGGGAAAGTCTTGTGGAAAAAACTCAACATTGTTGTCACTCTTGACATAATATTTCGCCAATAAGGGAATAATGAGAAACAATCTTGTTTTCGTAGAGTCCTCAATAACATAAGAAACGCAAAACCTGCTCTTGATGATTGGGAGTTTCTTATGTCGCGGGTTGATATGAGGTTGCATCCTAGAGAAAGGGATTTATTTAACGCAGTAGTTTACATGTTTCCAACAAATAATTTGGTCTCCTTCCATAATAGGCATATGTTGAAATCATTAAATTCTCCAATTGCACGATGTATTGTTGTAAATTAAATGCGTTCAGAAATCAGTGGTGCCGATGATGATCAACTGGACCGTGAAGTTTTGTTGTGTCGTGGCCAATGTCTTATGTTGACATGTAATTTGTTGGTTGAAGTTGGTTTGGTGAATGGTGCACTTGGGTATGTGAAGGAAGTATTTTATATGCCTACCTCTAAGCCACCTAAGCTTCCAATGTTGACAACTGTTGTTTTTGATAAGTATGTTGGTGTTTTGTTTCATGCAAGAAATCTAAACATTGTACTTATCGCACCAGTGATAAGAGGAAATAGAAAACGAATTCCTTTAAAGATGGCATGGGCTCTTACAATCCACAAGCCACAGGGTTTGACTTTAGAACGAACATCAATTGATATAGGGAATATGGAGCAGCAAGGCATGACCTTCACAGCCATATCAAGAGTGAAATCAATAGATGGTTTACACATAGCACCTCCTTTCTCTTATCAGCGTTATTCCAAGATGAAATATAGTGCATATGTTTCAATTAGGAAGAAAGAAGAGGAGTGATTAAATTTCATACCGTTATGACATGCAACTATTGATACTTTTAGCTCTTTATAGAATGTTTTTTGAATTTCTTTTATTGTCCTCTTTATTTAATTTTAATATAATAATGATTTTGATATATTAATGAGATGAATACATTCATCAAATTCATAGTAGTATTTTGGAACGTTGTTTACATTGTTTTTCATATTGTTTAATTTTCTTATTTTTTTAAGTGGCTTTTGTTATTTTTGTTACAATGAACCATATAGAGATAAAAAACCAGTTATATGAGCCAATCATTAAAAATCAAGATAGAATTCCATATCACTATGACATGAAACTAATAGTATTTTGACATATTTATAGAATGTTTTTTAATTTTTTTTATTTTCCTCTCTATTTTCATTTAGTATAATAATTATTTTCATGTATTAAGGAAATGAATAGATTCATGAGATCCAATATAGTAATATCTAAGAAAGTTCCTACATCGTTTTTCATGTTGTTCAATATACCTCCTTTTTTTAAGTCGCTATTGTTCTTTTGTTTACAATGAACCATTCAGACATATACAACTAGTTAAATGAGCCAATCATTAAAAATCAAGATTGAAGTCCTTATCCCTTTGACATGAAACTAACAATATTTATCAATGTGGTTTACAAAATATGTTGTGGTTTGGTTCAATGACAACACATTTATATTTTATAATAATATTAAACTAAATATAATATATACATTAACATTAATTTAAATATAAATATATAATTAATAACATTATTAATATTTGATTTTAAACATTAAGTTTAAACATTTGTCATTTCTTTTTTATTATTGTAATAGGGGTCATATCGCTCATTTAATTTTATCACTCATTTCATGTGTAAAATATGTGTTTCAGATGAGGTTTATATTTGTAGGAATTTTATATCGTTTGGTTCATGCAGCGTTAGGTTATTTTATAGCGTGACGTTTTTAAGACTAATTTTTTTAACAACAATACAAATGGGGTGTTCTATTATATATATATATATATATATATATATATATATATGACTATATTTTTCTATCTCTTTGTGTAGTAATTTTTATTTTGTCGTTTTTCCTTTCAAATGCAGATATGGATAATAATGATGGCATATATTATAATCAGCCAGTGGCAAATATTTCTAGACTGATCAGTTTTCTTTCGTATCTTCAGAACAAGCTCGGTAGAAAATATGCTTTCCATCCTGCTTTTATTAATGAGCATCTTCGTGTGCTAGATGAAATGAAAATCAATGTAAAATACTTGTTGCATGTGCACATGAGGGAGGCTAGGAGAAAAACAAGAAGGGATTGGTTGGAAAGAGTTAAGTATCGTGGTCATTATCATGTTGATTTTAATTCGTGTTCCTTTTATGGTCAGTCTGGTTGTGTTGTCAAAGAGGCTATTCGATAAATGGCCTTTGATGGAGAGTTTCGAGTCGATTTTTGTAGTGGGATTTATTTATGTAAAGACAACAAAAAATATATGTTAATTTCAATGTTATTTTTTTGGTTTCACTGATGGTGGAGTTGAATATCACTTTCGTTTATTAATTCATTTGATTTATAATATTAACAATTAGTAAGGTTGATTGATCACTTGCGGTTTATCATAATAATAATCATGTGACTTTAAAATTCCTCTGTGTTTAAAATATTGGGTCATATTCTTTATTAAGCTCTTGTGTTTTTAATATTCTTCCCTTGGCCTTATTGGTCCATTAGGTTATTAATATTTTTCCCTTGGGCTCACCCATTCCTTTTGTTTCTAATATTAAACCCTTGGGTTATTAATTCTTTTCGTTTATAATATGAATAATACCTTGCGTTAATTATTAGTGTTTATTAATTTCTTTGGTTTTTATATTTTTTTATTAATTTTATTGATTCTTCGACTTTATTAATCACTTGAGTTTATTAATAATTTTTATTTATAATAATAATTTGTTCGGTAATATCTTTCCCTTGGGTTCATCAATTCCTTTGGTTTATAATATTAAACCCTTGGGTTTATTAGTTCTTTTGGTTTATAATATGAATAATCCCTTGGGTTAATTATTAGTGTTTATTAATTTCTTCAACATACGTAAATTTTTATTAATTTTATTGATCCTTCGACTTTATTAATCACTTGAGTTTATTAATAATTTTTGTTTCTAATACTAATTTTTTGGGTTTATAATATTAATAATCCCTTCAGTTTATTGATGTTTTTTTTTATAATATTAATAATCCCTTTTCTTTATTGATGTTTTATGTTTATAGTATTAATATTTCACTGTATTTGTTGATCCATTCAATTTATAACATTGATTCATTAATTTTTCGAATTCTTTCGGTTCGTAATATTATTCCTTTCAGTTTATTAAATCCAAATATTGGGGTTTAAATATTAGTCCTAGAGTTGAATACTAATGCATGGTCCAATGTCAGATTGTAAAAAACACTAACTAAATATGAAAATCAACCATGGGAAACCATTGTTAATTAGCATTAGCCATAGTCGATCAATGTCATCCATTGTCAAATTTTACATTTTGACAAATATTGTCTCAATATGAAAATCACCCATGGCCAACCGTGGTCATAGTTGGTCCAGCGTCGCATTGTGAACCATGTTTAAATCAAGCATGGTAAACCATGTTTATTCCCCTCAGTTTATAATATTAATAATCATGTGACTTTATCAATCATTTTTATTTAAAAAATTAATTCCTAAGATTTATTAATCTCTTTATTAATCATGTGAGTTTCTCATTCATTTGTATTTAAAATATTTATTCCTAGCCTTTACTAATCTTTTTTGTTTTTTATATGTATCTATTGGCCTTGTTGATCTATTATTTTTTTTAATATTTTTTCTCGTGTTCCCCAATTCCTTTGGTTTATAATATTAAACCCTTGGGTTTTTTAGTTATTTTGGTTTATAATATCAATAATCCATTGTGTTTATTAATTAGTTGATTTTAAAATATTGATTTTTATGGTTTATTAATTTCTTAGGTTTTTGAGTTTAAAATATTTATTCTTAGGGTTTATTACTCTCTTGTGTTTTTAATATTGTTGATCAATGTCATCCATGGTCAAATGTCACATTCTGACAAATATTGTCTCAATATGAAAATCAACCATGGCCAACCATGGTCATAGTTGGTCCAACGTCACATTGTAACAATAATTATGTCAATGTTTAAATCAAGTATTGTAAACCATATTTATTCCCCTCGGTTTATAATATTAATAATCATGTGACTTTATCAAGCATTTTTATTTAATAAATTGATTCCTAAGATTTATTAATCTCTCTATTAATCATGTGAGTTTCTCATTCATTTTTATTTAAAATATTTATTCGTAGCCTTTACTAATCTTTTTTGTTTTTTATATGGATCCCTTGGCCTTGTTGATCTCTTATGTTTTTAATATTTTTCCCTGCGGTTCCGCAATTCCTTTGGTTTATAATATTAAACCCTTGGTTTTATTAGCTCTTTTGGTTTATAATATTAATAATCCATTTTGTTTATTAATTAGTCGATTTTAAAATATTGTTTCTTATGGTTTATTAATTTCTTAGGTTTTTGAGTTTAAAATATTTATTCTTAGGGTTTGTTGCTCTCTTGTGTTTTTAATATTGATCCCTTGGCATTATTAATCCCTTAAGTTTTTAATAATTTTCCCTTGGATTCACCAATTCCTTTGGTTTATAATATTAAACCCTTGGGTTTATTATTTCTTTTGGTTTCCATTATTAATAATCCCTTGGGTTTATTAATCTCTTGAGTTTAAAATATTAAATACTATGGTTTATTTAATTATTATGTTTTGGGTTTAAACTATTAACTATTGGGGTATATTAATCTCTTGAATTTAAAATATTAATTCTTAGGGTTTATTAATTTCTTGGTTTATAATACTAATATTTATCCCTTAGGTTTATAACATTTTTCCGTTGGGTTTACTAATTTCTTGGGTTTATAATAATAAATGCTTGTGTTTATTTGTTCCTTACCTTTATAATTTTAATAATTCCTTTGGTTTATAACATTACTTATTTTAGTCTACAACATTAATAATTCGTTGAGTTTATTAATATCTTGAGTTTAAAATATTAATCTCTTAGGTTTTTGAGTTTCAAATATTAATTATTAAGGTTTATTAATCTCTTCTATTTTTAATATTGATCAGTTGGCCTTATTCATCCCTTAGGTTTTTAATATTTATCCTTGAGCTCCCCAATCCCTTTGTTTTATAATATTAAACCCTTGGGTTTACTAGTTCTTTTGTTTTTAATATTAATAACACCTTTGGTTTATTAATCTATTGAGTTTAAAATATTATTTCATTGGCTTTTTTAATTTCTTAAGTTTTTGAGTTTAAAAAATTAATTATTAGGTTTTATTTTTTTTTCTAAGTGTAACTAAATCTATTATGTATAAGGAAACTAGTACAATGCAGACACAGTGTCAGCTGTGGAAGCCTGAACACTGTGTATAAACGTCAAGCTTATCACCGAGTGCTTAGACTGCCCATATCGGGAAACCAGTCCTTTTAAACAACAAGTCTTAACCGCCCGCGTACGGGAAACCGGTTTGAAAAACTTAGAAACTGTAAAAGCATAGAAATAAAAACAACTGTTTTTGGACCACTGTGTGAGCTGGTCGTCCCAACAACAGAAACTGTCATAAACTATGAAACTGAACCAAAAAACCTGGAGCGCAGTGCTGAAGCTAGTCATGCGTCGGGGATGCGGGTTCTTCAATGATTCTGCAGCCAAAATATTCTCGACTGTCCTCCTCACCAGGGTCACTTGTGTCCTTGCTCCCTTGAGATCCTTCCACATTTATCTGCATTTCTGCCTCCCGAGGTGGGTCCGAGAGGAGGAGGAGGGCCAAGACCACGTCGCTTATGTGTTCCGTGTCGGGAGACAGAAGGCGGCGCAGGGCCGGAGAAGCGGGGGAGTGCGGGTACCGGGAATTTCCTCCCTCAGAGTGACGGAGATGAGGGCCGTGAGGACAGCATTGGAAGCAGAGGGATAAAATTTAAGTTTAGCATGCTGCGAGGATTGTCTGTAGGTGGGACGAAGAGGAGCAGGAGGGACAGCCCGTGAGGAAGTGCCACCATGAACAGGAGCCTGAGAGGGAGGGGACGAGGTGGCAGCTCCAGGAGCTGAAGCCGAAACGCCAACACGACGTCGCCCTCTACCTTTGCCACCGCGCGAAGTCAGAGTAGGGTCCGGAGCATCATCAGAAGGAAAATTGCTAGAGGAGGTCGACCGTCACTTACCGAGGCCACGGCCGGCCCTGCCCACGGAGACACCTATATTTCAAACCAAAACCGTGGCAAGTGAGCGAGAGGGAAACAGACGGGTCCAGTGGGAGAGAAATTAGACAAACAGTAGCGAGACGGTAGAAGACCCGTGAGAGGCGGGGAAAACAAAGTAACACGCACGCTGAGCACTTCCACCTTCGGAACAAACAAAACACACAGGTTTTGAGTATAATGGATACCCCGGAACCCGCCGATGTGCCCAAGGAAACGCGCCGCTTCGGTTTTCGACGTTTTCTCGTTGGCCTCAAGCGAACCAGAGCTGCAAATTCCGAACAACGGGGTAGGCGAGCTCACCGCACCAGAGGCCTTATCTGCATCGTTCAACTGAGCCATCGAAGAATGAAACACCGCCATAACCTCCTTCAGATTGAGCCGACCAAGGTGGGTTGATATCGCGCGATCGAATTCATTAATTGCAGAGTTATTACATATGCCGGGAGCCATGTGGGCTGCCCAGGCTCTTTCCATGGGGAAATGCGCGGGGTTGCGCTCCCCCATCGGAACTTTAATCAGCCGGATCCGGCACAGGTTGGTCCTGACGTACCAACAGTGTGCAGTTCTGTAGCAGTGCTTCATCATGGATACAGTTGAGGGTGCCATGAGTGAGGTTGCTAATACTTTCAGTTCCAAGATTGGCCAAGAGGTCTGCAACCCTATTGCCTTCCCTCTTTACGTGCTTGAAAGAGATCGCTCTGTGTTGCAAGAGCCACTTGCTTAACCTGTTGATTCTGGCCTCAAGACGCCAACTGTGAGACACTTTCTCTGAATTGGTGCCCCAAAGAAGCCTCTGGGAGGCGTTGATAAGAACTTGAGAATCTCCCTCTGTAATGATGGGAAAGAGGTTATAATGGTGCGTAAGACAGAGGCCTTGCCATAAGCCCTCCAATTCAGCGGAGTTATTGGTGTCCCAACCAATGGAACCATAAAAGATGAATTGAGTTTCACCTTTATAATTTCTGACTATTCCCCCGTATCTAGCTGGGCCAGGATTCCCTTTGGAAGCGCCATCGAAGTTAAGCTTGTAAACACCTTCCGGGGGAGGGGACCAATGCAAGGGAGGATCGAGAGGAGAGCGGACATTGAGGGAGGGGCGACACGGAATTTGAAGGTTCCAATTCTGCCAGATGGTGATTTCTTTGGGAGTTTTAGGGAAATCTTCTTCATTCCAGGAACAGAGAGCCAAGGATTCCTGAAGGTTGGAGCGGAAGGAGAGCCAGAGAGGATCAAGGGGGGTGGTTTGATTTTTAAAAATACGCCGGTTACGCTCTTTCCATAGAGACCAGAAAACAAGGCCCGTAAGAAGGATCCAAAGGGCATTGAGGATGGGAGGAGAGTAGGGGCAGCGAGGCCAGAAGCGAAGATTCATGGTGATATCCCCAGTAGGTTTGTTCTTCTGGCAGCGAAAGCAGCATTTTTCCCACAAGGAGTTAGCCAGAGGGCACATCAAGAGGAGATGCTGGATAGTTTCCACATTTTGCAGACAATTAGGACATTGGGACGGTCCAGTGAAGCCTCGTTTGACGAGATTGTCCCACGTGAGGATTCTTTTGTGGCTTAGAAGCCAGAGAAATGTGGATATTTTGGGCCAAGTCAGCTTGTTCCAGATCAAGGTCCAAAGAATATCTCGGGGCAAAGATATAGGATGTAGAAGAGTGTAAGCTTCTTTTGTGGTGTACATTCCTCTGGTGGAGTAGCCCCATCTGAGAATGTCATGATCCTCAGATCGTCTTATTTGACGGCGGTGAAGCTCTTTGCTAAGAGATTCCAGATCAAGCTCAAGCGCTTGAGGAGCTATATTCTGAGGAGGCTTCCATTGTCTAAAGTCGTTGTTGTCATCGGCAGTCCAGTATTGACAGACCTTTGCGTCCTGATCCATGTTGTTACCTCCCATATTGATGCTGGGGAGGAGATCTATAAGAGGAGGAGTTTGCTGCCAAGAATCGTGCCAGAATCTTGCATAACTGCCACTGCGAATTTCCCAGAAGCAATTTTTCTGAATGAGCTGATGGTGTTGCCTAGTGGCATTCCAAATAAGGGATCCTGTTTGTCTCGGAACCATTCTGATCAGATCGGCAGGGGGTCTGTTATTAGCATATTTGGCAATCCAAAGCTTGGCCCAAGGAGTGTGAGGTTTCGATATCCAATTCCACCAGATACGGGCTGCCATCACTTCATTGCTATGACTGGGATCTCTGAGATTGAGGCCACCAGCTTCCTTGGGAGAGAAAACCGTGTCCCAGTTCACGAGAGCCCACTTCCGATTTCGACCAGAGGAGCCCCATAGAAAGTTCCGTTGCAAGGCTCTGATTTGCTTTAAGACCCACTTGGGAGCAGCTAGAACGGAGAAGAGGTAAAGGGGAATAGATTGGAGCACAGCTTTGATAAGAATGAGCCTGCTAGGAAGGTTTAGGGCTCTAAAAGTCCAGGAGGCCAGTCTGGCTTCCAATTTGTCCAGGAGCTTGACCCATGAGGAATTCCTGATGGCAGAGTCAATGAGGGGGGCGCCCAGATACTTGTCAGGAAGAGAAGCAATGGAGAATCCAAGGATGCGAGCAATATTGGCTTGAGTGAGGGGGGGGGTGTTGAAAAAGAACACTTGGGATTTGGATTCATTAATAGTGAGACCAGAGGCAAGAGAGAAAAGGTGAAGTAAGTCATTAAAGGAGCGAGCTTCTTGAACAGAGGGGTGACCAAAGAGCATGTTATCATCCACAAATTGCTGGTGGGTGGTGGTAGGAGCGCCATGGAGGGAAATGCCTCGTAACTTATGGTGCTGAACTTCTTTATGAATCAAACGCCCCAGGCCTTCCACCATGAGAAAAAATAGAAAGGGGGAGAGAGGGTCCCCTTGCCTAATTCCTCTAGAGGGATGAAAAGGAGGGGAAGGAACACCATTGACCAAAATGGAGAAGGAGGGGAAGGAAATAAGACTCATAATCCATCTGATCCACATCGGATCAAAGCCAAAAGCATTTAAGATTTGCTGAATATAACTCCAATTTAGTTTATCGAAGGCTTTTGAGAGATCAATCTTAAGAAGCATACCTGGCTTTCGGCAGACTTTTAGAGAGTGCATAATTTCATGCGTTAAAATTATGCCATCCAGAATTTGGCGCCCTTCAACATATCCCGTCTGCTCTGGAGAGATGAGGAGTGGAAGGAGAGGCTTGAGCCTGTTGGCGATGACTTTGGAGATGAGTTTGTAAATAACATTGCAAAGAGCAATAGGCCTGAATTTATCCGGTTTTCTAGGTTGGTCCTCCTTAGGAACAAGCGCTATAAAAGTAGTGTTGAGAGAGGGCAAGATCCAGTGCATGGCTCTTGACTCTTCAACCAGCTGCCAGACTTCAGATTTGATGAGATCCCAGAAATAGTGGAAGAAATTAGAGGTAAAACCATCAGGCCCCGGAGCTTTGCCATCCTTGAACTGCGCCATAGCCTCATCCACTTCTTGGGGGGAGACTGGACGAAGAAGCATCTGGTTATGCTCAGTTGTGACCAGTTTTGGAATGAGCTGTGCGATTTGATTGATGGCAGGTTGTCGGTTTATGTGAGGCTCTTGCTGAATGCCCTTAAAATAGTCAGTCAGTTCCTTCTCCATTTCCTCGTGTTTCTCTGTCTTCTCTCCCTGCTGGGTGATTATGTGGCTGATCCTGTTTTGCATCCTGCGCTGTATGGTGGAGGCGTGGAAGAACTTGGTGTTCCTTTCACCCTCCTTTAACCATCGTACTCTAGACTTCTGCTTCCAAAGGATTTCTTCTTGTTTGTATCGTTCCTCAAGATGAGTTTGGAGATTAGACTCCTTGGTGGCTAATTCCTCTATTCGCCCCTTGGAGATGAGTTCCTGCTGCACCTCATGCATCTGTTGCTCGAGAATCTTCTTTTCCTCGAAAATATTACCAAAGATGGACCGATTCCAGTGCTTGATTTGCCCTTTGAGGAATTTTAGCTTTTGCTGGAATTGATACATTTTTGAACCTTTGGGCGGTTGAAAATTTCTCCAAGAAGTATGTATTAGCTCCTTGAAGGAAGGATGAGTCAACCAGAAGGCCTCGAATCTGAAGGGTTTCTTTAGCTGGGATCCTATATTTTGCCACTGCAGAAGAATGGGCCAATGATCCGATCCTGCAAAGGGCAGGATTGAGCTGGAAATGTCTCCTCCCATGTGAATAGCATTGTCAGAGATAAGGAATCTGTCCAACTTGGAAGCAATTTGCTGTCCTCCTACACGTGTATTGCTCCAGGTGAAGATGCCATTGGAGAAGGGGAGGTCAATCAACCAGCTGTTATTGATGAAGTTTTTGAAATGGCTGCTTTCCAGGTCTGATCTGGGGCGTCCTCCAGTTTTCTCATCCGATCTTAGGATCATATTGAAATCTCCTCCAACTATCCACAGAGGGTGGGATCTGTTGGCGTTGAGGTGCGCTATAGTGTCCAGGAGAGCTGTCTTATTATTCTGCTCTTGAGGAAAATAGACATTGGACAGATGTCCATGTATGTTAGTGCCTATAGGGTGAAAAGTGGCTTGAATGAGATTGTGCCCTGCATGAAAGTTATTTAGCTGCATGGAGCGAGTATCCCAGGCAATTGCCAGTCCTCCAGAAGCCCCGGAGGCATCGACTGCTACTGAACTGCTGCTAGGCCAGACTTTTGACAGTATGGCTCCTAGCAGATTACTATTACATTTGGTTTCCTGGAGGAAAAGGATTTGAGGTCCTTCCTTCTGAATCATGGATTTTATCATTTGGACCTTTCCAGGGGCATTTAGCCCTCTTACAT
>JAXQQM020079882.1:0-17455 GCA_034641835.2 Pinus albicaulis
TTAATTCCCCGAAACAAACGGAATAGGGGATGAAAGGGAAATCCTGGGTCACATGCCAGGGTACAAGGGTAGCCAATAAAGGGAAGCCCACACTTGGGTAAATAATGTGTAGGAGGGAGTAATCGTGGTACATGAGTTACCCCAGCCTTGGTTTTTCCACCCTTCTTCATATGTCTTTTGCCTTTTATGATTTTTCTTTGCGTAACTACTCGGGGCTCAAGGAATGCGAGCATGACGTGTAAAGTATAGTAGTGGATACCCCCTTTAAGGTGGGGCGGTTCATTGCCCACCAAGGGTTGGGACAATCATGTGTTCCTGAATGATAAAGGAGGTTCATCTAGAGCCTATAGGAACCAGGGTGATGTCCATGGAAATGGGGTAGAGTTCATGTATTGGTTTTTTCCCACGTGTTAAATGTGTTTGTCCCAACCATCTTTTGCATTTTGTGGTGCATTTTCCTGTTGAATGTGGCCAATTATGATTTTTCTTTTCTTGTTAGCTGCATCAACCTTCGAGCATCGTTCTAGGCGCGACCCAAGGTGTGGGAAAAGGGAAGGGGAAAATTAACCCTTTGTGGACCCAATGGAGAAATGATGAATGGGCCTATAATGAGAGAAAGGGGAGTGATATATGTGGATGAGGGAGCGGGACCACGCAACCAAAATCAAGCTTTTCCATGTAGTACCATCCCTAAAGCCCAAAGGTCAATAAAAGAGATTCCATTGGACTAGGGTCCAACGTTAACATCCAAAAGTGGCCTAGGGGACGAGCACAGACCTTACCCACTCTTTCCGCTGAATCCCCCCAAGAGTTTCCATGATATGTAAACAACAATACTCAATTACCAAATGACAAGGCATACCTTTAGGCTTAAGAGGCCCACCTTCAAACATACGATCATGACAGATGGGTGAGGGACCACATGGTTGGCTCACGTGGCAGAGAAATGGCACAACAAGATAGTTGGTGGTTGTAAGGGGTTGTTGGCTGTCGACTGAGGACCATCTTGGAGAAAATATTTCTCCTAAGGATATCAGACACAAAATGGTGGGTAACATCTGGCTCCAACTTGGGACATGATATCTTGGAAAAGTGGGCAAAGCTACTTGAACGGGAGGTTGTGAGAACACCATCAATCTCTTGGTTACTGTAGACCTGTTACCTGCACATATCAAAGACTAAACCTACGAGGAAGCATGTTTCTACGATATCTTATGATCACCCATGCTTGGTGTTAGGCTTTAAAATCAACATAAAAAATAAAATGTGAAGATTTTAAACTAACTGCAGCTAATCTACCATGAGAAATATCATATGACATTGGCTAGAACGCAAAAATGATAATGCAATGCATCCTACCCTAACATGCATATGAAAAAGGTAATATTAAGGGTAATCATAAAGTCAATGCAACCAACATATCATCAAATCAATATAAATATGTTTGCCTATATGATTACTCATGCAGCAAATCCAAAAGTGAATGCAAACCCAAACACGTGGAGGATGCTACAGGCGGGAAGTGGGAAAATATGGTTTCCATGTGAGGTAAGAGGAATCCCTAAGAGAAGGAACACGAGTCAATCTAGAAATGTGGACCCTTCCCTCTAAGTACAAAATGGTGGAATGAGTGATTATCCTTAAGAACTTCTTATCACAATCATTGCTCATAATATTTTGCTTTGAAGATGTCACAAGGTTGTGATGAGAAGGGAATGAAGGGTAAGTGAAAGGAGTGCAGCAAACAGGTTGCCCAAGGTGATGGTCACAGTGGAGAGGGGAGGTCATGGAGTGATCAAAACCCTTACGGTGTGTCCAAGGAGGTTAAGTATAATCAATGAGGGGCTCTTCCTTGACACTGTACTCGGAAGGGGGAAGGGGCTCACTGTCACTTGAGATCATATGACAAGGGGTGAGGGAATCACTCGATGAAGACTCAAGATGATGAACAATAAGAAAAGGAAAAAGGGAGGGTGAAGTATTGTATTCAATGAGTTTATCTTCCCCAAAATCATAATCTAAAGGCTCAAGTGATTTGAATATAGAATCATACTGAGGAGATGTGGGAGCCTTATCGATTTCCTTAGTATCAAATATTGGGTCTCTCCTAAAAGGAAATTGATCACTTCCAACTGCCCCTCTTTATGCAAGGGAAAACAAAAATTCTCCTTCCCAAGTGTATCAATGGATATGTCATCATAAATAATGCCTGAGAGAAAGGGAAGACCAATCTTAGCCTCATCCTCCCTCTCGGTGTCGTAAATGGGAGCACAATCAAATTGAGGACCAACAATTTCCCACTTCTCCTTTTCAATGTGGAAGTAATCTTCAATGTCATCTTCCAAGGGGCTAATGGGATCACCTTCCTCAAGGTTCTCAAAATGAGAGTCATCAAGAGTAATATCCTCGAGAAAGGTAAGGTTAGTCTCAACTTCACCTTCCATAGATTCATCCTTCCCAACACATGTGTTCTCAAAATCATCCTTTTCATCATGTGGACCCAAGGAGGACTCGTCTTCCTGCTCATTACTTAGATTCTCAAGGTCTTGATGATGCTCAATGAAGGCTTCCTCTTGGATGCTTAATACAAGGTATACTTGAAAATGTTTAAGAAAGCCATCAACGAACTCCTCAATAGATAAGATGCTCTTAGATTCATGATCATGCAACCATGAGTTATGACCACCGAGAGATCCCATGAACAACATAAGGACATCTTGGTGAACCACTCTCTCTTGAAGCATGTGCATTAAATCTTTCTACATGATCAATTGCGAAGAGTCGATCACAATAAAACACGGGCAACCCACGTACCATCCTTCCTGCGACATGATTAGGGTGCCCAGGGACGCTATCGATGTCCAAAGTGGGAAAATCATCAAAGAAAGACAACCTATTTGAGATATACATGAAAAACATGTAGGAGTCACCAGGGTGAATTTAAAGATGCCTAGAAATATGCTTGCTTCACCCTACAAGCATCGACCTTAAAGTTCAATGAAGAACTAGGGCTCTGATCTTCCAATGGAATCACCAAGAATGATATATCAATATTGTTGTATGGAAAACAAGACACACGTCTCATGCCCCCAACAATAACGCCAAAATGTTACCGCTCAAACTAGCAGGGGTCCTAAAAGGGGATCCTTGAAGGGCTACTACCAGGTCAAAGGCAACAATGGAGCAATAGCTCACTGTCACCTAGACTATGGCTCCCTACTCTTTACGGACTTTCACTGATTGGAGGAGACCCACTATAATAAGGATCACAAGATGAAAGGATCAACGATAGGGTGAGAGGTGATCCTGGAGGCCTATTCACAAGAGAGGCTCAACCGTATAGCTTACTTTCTTTGGAAGGCAATGTTAGAGGCTCTCAAGGAAGGTCTAAAGGAAATTTCAAGGCTTAGGTTTAGGATATATATCTTACAATGGAGGTCCCTAAACCCTAAAATTCTTATGGAAGCTTGGATTCCAAGTGATCTTTGAAGAATTATCCTTAATAGTGTACCGAAATGCTCGGGACCAAGTTGACGCGGGGTTAGGTCAAGGGGGTAGGGTTTAGCAACCAATGATATACTTGACTTAATCCAGAGGGAGAAAGGGACCAAAGAATAAATCTAAAATGCAAGGCAATGTGAGGATCCCAATGAGGTTTCTAGCCTAAGGAAACCAAGGGAAAAACTTGATCTTGAGACTAGGGATTGAGGTATATAAAAATCTCACCGTCGGAATTTCTTCAAAATTAGGGGGTGGCTAAGAGAAATCCGAGCGCAGAAGATCCAAAGAGATCGAATTTTTTCAGTGGGTAATTTGCTAGATAAATGATGCCCTAATGGACCTAATGGGCTAGGCCTAGAAAATAAGAAGTGAGGGAAGAAAAACAGGTTTAAGGTGATCACCTTATGGTGAACCGGTGCCTAATCCTTTGGGGAGATTGGAGTCACGAGAAATTATGACTATGGATATTGGATTTTCTATGTCAAGGAGGCCTTAAAGACAACTTCACATAGCATTAGGGTAGCAGCAAAAGCAGCTTCAAAGACTTTATACTTTGTTTTGTAAAATAGATGGCTTATCAAGATGAAGCATCTCTAGGAATATTCATTCATTATACATGGCCCATAAATGAAGCATCACTATTTAGAAACAAAATTTCCACAACTTCGCATAATCGGATGCAGTAAATTAGCCCTAGTATAACGAAATCCCAGCAACAATGTATGTGACAAAATTAGAGAGAAAGAATAGCACTAAATTACACTTACATGTATAAGAGTATATCCAACCATCAAAATATTTCCAATCAAGAAGCACCAAGCCAAAAGAAAATGATCCAAACATCAAAATTCATTCCATGCTCCAAAAATTCGTCCTCCAAGAATGATAGTGAAGTTCTCTAAATAGATACAAGTCCAATCCAAGCGATGATGCTAAAATGAAATCACATCACTTGTATTTATACACTTCTAATGAGTTTGATTTAGCTAATTAGGTCTATTTTAGCCCCTAGAATAAATAATGTACAAGATAACTAACTTTTGGTGACAAGCCCACCAAACCTGATCATAAAGAAAAGAATAAGCCTCTCAAGAGGTCAAATGATTAATAATACATGTCGTTGGACCTTAGAGGAGGCCTGACAATGTCCATAGTTGCCATGATGTGAAATAGGACTCCCAGAAGTAGTGGACAAGGGCTTGGCCCCTTGTTCTCCAAATAGTAAACTTGTGGTGCTCTCAATAGGTCTGGGGCCACACAAGTGTCCTCATGGATCTTCAAATAGATCGAAGATGTCTGTAGACCATCTGCAAGGGCTCAGATGATGGTATAAGTGATGCCACATCATCATATAGGTCCTAGGTCATCTGCGAAGTGCATGATATAACTGTGGCGGCGGATGGGCATGGTGAACTTGGTGCACCTTCCTTGTCCAATAGGTGAATCTTGAGCAATCTCTGAATGTCTCTGGGGATCCATGGAATGTTTTCTAGTGTTGTCGAGGGCCGAGGCCCATGGCTCTCTACACCCACCCTACATGTGACAATGTAGCCCTCTTGAGGGTTAGGACCCCGTATAGGGAGACCAAACCCAAAATGGAGACCATATGCAATCCTGCATAAGATCCAATGCGTCCTCTTGCCTTCTATTACAATAAGTCATTAAAGAAATCAAGTAAAAGAATTTACAAACCAAGGACAACAGGTGGGAACTCATAATGCCATGTCCTTCCATAGTGGGCTTTGGCATGTGCTAATGTCTCCAAGCTCCACGGGGGGGTTAACCAAGCACCTTATTAGGTGGTTTCTACTTCTAAAGGGAATGGTACGACCTTGGTACATCCTTCAAATGGTGGTGGCATGTGATAAGGGGATGAAAGGGAAATCTTTGGTCACATGCCAGAGTACAAGGGTAGCCAATAAAGGGAAGCCCACACTTGGATAAATAATGTTGAGATTTTGGGGTAGCCTCAGATGTGCTCTAGCTCCGAAACTTTGTGGAGTGTCTAGAACACATGAGATCTCAAAGACCCAAAAAGAGTTTAGAGAAATTCAATCTGGTGTAATAGTTATTCAAATAATTAAATTTTTTAATGGGAACCCTAAGTCTAACTTAGGGAAATTAAAAAAAAATAAAGTGAATTAATTTACACATGTGATGAGAACATTCTAAGTGACATGGATCAAGCTTCTTTTAATCTTAGCTGTTGATTAGAGATTAGATCACGGTCGTTGATTCGTCAACGAGAAAAGTATAAAGGAAAGGCTTAAGGTCAGTTGGAGGATACACACAGTGAATCTAAGAGATCGAATTATTCTGATGCAGCAATGCTCGAACGAAGATCAGATCTGAGTGATTCAGAGAAGCAGTGAGGGGCGGATGCAGTGATTGGTCGAAGGACCAAGAGTACAACGCAGAGCAAGGGCAGCAGAGACGTAGTGGAGGCATCGCATCCATCAGATGGTGTGATGCAGTCCCTAGAGAGAGTGACGCAGAACCACGCAGGGCTCACGCAGGGGCAGCGCAGAGCCTCCAAGGAAAGTCTGAAATTCAGCTGGAGGCTGGGGTTTTTGAGCTGGCAAGGCTGAAACCAGACTCCGAGAGAAGCTTATAACCACAGAGCAAGGGTGATGCAATCCCTCAGTCAGGGCCATGCAACCTTATGCAGTGGCAACGTGGATATTGTGCAGAGCTAGCTGGGGTTTCACCAGTGGCTCATCCGGATCAGCCGGGACTTGCAGGAGTGGAGTAAAACTCACATTTTTCTCTGTTGCCAAGGTTTTCTCTGTTGGGTGAGTCGGATTATGGCACCCTAGATGTACTCAAAATATTGTTGCTTGATAATAATAAACCCTCAGATCTGTTAAACCGGTTTTCCTGCATTGGATTTTTCTGGGAACATTTGTCCGAAAAATCTGTGTCCTTTGTCATATGTGTGTGATGTTCAGTAAATGATCTGAATTTGTGTAGGTTGCTAGTTGTGTTTACTTCGATGTTTTTCTGAATATTTTTCCGTTAAATAACTTGTGCATAATAAAACAAGAGAGAGAAGTAAATCAATATTTAGCAGTAGGATTTATGTGTTCGGAAATTTTCACATGGTATCAGAGCATTGCAGATCAAGTTGAACCATCAACAAAGGGGCTAAAGATATTTGTTACAGGGAGGGTAGCTGAAGCAGCACAGATCCGGAAGAAGGCAGCGCAGCACCAGAGGGACAGCATAGACCCTGCAAGGGTGATGCAAAGTCAATCAGCTCACGCAGAGGCTGACGCAACTCCAGAAAGGTGACGCAGAGGTTGACGCAGCACCAGAAGAGGGACGCTGAGCCAATCTACTCACGTAGAGGCTGACGCAGCACCAAGAGAGGGACGTTGAGTCAGTCTACTCACGCAGAGGCTAGCGTAGTCCAAGAGGGAGTGACGCTGTGTAGTTTATCAAGGCCGGAAGTGCAGCTTTTGATCTTCAAAAGTTGCTAGTGGGGCATCGGTTCTATCTGTGCAGAATAGTGCCTAGCAAAGGTGAACAGTGTCTCAACAGACTTTTGCCAAGAAGTCTAAGATTTGATCGGGAGGGTGGTCGTAGAGGGTTGATTCAGTAGAATTGGTAGAGGATTTCCGAGAGGGAAATCAGTTTTAAGAGGGAATAATATCTCTATAGGGTTTTTATCGCCACAAAACCCAGATCCGGTCTTTTGTTGAGTGCAGTAGCAGTAGAAGGGAGAAGAGTACATGTTTCGACACTTTGAGCAGAAATGGCCCCATATGGACTGAGAGATCAAGATAGGTTGGACAGTGTGTCCAATTGTGCGATATGGAAGGCCAGAATCCTGACAGTCCTGGAGGAGTATGGTATCGGAGACCACACGGAAAATGTCTTAGTTGTGTCGACCGATGCGGATGCTCTCAAGAAGTTCAACGAAAATCAGGCGTGGTCAAAGCGCTTGATCATGGATGGAGTGAAGGATCATGTGGTCCCACACATTGCCGAGAAGAGGGCGGCACATGAGATGTGGACAGCCTTGACCACGCTGTATCAAGGCAGCTCCATCCAACGGAGGATGCTTCTAGAGAACCAAATGCAGATGTTCCAAATGCATAAAGGAGAGGAGATCGATCCCTTCCTCTTCAGATTACAAACTATTCGGGATCAACTAATTGCCATGGGGGCAACTCCGGATGAAGGGCTCATGGTAAGGATTGCCCTGAATGCAGTCACGACTCACCGATCAGTGGGAGACCTTTGTCCAAAGCATCTTGGGCAAAGCACAACTCCCAAATTGAGGTGACATGTGGGCAATCCTTCGACAGGAGGAGATCCGGACGGTGACTGAGAAGGAATTCAGCAGCGGAGGTGTCAAGGTGAAGAAGGAGAAGGAGGAAGATGCGGCCCTAGCATCAAAGGGGCAGTGGCAACAAGGGAAGAAGAAGGACATATCCAAGGTCCGGTGCTTCAGATGTGGCGAACTTGGACACTTCGCCAACACTTGGCCTAAGAGGAAGGACAAGGAAGCTTCAGATTCCAAGGCAGCAGCAGCTAAAGGGGACAGTGGTAGTGAGGACAATGTGGCAATGAGTGCTCATGTGCCTTGAGAGAAGAGGTGGGGCGATATAGATCTGTAGAGCAGCTATAGATGGTGAGGCAGGATCCTTGAGGTGCCCAAACTCTTGGATCACGTACGAGCTACGGGAGCGTTAAGACAGTAGCAGGATGACTAGAGGAGTGGGTGCAACAGATCATGGAGAAGCAGAGGCAGAGCTGGGATGCTGAAGTTTGGAGCAACGTAGAGGAGAGGCAGCAGCAGCGCAGACATAGCGCTTACACAGTACAATGCAGCAGACAGCGCAAAGCTTCAGAGAGACAG
This sequence comes from Pinus albicaulis, assembly GCA_034641835.2. Lineage (NCBI taxonomy): Eukaryota > Viridiplantae > Streptophyta > Pinopsida > Pinales > Pinaceae > Pinus > Pinus albicaulis. The sequence goes on from JAXQQM020079882.1 coordinate 8,366, forward strand.
TGCAACGCAGCCAATGTTATCGGAACCGAACTGGTCATCGAACCGGAGAACCTTGTGGACCGGGAACTGGAACCGGAAAAAAAACCAGATAATTAAAAAAATTAAAAATAAAAAAACCGGTTTACCAAAAACACATAAATATTCATATTTTAAAGAAAAAACAGATATATTCATGTACATCCATATGAATCCAAACCATTTATACAGAAATATGCAAAAGTTCTCATTTATATAGCAAATAATAGTGCATACAACCAAATAGCACTTAGTGCAAAACATCGTTGAAACAAAAGTGTTACAAACATCAAGAAGAAGGCTCTAAAAGGCATTTATAGTCCAAAATAACATCATAGATCATAGTATTATACTACAACCTACAATACTACAAGCTACAATGACAACAAATCAATGATCGAATCATCAATCATAAATCATCATCAGAATCATCATCCTAATCATCCTCCTTATCCTCATCTGAAGAATGAGTAGCATCCAAGTCTACAATGGGATTATGGCTTGATCCCCATAGCCCTTGATTTACCCTCTAAAATTTTGGAGAAAATCAGCGCCAAAATCCTTTGAAATCAACTATGTAGCAACCCCAACAAAATTTTAAAAAATCTTCTACCAGTTGCAAAAACCACTAAAGAAAACACAAAGATCTTTGGGAAAAGAAAAAAAATCTTTGAAGTAGTTCGAAAATCTGCCAACCCGACAACTCTCCAAGATTCCAATCAACTCTTCAAATCTGCAAAAAAACTCCCTTAGAACAACCCTATAAAAAACTCTCTGAATTTTCCTCACCAAACTCAACTCAAGAATTGCAAAAGACTCGAATGAATAGTGTGAGTGAAATAGAGGGGGTGGGAATGTTTAAGTAGCTTTAGGGGGGCCTAGGGTAGAGTTAGTAACTAGGAAAAATAATAATTTAAAAAAAAAAATATATATATATATATATATATATATATATATATATATATGTATATATATTGATGCCTAGGCTTATGAACCGGTGGAACTGGTTTTCGAACCGGTCCAAACCGGACTGGTACAGAACTAGCCAATTCGGTGCCAAAACCGGTCATTTCTGGTTCAGAGGGCTGGTTCGGACCGGTTTTGCCTCTAAACCAGTCGAACCGACCGGTTTTCCGAAACCAGTTCGGTTCCGATAACACTAAGCGCAGCAGCAGAGGGTGCTTCAATGATAAGATGCAACCCGACTGACTTGTCTGCCAGTGATTGGGTGATGGTCCTTCAGTTGCTTACTTCTCAGCAACTGAGTTGCAGTGCAGCAGTTGGCAGTGGCAGTACTATTGGCAGCATGATGCAGCAATTTGAGAGGGAGATGCAGTACATATGTGGCAGTGTCAATGGCAGTGACATGGGCAGTAGTATAGAGAGCAGCAACATAGTTTATGGAGGGCAGCAAGCCAAGCATCAGCGCGGAGACCGATGCCAGAGATCAGGGTGTTGCTTCAGTGGGGAAGTATTGCTAGAGCACACTCCTCGCTAAGAGGGAGTGTTGAGATTTTGGGGTAGCATCAGATGTGCTCTAGCTCCGAAACTTTGTGGAGGGGCTAGAACACATGAGATCTCCAAGACCCAGAAAGCATTTGGAGAAATTCCATCTGGTGTAATAGTTATTCAAATAATTAAATTTTTTAATGGAGACCCTAAGTCTAACTTAGGGAAATTCAAAAAAATTAAAGTGAATTAATTTACACATGTGATGGGAACATTCTAAGTGACGTGGATCAAGCTTCTTTTAATCTTAGCCATTTATTAGAGATTAGATCACGGTCGTTGATTCGTCAACAAGAAAAGTATAAAGGAAGGGCTTGGGGTCACTTCGAGTATACACACAGTGAATTTAAGAGATCAAATTCTTCTGACGGAGCAGTGCTCGAACGAAGATCAGATCTGAGAGATTCAGAGAAGCAGTGAGGGGCAGATGTAGTTGATTGGTCGAAGGACCAAGAGTACAACAAAGAGCAAGGGCAACAGAGACGCAGTGGAGGCAGTGCAACCATCAGAGGGTCTGAAGCAGTCCCTACAGAGGGTGACGTAGGCCCACGCAAGGGCAGCGCAGAGCCTCCAAGGAAAGTCCGAAATTTAGCTGGAGATTGGGGTTTCTGAGCCGGCAGGGCTGGAACCAGACTTCGAGAGAAGCTGATCACCACAAAGCAAGGGTGACGCAGTCCCTCAGTCAGGGCCACATAGCCTTACGTAGTGGCAGCGTAGACGCTACGCAGAGCTAGCTGGGGTTTCACCAGTGGCTCATCCGGATCAGCCGAGACTTGTAGGATTGAGGTAAAACTCACTTTTTTCTCTATTGTCGAGGTTTTCTCTATTGGGTGAGCCGGTTTATGGCACTTTAGATGTACTCAAAATACTGTTGCTTAATAATAATAAACCCTCAGATCTGTTGCACTGGTTTTCCCGCATTGGGTTTTTCTGGGGACATTTCTCCGAAAAATCTATGTCCTTTGTCATATGTGCGTGATGTTCAGTAAATGATGTGTATTAGTGTAGGCTACTAGTTGTGTTTACTTTGATATTTTTCTGAATATTTTTCAGTTAAACAACTTGTGCATAATAAAACAAGTAGGAGAAGTAAATCAATATTTAGTAGTAGGATTTCGGTGCTCAAAAATTTTCACAAATAATGTGTAGGAAGAGCAATCGTGGCACATGAGTTACCCTAACCTTGATTTTTCCACTCTTCTTCATATGCCTTTTGCCTTTTATGATTTTTCTTTGGTTAACGGCTCAAGGCTCAAGGAATCAGGGCATGATGTGTAAAGTATAGTAGTGAATACCCCTTTTAAGGTGGGGTCGTTCATTGCCCACTAGGGGTTGGTACAATCATGGGTTCCTGAATGATAGAGAAGGCTCATCTAGGGCGTATAGGAACCAGGTTGATGGCCATGGAAATGGGGTAGAGCTCATGAATTAGCTTTTAGCCGCGTACTAAATGTGTTTGTCCTGGCCATCTTTGGCATTTTGTGGTGCATTTTCCTGTTGAATTGTGCCAATTATGCTTTTTATTTTCTTCTTAGCTGCATCAACCTCTGGGCATTGTTCCATGCCTAACCCAGGGTGTGGGAAAAGGGAACGGGAAAACTAACCTATTGTGGACCTTGTTGTCGCACGGAATGTCTAGGCACCGCGACAATGGCTCAGATTGGGGGCTGTCACCCTAATCCCCAATCTCTCTATTTAAGCTGTCTCCTTACAGACTAAGGGGGGTAAACCTTAATGAAATGGAAAGAAAGAGAACTAGTTGGAAACCAACCAATTCGTAGCAGGCAGGATGATCAGATTGGCAGTACGTGTGGCAGGCAGCTCCAAATTGATGCAAAGTCTGCACAGGCCCAATTGGATGGATAGCTTTTTCAGGCGCAGTCAAGTACCAGGATTGCTCGGAGAGGGGCTAATTTCCCTCAGGTAATTTTTTTTTCAGTATTTTCTCTACAGGATTGTCAGCTTTCGGCATCTAAATTGTACTCAGATTATTTCACTGCTGCTTAATAATATAAAACCCTCAGTTGTTGCACCAGTTTTCCCAAGTTGGGTTTTCCTGGGGACATTTGTCCAAAAATAATTGTGTCAATTTTTATCAGTATATTTTTCAGTTTCCAACGCTATTATTTTCCACAGTATTTTTGTAAAGGTTGCAGTGTGTTTATTTCGTTGATGTCGTAGCAATAAACTGCTAATTTAATTAACAATTAGAAGAAATAATTCCACTTGTTGCAATAGAATTTCAGTACTGAAATTTTCACATAAAAAGTGTCAGCTTAGAAAAGAAGAATGTAGCCAGAGAATTAATACTTCTGGTCTTTTTTGGACATTTTTTAATGTGGATGATGAAGATCTAGAACTAGATGTAAATGGTTTTGGCCTTCAAACCAGATTGAATCAATAGCAAAACACCTACCCGTTACGTTTAAAAAGAAAAAAAGATTATGGGGACATTGTTTTTGTGGTTGAAGTGTTTGGTATTATACTGTGGTTTTCTTACCCTGCGTTAACAAAGTCCTTAAGGGGATTGCCTTCAGGCTTGAACATTCAGCAGAGGCAAGAAAATGGGATGATCATTATAATTGCTAGGGATATTACAGCATTGCAATTCCAAGGTTTTGCATGGCTAAAAAGTCCCCATCCCCATAAATGATAAAATGGACCAAGACGGCACCCAACACATAAACTTTGGGTAAGCATTATGCACCCTGTACTGAGGTACAATGTGGTGTGGTATGCACATCAGTAGGTATGCCATTGGAGAGCATAGAGACCAATACATAAACTGCAGTGAACATCACTGCAAAATGCTATTGCTCACCCAATACTTGTAATATTGGTCAAGAGTATCAATGATTCGTACCGTTCAAGATGACAGCAAGTTCAAGATTAGAGCCAAAAATAACCCACAAACCATGACACCAAAGCAACAGAGAGGATGCTTTTACATAAAGAAAGGGCATAAAGAAATTTTTACAAGAGTAAATAGATGATATGCATACATACCGTGACTTCAATGGGGACTGTAATGTCTATCCGATGTTGGTAATAAAGATCAATGCAGTCGATATCAAGTCTCTTCAAGCTTGCCTCGCAGGCGGCACGAACATATGGAGGATCTCCTCGAATCTCCCGTTTTCCATCTGCATATTTGATTCCATACTTTGTGGCTAATTGGACTTTGTCTCTTATCCCTTTAATGGCCTGCAATTGCAAAATAAGTTAAGATCCATAGAAATTCTATCACTTGGCCAAGCTATATAGCACTCATTGGTATTTCTAAGGAAAATAGAAAACCCATGAGAAGGCCTGCCGTCCCACCTTTCCAACGAGGATTTCGTTGGTAAAGGGGCCATAAATGTCCGAAGTATCGAGAAAAGTAATGCCGCTGGAGACGGCATGGCGGATGAGAGAGATCATTTCTTCGTCGGGCTTTGGAGGGCCATAGAAGGCAGACATGCCCATGCAACCCAACCCCTGCGCTGATACTTCTAATCCTTGCGACCCCAAACGCAATCTACGAACTGTTGATGGTGCTGCTAATTGTGCCATTGCTGTTGTTCTGCAGTCACTCTATCCCCTTTTCCAAATCACAGCAAATGTTGTTCCTTCGACTGTGGAGTGTATATTTATGTATTGAACTCAATGAATAGTTGACCACAGTCCTTAAGCATAGTCTTAACGACGATTAACCTAATTCGCCGATCCTGACCAGATTCATGTACCACGATCACTGTGATTCCCTTTCCACCTACTGGTATTTCCACCTACTCTTAGATAGATGAAGGCGATCGAATTTTGTAGGAGATAGAAATAAATCATAATTATGGTCAACACACAGTGGATCAAGAAAAACGGAAAAAATAAGTGATCAAGTGAACTACACGAGTCAGAGGGCGGGCCTACTTTCCCAGCGCGAGCAGTACGCAATTGAGTAGTCTTTAGTGCAACTTTTTGAATGAATACGCAATATACTAGTTTTTAGTGTGATTTTTTGAATGAATTTAAGGTAGTTTTTTTTCTTGTTAATGGTGGTTTTTTCTGGTTTAATTTCTTTAAAATCTCACAAAAATTCATTAAAAACAAAAGTTTGATGAGTAATCTTGCACAATCGAAGTGCTGTAAAGGTTTTTTAGGGTGCTGAATCCATATATACAGTCAAAAAACCAGTTTAAATAACAGAAATCAAACAAAAAAATTCACCGGATTTCGGCCCCTGAAACTCCAAAAAGTCGCACTAAAGACAACTCCGTAAGCAATTCCCAACCATTTTGGGCAATTTACATTGAAAACAGGTCCGAAAATCCAAAACTATGTACATTTCACCAAGGTTTAGTTTACAAAGTTCATAATTTTCCCTGAAAATAATAGAAATTTGGGCATGATTTCTAGAAAACCTGAGAGAAGTTTTTAAAAATCTAGATTGATTGTTAGAGGTTTTTGAAAATCTAGATTGACAACTAATTAACGCAGTTAAGTTTTAAGATTCTAGGTGGTCAAGGGTGTTAGTTAACCTGTCAAGTTTTAAAATTTTGGGTGGCCAAGGGTTTTAGATGGTGTTTAATCTATTTCTTTTATAAAAAAGATTTAAACACTTTCACAGTGAAAATCCAGCGCCAAATTAAACACCAAATTATTGGTCATGACAATACTCATTTGACTATCCTAATATTTTTCATATATATATATATAATGGTTAATTGAAAATTAACAATTTCTCTATATAAGATGCAATGGTTGATAAGCCATATAAGCCATATATATCAAAAATTCAAAATTCAAACTAAAACCACAAAAAAATCACTAGAATCGGAATCCATGGCCCCAATTGGAGCTTATCCTTATTATTTTTCATTGGCTTAGCCATGCAAAGAAAAGAAGTTGAGTAAATTGGTCTTGAGATTGAAATCGATAGAAAACCATGAGTGTTTGAATCTTGTGTTTATGGTGGAAATAGATTTAGCACCATAAAGAACACCTAAAATCTTTAAGCTTGACATTTATTGAAGAGTTTAATCTCACTCATAATCATCACCAAAAAATGTAAGATCTAAAATTTTATTGATCAATTAAGGACTAATTCTCATCAACTCCGTTGTCAACATGGCGCTGGAAAATGCCAAAAAAAATGTGGGAAGAAAGAGTATGTATTTTTTGCTCTTTTGGAAAAGTGGAAACAGAAAAACATTTCATTTTAGAATGTGAGGCCTTCAAGGACAGCCTGAAAATTATGCAAGAGCTTTTATTATAAAACTCCACAAAGAAAAAGGTAATACAACGGCTAGATGAAAAAGCAATCTGTCCCGTAAACTATTTATAACCTCATGAAAGTTAAAAATACTTGTTTTCTTTCTTTCTTTCTATTCCTGAAATTTAAAAATAAATTACCAAATTTTACTAAAATCTAACTTGAAAATCAATTGTTTTGGTCAAAGAAAATGGTCGTTTCGACAACGCACTCCCACGTCAGTGAAAACGTCATAAACAAAGATTGCATCAGTGAAATCGTCATAAAAAAAAGCTGACATTATTGCAAACGTCATATTCCAATATAATATTTATTCTGTTGTCGAAGAACCTTTAAAATATACGGATGGATGAACAAGATTGTCACGAATTTTTGTGCATATTATTATTCAATTATTCACTTGTGGCAAATTTTTCTAAGTTTTGGTTTTTATTATTCTATCATAATTTAGTTGGATAATTTTAAATGAGATTTCTTTTCAAAGTTTTTGTTTTTATTATTTTAAATTTTTAGTGAGATAATTTTAAATGAGATTGTAATTTTTAATTATTTAAAATATAATTTTATTATATAAATAAATTTTCAATTTAAAAAAAATATATAATAATTTTAATAAATATTTATCTAATTAAATTATTTTTTATAAATTTATATTTATATAAAAATAAATGTATTTTAAATATATTAAATTGATTTTAAAATATTAAAAGATATTATTATCAATCTTGATAGTGGGAACCATATCATTATTCTTAATTATCCTCCACACTTAATAAATTCAACAATGTTGACTTGAATAAAAATGTTATTTATATTTTTTAATTAAAAGTAGTTTTTTTATTTGTCACAGATAAAGAAGGTTTTTTTGTGGTTAGTGATATAATAGTAACTTGATTTATCAAATTTGAAATGAAGATAATTAAATTAAATTTAGAATTTATCATGAATTTAAATTCACATTAAAATTAGTATTTTTCAAGTTTTTAATTTTTAAACTTTATTAAGTTTTGGATTGGTGAATGAATGTTATGCTAACATACTCTATATGAAAAGGTCACTAGTCCAAATCCCTTGTGGGTGAAGTTCTCTACAACTCAGTTTGGGGAAGATGTTTTATGGAAGGCACAGAGTTTGGGGTTAAACAATGCGCATAAAGGGAAAATCTAGGAACATCGAATGCTACGAAGCTAAAATCTTAAAGATTAAAGCACATATCCCTTCTATACATAAGCTCTTCAACCCGATAAACAAGCAAGGTTTCCCTAACCCTAGACTCAAAGCCTCATCAAACCTATCTTTAAAAGTGGTGAAAAAGCAATCTCCCTAATTATAAGACCATTATGATTGGCCATGTTTTAGTGAAGTTATATGGAATTATTTTGGAAAGAGGTCAATGTATGGCTCCCTTTTAGCATCTATATTCACAAGTTACGAGATAATTTGGAACACGCAGGTTGTGTTAGCTCAATGGTATATTCATCATCCTTCTTCTTTATATTGATGATATAGCTCGTGGGGTGAAGAATCTTTGTGAGCAAGAACTAAGAATCCTCAAGTAGTTCCACTCTAATACAAGTATAGTTGTTAACACTAACAAAATGAAGGTTATGATAATTAAATCCAAACATATCACTTACAATAATTATATATATGCCACCAATAAATTACAAGAAGTTCTTTCATACAAATATCTTAAAATCAATATTCATTAAAAGCTTAATTAAAACTATAATTCACAACCTTAAACATTAATTCCCCTTTAGTCTCTATTTCTTTTTCTTGTAGTATCTTTTTTTTTTCTTTAGCAATTCCCCCTCCCCAACTTCCTCCTTTTATTAATCAATATCATTTTTAATGATTATACCATTATTTTTAATAATTATTATCATTTAGTTTAATTTTCTTCATTACATTTTCTTTATTTTTTTAATTTTCCTCTTTCATTATTAAATTTTCTCTTTTATTATTTTTTATTTATTAAATTAGTTAATAAAAATTTATTATTTTACACCAATTTAATGTTGACCTTCAAATTAGATAATAATAATAAAAAAAAGAGTATGAACTTACTATTATTTATTTAATAATTAACTTAGTATTATTCCTTTATTTATTTAATCATTAACTTTCTATTATTTCTTTATTTATTTAAAGGCGATCAAATATTTGTAGAATATATAAATAAATCAAAATTATGGTCAACTAACACACGGGTCAACATTGCTAGAAAATGAAAAATTTTACGATAATTGAACGACAGCACTGAGCAGTGAGAGGGCGGGCCTACTTTCTCAGCGCGAGCAGTAAGAAATGGCAAG
>JAXQQM020074750.1:0-126919 GCA_034641835.2 Pinus albicaulis
TATCTCTAAGAAGCGATGTGCTGGATATAGGCCTAAAAACTCGGTTACAATGAGGCTTCAAGGCCAAATTATTTTTGAGAAACAATGGAAAACCCTAAACATCCAAAAACCTAACCCTAGGAGATGAAGCGCCAAAACTATGGGCCTTTTTTGGGTAAATTGGTACATCAACTTCCCAAGGACGTAACTTTGGCATATGATCTCTATTTGACGTGCACCATACCTCGTTAGAAATATCTATTCGAAGGCTACAAATTTTGAGTGAGAAAAATCAATCTATAAACCCATGTTTCTCTTTTTTTTCCCAAAAAGCGTCATTTAGGGCCTCAAAATGGCTCCGGAAGTACAAGACCCGAAAAACTACTAAAAATAGTAAGTTGTGCTACAATTAAGGAAACTGAACAACTAAAAGAAACAATGGTGGGGCCACAAGTGGAATAGGTTGGTGGCCACCAAAATCCATCTGGATCATTCTTCCCTCCTTAGGAAGCAATGGTCCCCATTGCGTTGAGTTCCTCCATGAGATGAGCAAACTTCTGTTGAACTTGGTCCCTGGTGAGCCACTTGCCTTGGTGCAAGAGTTGGCCAGTTTTGACAACCTGATATAGTTGGATCTTCTACTAGCAAGTGTTCTTGATTTTCATGTCCATGATACAATCCGTGGTGGCTTGTTCCATGTAGTCTAGGTCTAACTTTGTTGGTGTGAGTTGTTCTGCAATGTCGGAGGTGTCCAGTAGAGGTGGGAAGTAGGGACGAAGGGGGTCCACATTGAATACTGGGTGTATAAGGAATGGTGGAATACTGAGTTCAATGAAATTGGTCCCTATAACCTTGGTGATGGTGTATGACCCATATCAGAGGGGCGAAGCTTGCGGTGGGGTCCAATGAGGTGCTCCTTCTATAAATGTAGTCACACTTCCACTTGGAAGTTTTGTGGCACATGATGTTGATCATGTCGTTGCTTGTACTTAGCATTGGCTCTATCTAATACGTCATGGAACTATTAGAAGATGTGTTGAATGTTCTCAATGAATCTATTCACTTTTTTAGATTCAGATTGGACATGAGCCAAATCGGCTTGAGTAGCCGCAAATGGCATGGCTACGTCAATGGGACATAGTGGTTGGAATCCCAAGCCGACCTGAAAGTGGTTGTGATCGATTGAGTTGTGGAGAGCCCAGTTATAACTGTGCTATACATAGGGAAGGCTCACATCCCATGTGTGTAGATGATTTGAGTTGTACATGTGAATAATGTGTATAATCATCCTGTTGACGACATCTTTCTGTCCATTAGTTTGTGGATGGGAAGTTGTGGACTTGGTGAGCTTGGTGTCCAGCATTGACCAGAGGCTGGACCAAAATGTGTTGAGGAACCTGTTATCATGATCTGAGATGATATATTGTGGGATCCCAAAGTGCACCCACACTCGTTCAAAGAAAACTTTAGTAGTGGCTTCTACTGTGATATTATTCTTGCAAGCCGCCATAATGGCCATCTTCAAGAATATGTCGACGACTACGAAAACACAATCGTTTCCATGCTTAGTAGAAGGAAGGCCCAACATGTAATCCATGGAGATGGATTACCAAGGTCTAATAAGGGTAGGTAGTAGAGTATAGTGGCCTTTCTTCTTGATGGCTAGTTTGGCAATGGTGTAAGCAGTGCAGGATCTGATGTACTTCTTGACATCTTGTCGAAGGTTCAGCCAATAGAAATAATTTTGTTGTACTGCCACTGTTTTCTTGACCTAGAAATTCCCAGGTATTCGACTGTAATGAGCTTCCAAAATGATATTGACACGCTAGCTTAAAGGAACATAAATATGTCCCAGGTGACATAGTAGTGCATCCTGGAGGTGAAAATTTGTAACTTGTGTACCCTCCAAGAGTGTCTTGTATGTATGACCAAATTCTGGGTCACTCTTGTAGATAAGAGGCCAATCAGAATTATCGTGCCCATAAAAGTTGAGAACAATGGTTAGTGCCATGATGGGTGGTTGATTGAGGAAATCTGCAACATTACTGGTGCTTCCCTTCTTCTATTTGATGTTGAAATGAAACTGTTGCAGATATGTGGACCACTTTTGATGGCGATCATTCTACAAGTTCCCTTGTGTCTACATGAACTGCAAGGGTCGGTGGTTTATGTGGATGATTGTTTCCTTCCCCAAAATTTAATGCTTTCATTGTCGATAAGCCTGCAGAATGGAATACATTTCTTTGTCATAAGTGGGACACTTATGGATTGTGTCGGACAATGTCTCACTGTAATATGCCACTAGATGCCCATGTTGAGTAAGAACTGCCCCAATGGCATAGTCAAAGGCATCTGTCTTGATCTCAAATGGTTGTTATAAGTCTGGTAATGTGAGCACTGGGGCAGAGCAGAGGCGATGTTTCAATTCTACGAACACCTTCTGTTGAGATTCCGACCAAAAGAAAATTTATTTTTCTTCTCCCTTGGTGACTTGACTCAAGGACCAAGTAATATGAGAGAATGCTAACATGAACATGTGGCAGAAATTAGTAAGACCCAGAAAGCTGTGAAGCTCTTTTAGAGTGGTTGGGGTTGGCCAATCCTGAATGACTTGGATCTTTTTTGGATCCACATGCACCCCCCGTTCATCAACAATGTATCCCAGATACTGAACCTGGATCATGCCACAAGTGCACTTCTCCAAATTGGCAAACAACTTGTGTTGCTGTAGTGTTTGGAGGACCTGTCGGATGTGGTGGAGGTGCCCTTCCCAAGTCTAGCTGAAGATTAGGATGTCATCTAAGTACACTACTACACATGAGTTGGTGAATGGGCACAACATGTCGTATATTAGCCTCATGAAGGTTGCGGGGGAATTTGTCAACCCGAAAGGCATGACCAACCATTCGAAAAGACCCTCCTTGGATTTGAAGGCAGTCTTCCACACATCAGAGGGTTCAATTAGTAAGTGGTGATACTTAGACTTCAAGTCAATCTTGCTGAAATATTTCTCCCCTTTGAGTTGGTCCAGAAGGTCATCAATCTATGGGATTGGGTACCTATTCTAGACAATGACCTTGTTCAGCGCCTGATGGTCAATACAGAGTCTCCAAGTCCCATCCTTCTTCTGAACCAACACGATTAGGCTCCCACAGGGCTATGAACTCAGCCAAATGTGACCTTTATGCAACAGCTCCTGAATCTGCCTCTTGATTTCATCGTTCTCTAGAACAAAGCACCAATATATTGATCCATTGGGTAGTGGCGCACCTGGGGTCAGATCGATGGGGTGATTGACCTGACAGTGGAGAGGCACCCCTGTGGGTGAGGTGAAGATGTCCACGTACTCCTCCATGACCTTGTACATCTTTTCTTTTCATGCAGAGGAGCCCTTTCTGGAGGTCATGGCCATAGTCTTCTTCTGGCCCTGGGGGCAGATCAACAAGAAAAAAAATTTCCCAGTTTTGGAAATGAACTTACTGCATTGTTTTGCAGTAACCAAAGAGATATCGATAGGCAATGGTACCTCTGGTATCCTGTACAACTTATTTCCCAAATTAACAATAACAACGCGAGGCTAGAACTCATACACAACATTCCGCTTCCATAAGTGTGGTTGGCCTAATAATACATTACAAACACCAACAGGAGAAATGTCTCATAATACCTCATCCGTGAAGGGCTTGATGTTGTAGGGGAGGCACCACTACTGGCTGATGTGAAGATCTCGTCCTTGGTGAAGCCATTCGATGGTGTATGACTGTGGGCGTGTTGTGGTCGACAAGCCCAACCTGTAATATTCCCAAATGGGAAAAGTAGGAATATAGCTCATAATAATGGAAATAGCAGCAAGTATTAACACATTACATGTGAGAAAAATGATAGATCCATGGTATTATGTGTAATGACAATAAATAAGTACAAAATCTTGGGGATCAAGCCCCTCAAGATAGGCAAAGGAAGCCTCCAATGCCAAAATGCACCCAAAACATGTAATACACTGCTACACAAAGTACTGAAGCAAGCACAATGTAGTTTTAGTAACTAATACTACAGCTGTAACATATATATAAATGGATCTGATAAGAGCATGCTCATACATGGCCAAAATTGGAGATCTATGCTCCTCAACACTTTTCCAAGACAACCCAGGATGGGTTTCCGGAAATACACTAAATATGAATGGTGGATCTAAAGCCCTAAGGTTGAATATGAAATAAAATTGAAGCACGTAGAAGGAGCTGGATGAATCTGATGTAGATCTGAAAGAACTCCTCCAAAATGACTCTCTCAATGAAGGGTTGATCCCTTCAATGGAAACAAAACAACTACTGCTAAGGAAACTGCTACTGTTGGAAAATACTACTTCTAAGGAGAAGAACCATGTGCGGAAGGCTATTAGAGTGCTTAGAATGATCGAATATTTTAACCACAGATTCTACTAAAGCAACCCAGAAAAACCTAGAAATGGTTTGGCCAAATGTTAACTTTGGATTTTCAGCCATTTTTGGGTTGCCCACTGCAATAGCTCACTAAAATAACGCAAATCTAGACTGGAACTGCGTTGTAGGGGATAAAATCACCTTGGAATGATGCCAAATATATCAAATAAGCCCAAGGGGCTTCTTTATCAGCCTCCCAATGGAAGGAAACCTTCCTCCACTGCAAAAATAGCTCAAAAAACACCCAATACAATCTTCCAATGCTGCACCTTGCAACTTAGCACATATCCCAACAGAAATTGTGTTGTACCATGAGACTCAAGCTTGGCTTGAAACCTGAATGTGGAAATATAGTGCAAACTCTTCCAAGATCTTCTCAATGGAAGAGGTGGGATTCCCAATCAGGAACACTCGGTGCTAAACAACACTCAATCTCAGCGAAACAGCTAGAGAAAGATATATGTCTAAACAAACCATATAATCTAAAACATAACATATCATAACATGAATAATATGGCTTCCATCCTCTTCCTTATATAAGAAATGAGCTTCCAAACCCTAAGCCCCATCTATAAATGACATTACTTCCATGCAATGTGTCTCCATCTAAAACTGCGTTGTCTCTCCATAAATGTCCACTCCTCCATGACAACACTTTGATTTGGTCAAATTTGACCCAGACCACATGCTCTAGCCCCTGTTCACACCTTAGGGTGATTTATTAAGCTGAAAATATGATCCACTTTCACATGAAAAGTGGTTTTATTCCTAATAAAGATATTTATGGGTCTCCCTACCCACTTATTCATCAGCCAAGAAAGAAAAATTAGATTTTAATATTCCAATTAGTTGCATGCTAATTTAGGAATATTACAATCCTCCCCTCCCAAATGTTGCTTGTCCTCAAGAAACTGCAAGGATAGATCTGCAAAATATAGGGAACCTTCAACCCCATGTGAAGCTCCATCCTCCAAGCTATCATCCATATGAAATGAATCACCCTCCAAAATGGTAATTCATAGAAAAACTCCTCCCATGTGAGAGGCTCCTCCCAAAGACATAAGTCAACCATATGGCTCCCTTCATAAGGAAACAAGTGATATAATGTAGCAGCCATATAATGTCCCATGCTCCACTTGAAGCATGAAGAAATGTGGGAAGTTTCATTCCCAATGGACACATCCAACCAATGTGTCATCTCGCCAATCATGTCCCCAACAATAATAAGAACATCATCAACATATGGGATAGTGATAAATAAACAATCAAATGCAATAATGGAGGTGGATCATAGTCCCACATGTGGAACCAACGCAGTATATCTCCTGAATGCATCATATAGTGATATGGTAAGTGGTTTCCCCACCACTTACTTGCTTCCCAAGTCTTCTCACAATGGCTGAAAAGGTGAGAAATGTTTGGTTCTTTTAGAGTGCACCCATAGTGATACAACATCTCCCTATATCCTCCAAGGGAGTGACCATGTTCAGAAATGTTTATGGCCCAAAGTTGGCCATGAATTTATATGGATGAATACTCCTCCTTGGAGCAATGGCCTACATATACATGGTAAAGGAATGCAAATAATTGTTAAATGAAACATCATGTACATAAGCATGTTCCTTACCAAAATTTCTGCTCATACAAATGGAGTGGTCCATAGATAGATCCCCTCTCATTCCAAAAGAGGAAAGAGGTGGTTGTAATAACTCCTTCATTGAGCTATGTGTCTCTCCCATCTCCACATGGTCCATGCATATTTTCAAATGCTGATAGAGTTCCTATTCAAAGCCTTTCCAAGTGTAGCTGTCCATGATAGTGTTCTAGGCTCTCATGGAATAAGTATGGCTGAAAAGAAAATATTCATGTGCTCTTTGTAACAACTTCTCCTTGAGCTTGGAGGCTCTAGATAAGAAGATCCTTCCATGATAATAGATGACTTCATCTTGGAATGAATAGCCCTATTCATGTAGCTGGTCATCAAGTATCATGCATATGAAAAGATCCTTGGAATAATCCACCAATAGCTGGGATTTCCAATATGGATCTATCCTCCATAGTAACAACGATGATGATCAATCACAAAGAACATCAGTCATATGGCTGACCTCCTCTTTGACATCTCTCATGCCAAAGGTATATATTGGAAGGCTAATATCCTCCCCATGTTTCTCCTCCCACAGCGTAGAATATGAAATGAGAGTGGATAATGATGATGTTGGGAGAATGTCTCCCTCCTCCTTAAGTCTACCCAAGAATCTTAGCACTGTACAATGATCTCCCACTATTCCCACTCCTCCTGGATCTATGAGTGGTAAAACATGTTGAGAGAACTCTTTGATCCTCTTCCAATCAGGGGGTCTCCCTGGTGGAACGCCTCCATGTAATGAAACATCAAGAACTAGAGCAGGCTGTAAATGTGAGTGGACTAATTTGTCCCCGCTCTCACTGTGCAAATCATCCTCCTGCCTCTGTACATAAACCTCCTGAAAAGGATGGGTGTATATTTTCCCAATCATTTGGTGCTGACCCTCCTTCTCATTTCCTCCTACCTTCTGCAAGATCTCACGGTCTAAGGTGTCTTTTTCAATTGTAGTTAATCTATGTACACCCAACATCTCATTGGTGTCAAAAGTGTTGATCACAAAGGAATTATCTATCATAGTGTGTGTCCCCAAGATTGGATTCAATGTTGTAACACACTTCCTCCATTGTTTTGTCTCATTGCCTATTAACATAGACACATGCTACTCATGATATTCATATGTAAGATCCTTTGGAACTTCTTGGAAATATGCAAGAGCTCTTCTAGTTGAAGCAATTGCTTCATCTCCATCTCAAAATAAAAGTAGATCTCCTCCTTCTATCACAGCACTGGAGGATATTTCCAGCTCTTCCTCTTCCTCATCCTCATCAATGGAGAATACCTCATCATTAAGAGATCCTTTGTCTTGATCTCCTCTTGAAGAAGGAATCCTCATGTCTTCCTCTTGAGAAGAAAGTTCTTACTGTAGTGGGGCCTTTTCCCTTGGAAAAGCATGTTTCAGATCTTTAACCCCCTCAACAATGTTCTGAAATGGAGTTGGCTTCATGGATCCTTCCAACTCATGCAAAGGTTATTATTTCTTGGGCTTGGTTTTCTCTCCCAAGGAAGTTTCAGATTGTTTTAAATCAAATATTTTCACTAACCTCCTTGTGAAATTTGCATAAGTAGATATATTTGCATTATTCAATGAGTAAGATTCAAATAACCACCAAGAAAATGCCTTACCTTCAAGATGCAACGCTTCTACTCTAATGGCTTTCTCTTCTAAAACTTGATGCAGCTGGAAATGTGTCTAGCTTCTTTACCTAAGCCTTGGCTGTGCTCTTGGGTGACCCATCAAAAGTAGGTAGAAAGAATCTACCCAAAGTGTGCTGCATGCACCCTCTCCTTCTATTGTAGTTACTGGGTCTTCTATCTTCTTTGATTTGACAAAACCCTTGAAAGCTTAGATGCTCCTTGAATCTTCTACACTGAGATTCATTTTCTTGGAGATAGTCACCAAGAGTATCCTCCATTGGTGTTTCTCCTCCTTCTTCTTCTCTTTCCAAGAATGTAGGCATGGTACCATGTTGTAGATCTGATTGTGTGGCTGAATGCTCACACCCATAATATGAAGAACTAGAGCTTTCTTCATGTGAAAATCTTCTTGAGGGACCTTTATGTCTTTCCATCCTCATTCCATTGACTTCTCTTTTAAGCTCATGCATAGCTTGGAGAAGAAGTTTTGCAAACTTCTTTCCCTCCATTTATCCAAATAATGGAGACTTGCCTTTTCCCCTTTTGGTAAGCCTTCTCTTTTCTGTGAGAAGCTTCTTCTTCTTATGATAACATAGATGCAATGTCTTCACAGGCTGAGCCAAGATTATGCTCTGAAACCACTGTAATATTCCCAAATGGGAAAAGAAAGAATATAGCTCATAATAATAGAAATAGCAGCAAGTATTAACACATTACATGTGCACCAAACGATAGATCCATGGTATTATGTATAACAGCAATAAATAAGTATAAGATCTTGGGGATCAAGCCCCTCAAGATAGGAAAAAGAAGCATCCAATGCCAAAATGCACCCAAAACATGTAATACATTGCTAAAAAAAGTACTGAAGCAAGAACAACGTAGTTTAGTGACTAATACTATAACTGGAACATATATATAAATGGATATGATAAGATCATGCTCATAAAGGGCCAAAAATGGAGATCTATGCTCCTCAACACTTTTCGAAGACAACCTAGGATGGGTTTCCGGAAATACACTAAATTTGAATGGTGGATCTAAAGTCCTAGGGTTGAAGATGCACTACAACTGAAGCACATAGAAGGAGATGGTTGAATCTGATGTAGATCTAATCCCTTCGATGGAAAGTAAACTACTGCTGCTGCTAGAAACTACTACATCTGAGCAGAATAACCATGTGAAGAATGCTGTTATATTAATCAGAATGTTCCAAAATTTTAACCACATATTCTACTCAACAAACCCAGAAAAACCCAGAAATGGTTTGGCTAGATTTTAACTTTGGATTTTCAGCCATTTTTGGGTTGCCCACTACAAAAACTCCCTAAAATAATGAAAATTTGGACTAGAACTGTGTTTTAGGGGATAAAATCACCTTGGCCTGGTGCCAAATATATCAAATAAGCCCAAGGGGCTCCTTTATTGGCCTCCCAATGGAAGGAAACCTTCCTCCACTGCAAAACTAGCTCAGAAAACACCCAATACAATCTTCCACTGCTGCACCCTACAACTCAGCACATATCTCAATAGAAAATATGATGTGCCACAAGACTGAAGCTAATTCTAAAACCTGAATGTGGAAATTTAGTGCAAAATCCTCCAAGAGCTTCTCAATGGAAGAGGTGGGATTCCCAATCAGGAACACTCGGTGCTAAACAACACTCAATCTCAGCTAAACAGCTAGAGAAAGATATATGTCTAAACAGAGCATATAATCTAAAACATAACATATCATAACATGAATAATATGGCTTCCATCCTCTTCCTTATATAAGAAATGAGCTTCCAAACCCTAAGCCCCATCTATTAATGACACTACTTCCATGCAATGTGTCTCCATCTAAAACTGAGTTCTCTCTCCATAAATGTCCACTCCTCCATGACAACGTTGTTGATTTGGTCAAAGTTGACCCAATCCACATGCTCTAGACCCTGTTCACACCTTAGGGTGCTTTATTAAGCTGAAAAGATGATCCACTTTCACATGAGAAGTGGTTTTATTCCTAATAAAGAGATTTATGGGTCTCCCTACCCACTTATTCATCAGACAAGAAAGGAAAATTAGATTTTAATATTCCAATTAGCTGCATGATAATTTAGGAATATTACACAACTGCTTCATGTCCTCTCCTTAAATGAGGTTCTTTTGGCTCCCACTGTCAACAATGAACTGTAGCGGGGAACCCTTTACCCACATATAGGAGTGGAAGACACACTCCTCCTCCTCTGGATCTTCCAGTTCCTCCTTATGGATCTTCACAGTAGAAATAATGGCATTGGGCTCTGCATCAATAATCTTCTTCCCTTTTCATTCCCACTGTTGGGTTTTGATTCAGATTTGGAGCATGCATCTAATTCAGAAGCCTTCATCTCAGCCACCAGTGACTGCTTAGCTTGACACTCACTTGTGTTGTGAGTGGGACTCTTATGGAACTCACACCACTTTCTCGTGTCCTTCTTCGGCTTCATGATGTTTTTATTTTCTTACGACTTTTCCTGGTTGTCTTGGGCCACCATGCCTTGGATTTTTTCTTTTGTTTTGTGGTTTGGGGGCACCTTTCCCTTTCTTTTTATTTGCAGATCCAGAGTCTCGTTTCTTCTATTTGAATTTTTGCTCAATCTTGGTAGCATACCATTATGTCGTACCAAGTGAGGAGATGTCGAGGAACTCCATTTCCTCCTTAATGTATATGTGCAGACAACTATGGTACTTCAGCACCAAATGTTTCTCCGAATATTTGATACCCAACTTTTTGCGCATGGTATAGAATAGATTCCTCAACTCATGCACATCTTGATCCCTTTGTTGCCACAGCATAGTCGATTGTATGTACTTGTCCTCATAGCTCTCCAAGGGATAATATCATTCCTTGATGGCACCTCAAAAATAATTCCAAGTGGGTATGCCTGAGAACAGTGAGGGTTACCCCTCATCCTTTTTCTCACAGTAGGTTTCCCACTAGTCCTTGACATGGGGGGTAGCTTTGAGGAGTGAAAAATAATCTTCTCCCGGTCAGAAAAGTCATGAATCGAGAAATATCCTTCTAATATATTTGAGCATATATCTACGGTGTCAGCATCTATTTGACCCTCAAATATGTTAATGTCAAAGTTTACTTGTACCTTAAAAGGAGTTGCGCCTCCAGAGTGGCTGCTGGATGTAGATGCACCATCGATGGACAGTCGTTGAAGGATCTGGGAAAAGTTATCCATCATCGTGTTCCTTTATTTTTCAAGGGACTCCTCGAGAAATATTTTGATAGGATCTCCTATGCCCTCATCTTTATTTTCCTCCCCCATGGGCGACTATCGGGGTTTGTGAGGCTGATCTTGCAAAGGTTCCACCAGATCGAGCCCTAACTCCTTATGCCCCGACCTTGTTGGGGACATGCAAAGAAATATTGAGAAAGAGCAGACCTCTCAGATACCAATGATCCATATTTATGCAGGAACACAACAGAATACACATATAACCATAAATGCAAATATGGAGTGGAAATAATAATTCAATTCATTAATATCAAAGAACTAAAACTTGTTTACAGACAGAATGGAAATAAACTAGCTAGGGTACTGGTAGCTTATCTCTGAGAAGAGATATGGTGGCTACAGGCCTCTAAACTATTTTTTAATGAGGCTTGAGGGCCTATTTATGATTCAGAAATAATAGAAAACCCTAAACAGCCAAAAACATAATCCTATGAGATGATCCACCAAAAAAATGAGCCCTGTTTGGGTAAATTGGTACATCAACTTCCCGGGGACGTAGCTTTGGCATACCATCTCCATTTTACGTGCACCATACTTTGTTAGAAATATCTATCTAAGGAATACAACTTTTTAGCAAGAAACATTAGTCTATAGATAAATGTTGCTCTTGGGTTTCCCAAAAAATGTCATTTAGGGCCTCAAAATGGCTCTGGAAGTTCAAGACCCAAAAAATTGCTAAAAATAGTAAGTTGTGCTACAATTAAGGAAACTAAAAAACTGAAAGAAAAAATGGTGGGGCCCCAAGTGGAATAGGTGGGTGGCCACCAATATCCACCTCAATCATAGGAGCTACCCACTCCATGATGGCCCTTATCTTTTCTGGATGTATTGTAATGCCTTCCTTGGAGACAACATGTCCCAAATAGTGTACCTCAATCTGGAAGAAACTACCTTTTCTGAGCTTGGCATACAACTGATTCTCTCTCAACAATCCCAACATTGCTGCCCAATGCTCAACATGCTCTTTCTCATTTTTAGAATACACCAATATGTCATTAATAAACACCATAAAAAACTTGTCGAGATAAGGACGCAACACACTATTCAACAAACACATAAATGTAGATGGGGATCTAGTCAAACTAAATGGAACTACAACAAACTCATAATGTCCATACCTAGTCCTGAATGAATTCTTGTATATTTCCTTCTCTTTGATGCCTACCTGATGGTATCCCAATCTCATGTCTATCTTTGAGAACATTGTTGCGCCTTTTAACTGATAAAAAAAAGCATTAATACTCATTAGTGGGTACCTATTCTTGATGGTCACTTTGTTCAACTTCCTTTAATCAATGCACAATATGAGAGTACTATCCTTCTTCTTCAAAAACAATACTGGTGAGCCCCATGGTGATACACTTGACCTGAGCCTCTCCTTTAGTTGAAACTTTAACTCTACCAACTTGGGTGTGCTCATTCTGTAAGGTGATTTTGATGTTGGAGTTTCCCTTGGTACCAAATCAATAGAAAAGTGTACCTCCTTGTGAGGTGGGAACTCTAAAATATCTATGGGAAATACATCCTGAAACTGTTGTAGGATTGGTTACTTGATCAAAACATTTACCTCCTCAACTTTCTTACTTTTGTCACTAGAAATATGCACTGCAAACAACAAGCACTCTTTCCTATTACTACACCTGGTTTGCATAATTGTAACCATCCTAACTGATGTTGATTTATTCTTACCTTGTAGGAGACTTGGTTCCCCATTTTCATCCAAGCACTCAATGGCCTTGTCATAACAATATACCTTGGTCCTATGAAGATATAGCCAGTCCATACCCAATAGCATAATGTATGATCCTAATGGTAATATGTTCAAGTGTTCTATTGTATACATGCCATTTAACTCAAATTCACAAGCTCTTACCTAGTGATGGATTCTCTTCTTAGTACCTATAGCCAAATGCACTAACCAAGACTCTGCATGCAATTATCTATTCAAACCACTTATCCACTAGGTTGGGACTAACATAGCTATAATTAGATTCAGGGTAAATCAAAATAGAAATAACTTGATCACAAATATTACAGTCCATCTCAATGGTAGAATTCTGATGGTCTGCCTGCCTGTTGTCTAGCGCTGCATAGATCCTGGGAATACTATGTCCCACATATCCCACTATTTGTGCCTCCTGCACACTGTAGATATGTGGCATACCACCCTAATGTTGTGGAAAATCTCTCCGATGATGATCTTTTCTACAATTAAAACACTGTATAGGCTTCCAACCTTCATCCTAATTATACTCATATCAAAATCCCTCTCCTATGCTAGATGCATTGAAGTTAGGCTGGGAAAAATTCTCCTTGTTACATGTATCCTAAGACATTGCTCACTTCTTGTCCTATTTTCACCTTTCTAGTCTGGATTTCCCTTAGATCTGCACTTCGATTGCTTATAACAATGCTTGAGTTTCCGGATAGCCTCTATCTCTGAATGCTATCGGGAACCCACTAATAAATATTTGAATATTGGCCTTCTCCTCCTTGAGGTAAGGCACATATATGAGTAACTCCAAGAACCTGCTAGTATACTCATCATCTATCATGGAACTCATATTCAGCTCATAAAACTCCTTTTGCTTGTCATCGTAGTATCTTTCCGATAGATACTTCTTCCAAAATAGCCTCTCGAACTCATTCCAAGTCAAATCCTCATCATAAATATCTATGAAGTTCTTTACATCTTCCCACAAAATATCTGCTCTACTGCTAAGGATTGTTAGGATATTCAGAGCCTAAATGGATAGATTTCTATTAGATAATGGCTTTTCTAGGTGTCATTCTGAAAACACTGTCTACACCAAGAAAGTGGGTAAGTCCTTCAAAATCCTTGTTCTTTATGTTCATGATCTTATCATTACTGGTAGTGATCCAAACCATATAAACCATGTGAAGTCTAGCCTCAAAAAGAAGTTTGAAATGACAAACTTAGGACAATTTCATTATTTCCTTGGTCTTCAAGTCTTGCAATTCAAGGAAGGCATTACCCTCTCTCAGTCCAAGTATGCCTGTGATCTTCTACACCACTTTCACATGGAATACTGTAAGCCATCCCCTTCTCCTTTTTAGTATGGAGTCAAGCTTTTAGTCACTTGTACTACCCCTGACGTTGATGCTACCTTATATCATCAACTTATTGATAAACTTCTGTATCTAACCCATACCCATCCTAACCTTTCCTTTGTCGTTGGTCTTGTCAATCGGTTTATGCACCAACCTCATGAAATTCACTGGAAAGCAGCTAAAATAATACTTCGATATATTCGAGGTACATTTCAGTTCGGGATTCATTAGAGTGCAAGAGAATCTCCATTGTTGATTGGTTTCGCTAATTCTAATTGGGTTGGTGACTCTGATGATCGAAAGTCTACTGCAGGATATGTATTCACTCTTGGTTCATGACCTATTACTTGGTCTTGTAAGAAACAAGGTGCCATCTCTCTTTCTTCAACAAAAGCGGAGTATCGTGGTGCAGTTGAAGCCAACAAGGAAGCCATGTGGCTTCGTCAGATCCTGTCTGAATTTGGTCTTCATTAGCAGCATCCAACTACACTTTGGTGTGATAATCAGAGTGCCATTCAATTATGTAAGGATCTAGTTCAGCATAAGCATATGAAACACATTGAACTCCACATACACTTCATCAAAAAGCTCATTTATGATCGTTTTCTTGAAGTGCAGTATTGTCCAACCAATGATAAAGTAGCCAATATCTTTACAAAGGATCTCACAGAAGTGAATTTTACCAAAATTCGATCCATGCTTGGAGTTTAGGAAAGTTTTCATTAAGGGGGGATAGTCTCTAATGCCTCCTTCCTTCTTCTATTGTGTCACTTTTGTAAATCCTTCAATCCTATCCCAATTTGTTCTTAAGGGGGGATGTTAGGATATTTTGACACATAGGAAATAGGCTCCTTTTGTGTCACCTTTGTAAATCCTTCAATCCTATCCCACGTTGTTCTTAAGGGGGGATGTTAGGATATTCCGACACATAGGAAATAGTTAAGAATAACTTAGTCTAGTGTAGAGTTAGGTAAAGTGTGTTTCTTTACCATTTACATTTGTAACTTATAATCCGACGGTTACGATTTGTAGTGATCCGATGGTTATCTCTCACCTGGGTATTAACGACACTTGATCTGTGGCTTAGCACCCGATTGGTCCATGATCACTATTTAAAGAGCATGGAGGGTCATGTGTCCAGTAAACTGTTTATGAGAGAAACATATGTAACTTTTATTTTATATTAATAAATTGCCTGAAGTGGCCGCTTTGGCTCAGGCCATGGACTGTTTCCTTCTTCGAGGGTTTTAACCACGTGATTATATTGGTATACTGATTTGTGATCTGTTTGTGAGCGGTGACCTTTGGTTCTTGATCTAAGGAACTTACCCTGTAAATTCCTACAAGGATGAATATATCTATTGTGGCTTTCATATTTTTCAAGTAATCATGAAACCTGAAGAAATTCTTCTTACTAACCAACCATGCCTCTACATCCTATGGTTTCTTCATTTTTTTGTCAAATTAGGTGGTTTTTCCTTCTTAAACTCATCTGACAAATAACCCATGTCACTCCTTTTGTAGGGATGATGATGATGATGATCATGATGACTATCATAACCAGAACTAGAATGATACATGTGTCTATGACCCCTTATATCTAGAGTGTCCAAAAATCTACAATCTCTAACCATGTCATTCCTATCCGACCTATGACTGCTGGGATACCTACTTCCATATGATCCATTGGTCGCATCCTCGTTTCCATAGCTAGGTCGAAGTTTCCCCTATTTATGTAATTCTAACAAACTTTGAAGGATGGCTGCATTAACCTCTGCTTGTTTTTTCTGTGCCTGCATGATTTTGTCATTATCTGCCTTGCAACTCCTTATTTCTTCATTTAAAATTCTTAGTGTATCTGCCAAGCCAGACAAGTGTCCAACACTATGCGGATCATATGACTCATAGGGAGAATCTCTATAGTCATTAGGGGAATTTTGAGGTCTAAAATGGGCCTCCTAAGGAAATTATAAAATAATAGTGGAAATAATAAAATAAGATTTGATTACATCATCAAATTTTAGAGGGAAAAAAGAAAAAACTACTTTTTTCAACTCGTATTTTCAACTTCTCTCCCAAAGCTTTTACTCAAATTTCGAGCGGGAGTACTCGATAGATGAAAAATTTAATTCTTCATCTAAGGAGTACCCATGTTGCATACTTTCGATGAACCCTTATACATGAAAAAAGAGAAATACATGAAAAACGTGATTGCAATCACGTTTTTTCATGTATTTCTCATTTTTCGCATAGAATGGTCCATCAAAATTATGCAACATGGGTACTCCTTGGATGAGGAATTAAATTTTTCATCCAACGAGTACTCCCGCTTGAAATTTGAGTAAAATATTTGGGAGATAAGTTGAAAATATGAGTTGAAAAAGTAGTTTTATTATTTTATTATTTTTTAATATTTTTACCTTTTTACTTAAAAAATGGGAAATCTTCCCCCATGGTTAACATCATCATCTTGAATCGTATTGGTTCTTATAAAGTTTATTTTTGTTGTACATTTTTCTTAGGAGGCCCATTTTAGACCTCAAAATTCCCCCTACCATCTTGCTATTCATCGTTGATTTCTTCCTGTATGGTGAACTATGTCAATTAAACCAATTCATAACAAACCAACATACGTGAATGTAATTTGGGGAGGGCACATCCTGCAAGATCAACCAATCAACATAATACATGTATATACATAATGATAACAACATATAAACTCGTAACATATGGTATATAAATGCATAAGCATCATTCTAGTTGGAGTCCAGTCATCAATGCATGACCAAACCAAATAAACTCCATGACCTAATGCATAACCATACCAATGCACATCATGACCTAATGCATAACAACCTCAACCATACCAATGGTAAATTGACCACATGTATCAACTTGCCATGTATAACTAAACATGAACGATCAATTCATGTTCAACATATAACATCACATAAGCAAGCATATACTAAGACTACACAAGCATGACCAATATGTAACCTAGCATAAACAAGCAATTCATACACAAAATGTAGCAACATGTAATCAAGTGTGCATGAAAAATACATAAGTGTGAACAACACATAACCAGTCATACACTCATGACAACATGTTGAAAACCACACCATCAACACTTCCATGGTGACACCACCACCACCATGGCCAACGCATCACAGATGCAACAAGCACATACACCCTATGTATGAGAAACACATATGCAACCAATAGAAAAACATGACCAACACAACTCCCATCGAGTCTAAGGGTTGAACAATGCTCTAATACCACTCTGTAACACCCTCTTCCCACATCTACCCAAGTAACAGACCAACATAGGTAAACATGTGACGAGAGGCTACTATGATCAAAATCAACCTCGTAAGTGACCTTAAGGAAGTGGAATAGAAGGAAACTCTTCACACAAACCTTGTATAACAACAATAACACCACAAGAAGTTAACCCAACCATTTAGGCCTCTTACCCTTGGGTCAAACTGACATTTTGACCTCTTTGAGCTATAGGCGCAAACACAGGCTTGCAAGCCACCATCCAAGAGGCTCTAGATGCAGGAATAACACTACATGCCAGTGTCTAGTGACTAAATTCCCAAGTGCTGTGCTAGTGTCCCCAGGATTTGAGCCACCTTTTTAGGACCATAACCCAAGTCACTACCTAGAACTTTATGAAAAGTTCAGAGATTATAAATAAAAATAGGACAATGATAGAAAATTAATCACATCAATAAGAACTCATCTGGACCCCTCCTAGCCATGACAAAAATTTCGTCAAACATGTCACAAATATGAAAGCTACATGCATAAACAAAAGAATGGAGCATATGGATCTCATACTTATCTAAGAATATCTAAGAATCATTTCTCCCCTACATCATTAGTTGCAATACCATAAATTTTACCATAGATACATTGTGCATTCATTTACAAGTAAAAACATGGAGAGAGCCATCCACCACTACTGTCAAAATGAATGCTTATAACCAACATAATAAAAACAAAAATATCATGGATACAACAACAATAGAACCCACATATAGACCGATACATTTATACATCAAATACCAAAGGAATGAGCTTCTCATTAATGAATGTGAAAACCAACCGGAGATGGGACTTCCACATTCCACCCGACCATAGATTTGCTTAGCCAAATCTCAACTCAGTCAATCACCTCAGTGCAATATTCCAAGCATGAATGTGGGATCTCATCAAACACATCAATCAGAACCAATCAAGGGCTTCCAGAGGCCAAACTGCCTCAACCCTCAACTAGTGATTCCACCTCGCAGTCTAACATCACAACCATCACAGATTGGTCTCTAAACAAGTTTTTCTAGGGCTCGAGAGTGTTTTTTCCAACCAAGGCTTCCAAGACTAGTAACTCAACCCCAACTGTTACAGGGATTCCAAAGCATTTTTCCGACCAAGGCTTCAAGGACCAATAACTCAACCCACCTAGGGCTTCTAGAGTGTTTGTCCAACCAAGGCTTCTAGGACTAGTAATTCAACCCAAATTTTTCCTTCGGGATTCCAGAGAAATTTTCCAACCAAGGCTTCGAGGAACTAATAAATCAACCCACAATGATCAGGAGATCATGTGTTTTTCTAAAAATTGAAAGTGGTTGAAACTGTACTGAACCTGAGCGACTAGACAGGTCTCGTCGTTGCGATTCTGATGCCATGAACGGTTCGAAAAACCGATGTCGTATGAGGAAGATATCACGTTCTGATCATTTTCTTAAATAGCTAAATTTTTGTGACAAGAGTCACTGGGATGCCCAATCAACATGCAGGTACAGTCAGCATGGGTGGAATATGCTAGGAATATTCCCTTTTATCAAATCAGATTTCGCCACATGGCGCATTCAGGGCCAAAGATTTTGTTTTTACGAAGTTTTATTGTGCACCATTGGATGGGTGACACGTGGAAAGCCTGGAGGCTGCCATGTGTCCCTAGGATCGTTGGCCAAAATTTTGGTTGGAGTCCAGGGGGGTTCGACACCATGACCTCCATGACGCCCCCGACCACTTCGATCAACTTGCCTATGCATTAGTTCTTACCCCTATAGGGCGTGGAACACATTTAAAGTTTGCAAAGGTTTAACATTGGGGGGTGGACCGCCAGCGGTCCCATCCCGCTAGCGGCCCCATTGTATATGGTCACATATGAAATTTAGACCGTGACATAAAACTTGACTAGAGACAATTCCAAACCATACTTTGGTGGCTTTAAACATGTTCACATACGCGATTTAATAAATATTACATGCGAGAGTTTGTTACGACAACTGCCCGTGAAAAGCGTTGTCACATGTGCAGTTAGGTGGTATGTCATGCGACGATTTCGGAACACAGTTTCAGAACTCTACCTCCAAGTGTGGTTTTGCTCCATTGTTATGCGGAGTTTTAAAACCATAATCGCAAGGTTTAAGGTGGGGGGTTGGCTTGTGACCACCCCGCCCTAACCACTTGACTTCAATGCAAACAGTTTATACTGGTGAAGGATTTAGCACTAGCTAAATTTTAGGGATTTTTGCCAAACTAACTGCAGTTAACTGCAGTTCTCCACAATTAGTGGAGGTTTTCTAGTTGATATTGGGAAAAATCTTGGAGAGGTCAATTTTTAATGAATTTGGTGAAAGAAGAGTCTACCTAGACTAATTTAAGAATTCTGGAGCCACTGGTGCAGGGAAAATAAACATTAGAGGCTTATAAACATATATGTCCTTGTAATTTTGAGCATAACGACAAAGAGGGATATGCCATTGGGAGCTGGACCAACAGATGTAGCCCAAGAGGGGTGAACTGCTTCATCATGCATGCTGTGTAAAACTTATGTGTGATGTTATTTCTCTGTTATACACTGATGTACAGTGTTATTTAGGCTTATTTTCATGTTTAAAACCCACAAATTCATCTATGTTTCAAGGTTAAAATACTCATTCCTTAAGCAAAAAAATGGAGACAAATTGTACATGTTTTTATTACTGAAAGGACACTTAATACATCAAACTAATACACTCCTTTTAGATCAGGTTGGTATCAAAGCTAGAGTTTATTCTCTGGTGTTGTTGTGTGCAATATTTGTTTAATTGTTTACAAGGGTTTACATGCTTACTAGGCTCAAGCTTAAGAGAGAAGAAGGAAAATTGGTGGAAGCAAGAGGTTCTCAAAGGGAGCCATAGCAAAGGAGGGCAAGATTGCCACATTCTCCACCACCTAGTTCACCTCCAAAAGAAGCAGAAGTAGCATTAAGCATGCCTCCAGGAGAAGGAGAAATCCATGAAGAGGTGGATCCCAAACAAGAAGAAAGAGTGTTCAGGAAAGAATTCCTTGACATGACTGAAATGGTGAGAGTCCTTTATCGAGAAAGGAGTGAGAGACTAGAAGGAGAAGGATCCAAACTTCACAAGGAAGGTCAGGGATCATCAGGAGGTCACAATGATGAAGATAAATCAAACAAGGGAAATGGAGGAAATGGAGACAGTGGAAAGTCACCATCATCACCCTCATCTTCATCCTCATCATCCTCTACTTCATATTCAATACATCAGCCACACAAGTCAAAGAACACTGGTAAAATTCATTTTCTAAAACTTGATGTTAAGTTTGAATTTCCAATGTTTAATGGTGAAGTCAGTGGAGAAAATATTGATAATTGGATTAGGAAATTGGAGGTCTATTTGAGAATTCAGAACCTTCATTATGATGATACCAAAATCCAACTAGCTTCATTGAGAATGGAAGGTGCATCACTTGTTTGGTGGGAAGCCAAGACAAAGGAGGAGATCAAGAAACATGGTGAGATTATTTTATCATGGACTAATTTCATTACTACAATAAAGAAATAGTTTTATCCATTAGCTGACATGCAGAAAGCCATAATGAACCGGAAAAATTTGAGACAATTGAAAGGACAGAATGTGCAAGAATACACCCAAAAATTTAGGAGAAGAGCTCTCTTATTAGGGGTAGATTTGCAGAGAAAAGATACTTTGATCAAGTACATAGGAGGGTTACATTTCTACCTAAAACATATTATTATCATGTTTAACCCTACAAGTCTAGATGAGGTATGTGTTCAGGCCACACATCTAGAAGCTACAGGGAAAAACATTACTTCTGAGGGTAGGAAGAAACATTTCAAGGGGAAAAACAAAGAGAAGACCTCAAAAGGCAAGGGCAAAAAGAATGCATCTGTCAAGAAAGAGGGAGAGAAGGTGCTTTTTAAGCATTGTTTAAGAGAAGGCCATAAAGAGAAAAATTGTTGGAAATTACTTCCTGAAAAGAGACCCAAGTATAACAATAACAAAGGGAAGCAGAAAATTGCAGCTACAAATCAACATTACTTATGAGAGGATTCAGGTGATGAATCTAAAATTATAGCCCTGGGATTGAAGAACATGAAGGGGAAAGAAATTGAAACAAAACCCAGTGCTAGTACAACAAACTGTCACGTACAAGCTCCAAATGAAAAAGAGAGAATTGAATTGTTTCATGTGAGGGTCATATCCAAACATACCAAGATTGACACACTGTTTGACAGTGGGTCACAAGCAAACTTAATCTGTGAAGACTTGGTCAAGAAACTTAATCTTGAGAACATTCCACATAAAAAACCATATCCACTTGGGTGGATTTGTAAGGATGCAAATTTACAGGTTTCAAAGAAATGCATATTGTGCTTTGCAATAACTAGACATTTTTTTGACATAGTTGAATTAGATGTGGTTCCGATTGATATTACAGGTATTGTGTTGGGCAGTCCTTACTTGTATGATGGGAAAGAGATCTTCCATTTCCATGGGAACAAATACCATTTATTCAAAGATGGAAAGGAGTACATTGTTAGAGCACATTGCAAGAAGACAAATATTGTAATGGTAAATGCTAGACAAGTAAAGAGGCTGGTGAATTCAAGTAAGAATTTTGTTCTTCTAATGATTAAACCTAAAGTTTATGTTAATCATGAATCATTTGAAGATTGTGATCCTAAGTTGAAATTAGATTTATATGATGTAATCGATTCACATCATGAGATGTTTCAGGAGCCAACAGGATTGCCTCCAAAAAGGGAGATTCTACATGAGATTTAGTTGCAAAAAGATTGTCCTCTTCCAAACATCAACATGTATTGCATGTCGATAATGGAGAATGATGAAATAAAGAGGAAAATCAAGGAAATGTTGGACAAGGGACTCATAAGGCCAAGCACTTTTCCATGCAGTTCACCCATAGTCTTGATTCCAAAGAAAGATGGGACTTGGTACATGTGTGTAGACTTTAGAGCTTTGAACAAGATAATGGTAAAGAATCGATACCCATTCCCAAAGATAGATGATTTTTTAGATAAGCTAAAATAAGCAAAGTTTTTCACTGAGTTAGATTTTCGAAGTGGATATCATCAAGTAAGAATTGCAGAAAGTGATATATGGAAGACTATATTCAAAACCAAACAAGGACTCTTTGAGTGGTTGGTTATGCCGTTTGGTTTGTGTAATGCACCGATGACTTTCATGCGTGTTATGGATAATGTTTTACGTCCATTTATTGATGCCTTTATGATTGTGTATCTAGATTATATACTCATTTTCAAAAAAACAAGAGCAAAGGGTGAAAAGGGTGCTTGATGTTTTGAAGAAATAACAATTATTCCTTACGATGTTAAAGTGTGAGTTCGGAAAGACTTCTGTGGTTTATTTGGGACACATTGTAGGAGGAGATGAGTTGAGAATTGATCCTTCTAAAGTGTAAGCCATTGTGAATTGACTCACTCCCAAAATAGTAACTGAGGTAAGAATTTTCTTAGGTGCAACCCAATATTGGAGAAAGTTTATTGCTAAAATTTCTGCCATAGCAGCTCCTATGCATGAAGTGACAAGTGTGAAGAAAGGCTTCCAATGGGGAGGCAAATAGTAGCAAGCTTTTGGAGCTTTAAAAAACAATATCAGTTTAGATCTGGTCCTTGCATTACCGAATTTGAGACAGCCATTTGAGATACAAAATGATGTTAGTGATTATGTCATGGGAACAATACTTTTGCAGCATGGTAAGACTATCGCTTTTCATTATGAAACATTCAATGGTGCTGTATAGTAAGTATCCTACATATGACAAAGAGTTGTATGCATTGGTACAAAGCGTCAAGAACTGGAAACATTACTGGATGGGTAAAGAGACAATTATACATACTGATCACCAACCATTACAATACTTGCAGTTGCAAACAAAATTGCAGCAATCGCGACATTTCAGGTGGATGGGATTTCTTCAACAGTTTCACTTGGTTATAAGGTACAAGAAAGGTATTTTCAATAAATTTGTTGATATGATTTCAAATCCAATTATAAGTGATTCTACTTTACTTAAAATGATTCTATTTTACATGAGAGCTACATAGAATAGTGTGCATCTGATGCTGATTTTCAAGATGTGTATGCTAGTTTGAGTGAAGGAAATCAAGTTGAGGAAAATGATTATCACATGCATAAAAATTTGTTGTTTCATTTGGGCAAGTTGTGTATACCACAAGGAGAGAGGCTTAGTGTCATGAGAGAGCCTCATTCGTCTCTTATTTCTGGAGGCTTTGGGGTAAGAAAAACAGTGGCTCATCTACAGAGGTATTTCTATTGGCCTTGCATGATAGATAGTGTGTCACGTTTTATAAGAGGTTGTTATATGTGTGCAACAAGCAAGCCTAGCAATAGGAAGCTTGGTTTTTACTCGCCACTACAGGTACCATCAAGGCCATGGGAGAGTGTCTCCACTGAATTTTTTGGAGGTCTACCTATGTCAAGAAAACAACATGATTACCTTTATGTGGTTGTGGATAGATTCAATAAAATGTGTATACTTATGCCATGTAAGAAAACCATTATTGCTGAACAAACTGCTGAACTTTATTTTCAACATGTATGGGTTCATTATGGATTTCCAACTTCTATTTTTAGTGACAGGGATTACATATTCATTGGGAATTTTTGGTCCAATATTCGGAAGATGATGGACACAAAGTTAAAAAAGAGTATTGCTTTTCATCCGCAAACTAATGGCCAAACCGAGGTGGTGAACATAACTGTTGTGCATCCATTGAGAGAATATTGTAGCAAAAATATCAAGTTGTGGGATGAATAACTGCATTACATTCAGCACGCTTACAACTGGGCCAAGAACTCTTCTACGAATACTTCACCTTTTGAAGCATGCTTTGGGTATTTGCTGAAATCGCCATTAGTCTTCATCTTTGAGAAGGATGTTGCAATTTATGGGCATAGTGATATTGACAAGGATCGAAATTTCATTGAGAAAATTCAGATTATTCATCAACAAGTTCAAGAACAACTTGAGAAGAGTCAAAGAAAATACAAGGAGAGGCATGAAAAACATAGAGTTGATCACAATGTTGAAGAAGGAGATGAGGTATGGTTGCACATAAGCAAAGAAAGGATGTAAGGAGAAGGTAAAATCTCAAGCCCATTCACTATGGTCTATTCAATATTATCAAACAAGTTGGTAATAATGCATTTCAACTTGAATTTCCTTCATATATGAAAATGTATTCCGTTGTCAATGTGGAAAATTTACGTTTGTATGAGCCTCCTTTGATTGATGATCAAGGGAGTGATATTCAGCTGCCATCTACAAAATATTTCTCATCAGAATTTCTTGATGAGCTCAAGGAGGATACCATCCTTGATAGGAGGACACACACTTCTAAGAGGGGAAGTGTCGATTATCTTCGAATTGGGCTCAAGGGCAGCAAACCAAGTAAGGCAAGGTGGATGGAAGTTGAAAAGGTAAGGGAGATGTACCTTCATCTTCTAAATAGGTAATTAAAGTCTTTTGGGGTCCAAAAGCTTCCAAATGGGTAGGTGTGATCACGAGATCATGTATTTTTCTCAAAATTGAAAGTGCTCGAAACTGTATTGAACCTGAGCGAACAGATAGGTCTCATTGTTGTGATTTTGACGCCATGAACGGTTCGAAAAACCGATGTCGTATGAGGAAGATATCACATTCTGATCATTTTCCTAAACAACTAAATTTTTGTGACAGGAGTAACTGGGATGCCCAGTCAGCATGGGTGGCATATTATGGGAATATTCCCTTTTCTCAAATCCAATCATATTTTTCCATGTGGCACATTTAGGGCCGAATATTTGGTTTGTGCAAAGTTTTATTGTGCACCATTAGATGGGTGACACGTGGCAAGCCCGAAGGCTGCCACGTGTCCCCAGGATCATTGGCCAAAATTTTGGTTGGAGTCTTGGGGGGTTCAACCTCGTGATGTCCATGGTGTCCCCAACCACTCTGACCAAGTCGCCTATGCATTAGTTCTTACCCCTATAGGGTGCATAACACATTTAAATTTTGCAAAGGTTCAACATTGGGGGGGGGGGGGGGGGGGGAACGGGGACCGCCAGCGGGTCCCAACCCTTTGGCGGCCCCATTATATGTGGTCACATATGAAATTTAAATTGCGACATAAAACTTGATTGGCAGAAATTCCAAATCATACTACAACGGCTTTAAACATGTTCACATGTGCGATTTAATAAATATTACATGCGACAGTTTGTTACCACAACTGCCTGTGGAAAGCGCTGTCACATGCGCGGTTAGGTGGCATGTCATGCGATAGTTTCAGAACGCGGTTTCGGAACTCTACCTTCAAGCACAGTTTTGCTCCATTGTTATGTGGAATCTTAAAACCATAATCACGGGGTTTAAGGTGGGGGATCGACTTATGACCACCCCACTCTAACCACCAGACTTCAATGAAAATGGTTTATACTAGCGGAGGCTTTAGCGCCAGCTAAATTTTAGGGATTTTTGCCAAACTAACTGCAGTTAATCGTAGTTCTCCAGAATTAGAAGAGGTTTTCTAGCTGATATTGGGAAAAATCTTGGAGAGGTTAATTTTCGACCAATTTGGGTGAAAGAAGAGTCTACCTAGACTAATTTGAGCATCCTAGAGCCACTGGTGCAAATAAAATAGCCATTAGAGGCTTGTAAACACATGTATTTCAATTTTGAGCATAATGACAAAGAGGGACATGTCATTGGGAGCTGGACCAGCAGATGTATCCCAAGAGGGTGAACTGCTTCATCATGCCTGCTGTGTAAAACTTATGTATGATGCCAAAACTAGTGAGGATACATACATGCAACTCAGTACCTGTAATAAACTTGTTGTAGTTGTTGATCCCGATGTCCTCTTGCGCTTTCCTTCTCTTCCTCTACCTTCTTGCTGCAAATCACCAAGTATGCCACACTCTCC
Organism: Pinus albicaulis; assembly: GCA_034641835.2. Taxonomy (NCBI): domain Eukaryota; kingdom Viridiplantae; phylum Streptophyta; class Pinopsida; order Pinales; family Pinaceae; genus Pinus; species Pinus albicaulis. Next base: position 26,345 of record JAXQQM020074750.1, read on the forward strand.
AAGAGAACTCCAAGAAAACTCTAATTATCCAAGAGTATGAGAGAGAGATATAGAATAATGAGAGAGCTCTAAAATGAACTGACAAAAGGCACCAAGTGATCCTCAGAAGCCTTTTTATAGATGAGGCCTCTATTTTCTTCATTTTCCTCCTCAGATACACCTAAACCATATGAACACCAACAATAGGATGTTTTTCCCAACATTCAGATTGGAATACGTGTCCCATCAACCATGGTTATGATTTTAACTTTATTACATGAAATTTTCACTAGGGCTATTACACTCTAGCTCAATCTATTACTTATCTCTACCATCCATCCACCACCCCCACAAAAGAAATTTAGGATGAAATCCAGTCACTCGAGCTCAAGAAAATCTTGAAAGGAATATCCACTTTGAGTATGAGATTCAGGTCGATGTTGTTGATTAGGCTTCAACCTTAGATACACCAGGGGTTTCTGGAATCAATACATCCACACCATCACTTTGTATTGGAAGATGGAAACAATATTGGGCCATGTCATCCAGGAGAAGCAAGAAGATTGTAATGAAATCAATGTCCGTCTCAACAATATCCAACGGGTCCCGAAGCATTTGTGCTCTTGTTTAATCAACTTAAAACCTCGTTTAGTGTGCATAGAGATGCATCTTTATTATGGGATACAAATCTCACTAGGACTGAGCAAACATGATCCTCCTTTTACAACTTCTTTTGAGAAAGAATAATAGCACAAGGTGCTTATAATTTTATGCTTATGTTTTTTTAATTTCATTTTACATTTTTCTGTGTTGGACAAGTGTGGTCTGTTTTCTATACAATTTTTTTTATTTTGTAATCTATATATTGTCATAGCTAGACATTTGTCAGAGATATTTATGTGATAGCTCTATCAAAAATAATTTTAAAAGAGTGAAAAACTTTGCAATAGTGATTTTGTTTTCTTTATAAAAAGATAGTAAGATTTTATTTTTATATCACTAAATTATAAAGTATTAAAAATGTGCAAATTAAATTTAAAATTAAAATTAAAATTATATCAAAATTCTAACCTGTCATCTTAATAGTCCAATGTAAGTAAACATCAAATAAAGCAGTTTGATTCTTTTGTGATAATGCTCATGTGGAAAGGATAAATGCAAACAGCTGGACCAACTTCATTGGTTATTTTAAAAGAAAGTCAAGGTGTACCCGTTGTAATTATAATGTTGGGAAGCTGCAAAGGTGTAAAGTTGATTCCTAAAAGGATGAGGATGTGGTAATAGTAGTCCCGGAATTTCCATCTGTGCTAGAGAAATTCTCTTCGGGCCAAATACGCCAAATACAAGCACGAGAGAAAAAGGTTGATAGACACTTTATTTTGGGACCATAAAATCTATGGAGAATTAATGTACCAAATGATTAGAAAAAAAAGACAGTAAAGGTTAACAGCGAACCTCTTTTAACCATCGTCAGTGCTGCCCCTAGGCATTACCGTATTCTGATATAAATCGTAGTATAGTTACTTGATAATTTTTGTCAGTGCTCAATCTTGTTATTTAAGTTCATTATAAGACTCTTAACAAGAATCTTGTATCAGTTTAAAAAATGAATCAGTTTATATTAAAAGTTTAGATACTTTAATGTTTACATCGATAAATATACTTTTAAATCGTGTTTAAAATAACTTTATCAGGTTTAACTTTATCTGGTTCAGTTTTCTTTTATAAATTAGTCAATAAGAATGATTGAAGAGTTTGATTTTTGGGGTGAACATTTTATTTATTATAAGAAAGAGGAAGTTTAATGACAGATAGGAAGAGAGTAGACTTTGAAGACATTGAAAACTTGAAAGTTTAGAATCTATTTTATTTAAGTCTTCAAGATCTGCTCTTTTCTTATTTGTAGCTAAACTTTTTTCGCTCCTTAGATGAAGTATTCAACTAAAACATCGAGCTATTCAATATTTTACAAAAAAATCTTAAAATTCTCAACTACTGTAAAAACACTCTACATTCATACCTTAATTTCCAATTAAAAAGATGTTATATCTACTATTAAATTACTGTTTAATTACTTGACCTGGTTATTTCAACCTAATAAATAAATCTTTAAACTCAAAAACCGTTCTCAGTCCCTTCCACTGCAAATCCCAGAAACCGCATGCGACCGTCACCTGGAGCTGACTCGCCATATTCTAATTATTCAAAGCCTGCTAGGTTTTTAGGTTTTTTTGGGTCAAATTTAAAATGCAGTAGTTCTATGGGTAAAAACAGCAAATAGTCTTCCTAGGCTGCTTATTGAGAATTCCTATCTATAACTGATAACTCTGTGCAAATTTGCAGAAGGTAAAAGATCTAACGTGCTTTCTGATAACAAGCGTTGTAGCCACTGTGATTGGATTGCTTGCAGTCATAGGCCTCTGGAAATGGAATTTTGATTTTAGACAGAAACGTTGGGAACTGGTTTATGTTGGACCCACTGGCCCTGGAAAATGGTAGCTCGTTTCATATAGTGTGCGCTTGATTATGTTGTCATGTAAACTGTTCACCTATTTTTTAGGTAAAAAATAAATCGACGTCTTCAGGTTGTTTTCCCCACCTGAGATAAATTGATGCCTTGAATTTGTTTACGCAGGCGAGGAAGGAGAAATAAGCTTATGTCCGACTATTTTGAATCTGGAATTAATTTTTGTTGGAATGTAATTTCCATGCCCTCGGATCAGGTTGCAGGCGGCAACAAATCAGCACAGCGCGCAGGTTGGACGAACAGCAAGGTTGATGGCGGAGAGGATTAACGCGACAGCACGTTGAGGAAGATCGACGGTTTGCGGGGGGTCGAATAGCGCGACCGTTAACAAAACCATACCCCCCGCAGTTGACCAGCCGTGGGGCCGTTGACCAGAGATGTGCGGTTGAGATTTAGTGCGGGGGGTCACCCATTTGGGGTGTACGGCCAGAACCTTACCCCCCGCAACCACCAGCTTTGAGGTGGCTCCGCCACATGTGCACAGCCCGCCACCAAACCACCACCGCCGCGGGAAATTCATAAATTTTTGCCACGTTCAAAATTGTCATCAATTCGATTTTGAAGCGGTGAAGCCAGAATTTATGGCACCATAAATATTTTTCCAAGCGGTGATAATTTTTCAATTTAGTCAACAAATTGCATTAATTATTTTTTAGATATTTTGTTTATATATAGAACAGAGAGATGTATTGTAATTTTTTTTTACACAGACAGAATGTAAGCACAACAGTGCGTTTATAAAAACAGAGAGAGTGCAGATTTAAATTATACACAGCAGTGTGTAATTTTTTTTACAGAGAACAGAATTAAAAATACACAGAGGTGTATATTTTATAAAAAAAAACACAGTGAGTTGTTTTTTAATAGACAGAGAGGTGTTTATTTTTGTATAGAGAGACAGTAAGTTTTTTTTTATTGAGACAGAGGTCTTAAGAGTGCACTGTGACAGCAGCAGTCACAATTGTAAATCCCTCTACAGTGAGGAAGAACTTGTAAACAATTTTATGGAATAAAATTTGTGTTATAGAGTTAAAATTCTGTTACTGTGTATGCAAATTTATTTCTCTGTGTTAAAGAGGAAGAGTTCTGGAATTTTTCAAATTTCCAACATGGTATCGGAGCCAATCCAGGCTATTTGAAGGTCAAATACGCTGAAGGAACAGAGTTCGTTTTTGCAGCAGCCTCTCCAGCAGCGTGAAGGTTCAGTCAAAAGAATTCGAAGGTATTTCTCTATACAGTCTTTGTGTAATTGTTGCAGAACAGTTAGTAAATTAAAACACACAGTCAAGTGTTTTTGAGATCATAGTTAAGAGTGCAGAATGGCTGGAGCAGCCAGCACAGGTATGAGTTTGGGAAGTGTCCATCTCCCACAATTCAATGGGAAGAATTATGACTACTGGTCAATAACTATGAGGGCTTTATTTGTCTCCCAAGAGTTATGGGAATTAATTGAGGATGGCTTTGAAGAGCCAAAAGATGATGTAGAGTTTCTTCTTTTAAATCAAGCAGGAAGAGAACAGTTGAAGAACAATAAGAAGAGAGATGCCAAGGCTCTTTTCTTCTTGTATCAAGCTGTGCATGAGAGTGTGTTTCCGAGGATAGCAGCAGCCAAGAAATCCAGTGAAGCATGGGAAACTCTCAAGACAGCTTACCAGGGCATGGAGAAAGTGAAGACAGCAAAACTTCAGTTGCTGAGGAGAGACTTTGAGACTCTCTGCATGAAAGAGTCAGACACTATTGACTCATTCTTCACTCATGTGATTGGAATGGTTACACAAATTAGATCACATGGAGAAACTCTTGAGGACAAGAGGATTGTGGAAAAACTCTTGAGGAGTCTACCCTCAAGGTTTGATGTGATTGTCACCACCATAGAAGAGACAAGGGATCTCACAAAGTTTTCAGTGGATGAATTACATGCATCACTGATTACCCATGAACAAAGATTGAGTAGGAGTGAAAACTCATCTCTTGAGCAAGCCTTTAAGGCCCAGATGTCTTTCGGAAGAGGAAGAGGGCAAGGCAGAGGAAGAGGAAAAGGCAGAAGCCAGAACAGAGGTGGAAGGAACAGTCCAGCAAATGCTCAAGGAAGGGGCAGCAATCCAAATCAGCATCAAGGCCAAGGCAGCCAGCAAAGTGGACAACAGAATGATCAAGGACAAAGGTATGACAAATCCAATGTTCAATGTTACAATTGTAAAAAATATGGTCATTATGCTAATGAATGTAGAAAGAAGAAACAAGATATGAGAAGTGGAACTAGTGCAAATTTCACAAAAGAAAACAACAGCCAAAGTAATTTGTTTTTAGTTTGTAATATGGCTGAAGAAAAGAATGAGGATGTATGGTTTCTAGACTCTGGTTGTAGCAACCATATGACAGGAAACTTAGCAATGTTTTCTATGTTAGATGAAAGTGTGCAGTCACAAGTCACACTAGGAACTGATAGCAAAGTTTCTGTTATGGGAAAAGGAGATGTGAATGTTTTAACAAGATTAGGTGCAAAGAAAACCATAGCAGATGTTTATTATGTTCTAGGAATGAAGTGTAACCTCTTAAGTGTTGGACAGCTTGTCCATAAGGGGTATAATGTTTTCTTTGATAATGATGTTTGTACCATCATGGATAAACCACCTAGCAAACAGTGTATTGCTGAAGTGAAGATGACAAGGAACAGGATGTTCCCTCTCAGAATGAGAGCAGACTTGAAGCATGGCGAAGAGAAAGCAGCAGTTGCACAGGAGACTTTCCAAAGCGAACCAAAGGATGATAATTGGTTATGGCACTTGAGATTTGGTCATCTCAACTTTGGAGGTCTTAATTTGTTGAACAGAAAAGGGATGGTAAGTGGTTTACCATTGATAGAGAAACCGGACAGCCTTTTTGAAGGTTGTATTCTTGGGAAACAACATAGAGAAAGTTTTCCTTCCGGGAAAAGCATAAGGGCAAAAGCACCCTTAGAGATTGTCCACTCAGATGTGTGTGGACCGATGCAAACTCCATCACTTGCAAGCAGCCACTATGTCTTAACATTCATAGATGATTTTACAAGAAAAACTTGGGTTTACTTTTTGAAAAAGAAAAGTGAAGTGTTTGAAAAATTCCGCAATTTCAAAGCACTTGTTGAGAATCAAAGTGGGCTGCATATCAAAGTCCTTAGGACTGATAGAGGAGGTGAGTATATATCTAAAGATTTTCTACGGTTTTGTAGAGAAAATGGAATACATAAGTAGTTTACAGCTAGATATACACCGCAGCAAAATGGAGTGGCCGAAAGGAAGAACCGAACCATAATGGACATGGCGAGGAGTATGCTTAAGGCAAAGCATTTGCCGAATGATTATTGGGCTGAAGCTGTACATTGTGCAGCGTACATTTTGAACAGGTGCCCTACAAAAGAAGTTATGAACAAAGTGCCAGAAGAGGCATGGAGTGGCGCAAAGCAAAGTGTCACACACATGAAGGTTTTCGGATGTGTGGCTTATGCACACATTCCAGATCAGCTAAGGAAGAAGTTGGACAGCAAGGGGGAGAAATGTATTTTCATTGGATACAGTGAGGAATCCAAGGCATACAGGTTATATAACCCATCCAACAAGAAGTTTCTTGTGAGCAGGGATGTTCAGTTCATTGAAGAGGAAGCTTGGGATGGAAGCATAGAGAAAACAGTGAATGTTAAACACTGTTTATCTCATGATGACAATGATGATGAGGTGGCTGAAATACATCCCCAAACAGCAACACCAACAAGAGGGCAGCAAAGCACACCCTTGAGGGGAAATGAAAGTGCTTCTCCAAGCACACCACAAGGAGGAAATTCAAGTGCTTCTTCAAGCACTAATACACCTACTGTAAGAGGTAAGAAATTTAGAAGTTTGAAAGAGATTTATGAACAAGATATAACAAATGAAGGTATCAATTCTTTGTTTTCTTTATATTGTCATGTTGATGATCCTGTTCATTTCGAAGAAGCCATCAAGGATGAGAAATGGATAGAAGCTATGGATGAGGAAATAAATGCCATAGAGAGGAACAAAACTTGGGATTTGGTTGAACTCCCAAAAGGTAAAGAGGTCATTGGTGTTAAATGGGTCTACAAGACCAAGAGTAATGCTGAAGGCAAGATAGAGAGACACAAGGCAAGACTTGTTGTCAAAGGCTATAAGCAGAAGCATGGCATTGATTATGAGGAAACTTTCGCACCGGTTGCCAGAATGGAAACCGTGAGAGCAGTGTTGTCTATAGCAGCACAAAACAAATGGAAAGTTTACCAAATGGACGTAAAGTCAGCATTCCTGAATGGAGTGTTAATGGAAGAGGTTTACATTGATCAACCTCTCGGTTATGAGAAGAAAGGCCAAGAGCACAAAGTATGCAAGTTGAAGAAGGCTCTTTATGGGCTGAAGCAAGCGCCAAGAGCGTGGTACAGTAGGATAGATTCATATCTACTGGAAAATGGTTTTGAGAAGTGTGAGGGAGAACCCACCCTCTACATCAAAGAACAAGACGGTAAAATTTTGATTGTAGTCTTATATGTTGATGATGTTATCTTTACAGGTAATGATGATTGCCTTATTGAACATTTCAAAACAGTCATGAAGGAAGAATTTGAAATGACTGATATGGGTTTGTTGAAATACTTCTTGGGAATAGAAGTAGAACAAGATGAAAATGGTATTTTCATCTCACAGGCAAAGTATGTTAATGAGGTACTTGAAAGATTTAACATGCAGGAATGCAAAGCAGCAATCACTCCCACAGTGATGGGATTAAAGCTTAGCAGAGAGGACAGCAGTAAGGATTTTGATCCAAGTTTATACAAGAGCATAGTTGGCAGCCTCATGTATTTGACTGCAACTAGGCCAGACATAATGCATGCTGTTAGTTTGATTTCCAGGTTCATGGAAAAGCCAAAGGAGGCACATTGGCAAGCAGCAAAAAGAATTTTGAGGTATGTTAAAGGTACTAAAAGGTTTGGTATTTTTTATACTACTTCAGAATGTTCAGATTTAGTTGGATACACAGACAGTGATTGGGCTGGAAGTGTAGATGATCGGAAGAGCACTTCCAGTTATGTTTTTCACATGGGTTCAGGAGCTATTTCATGGGCTTCTAAGAAACAACCCATTGTAGCATTGTCTACAGCAGAAGCAGAGTATGTGGCAGCTACAGCAGCAGCATGCCAAGAAGTTTGGATGCGGAAAATTTTGAGAAGCTTATGTCAAGAACAGGTAAAAGGGACAGTGATATTTTGTGACAATAGCTCAACTATTGCATTGTCTAAAAATTATGTTTTTCATAAAAGGACTAAACACATTGACACCAAGTTTCACTTCATACGTGAATTGGTTACCAATGGAGAAATCGTTTTGCAGCATTGTAGAACGGAGGATCAATGTGCAGATATCCTCACAAAGCCACTTACGCAGAAAAGCTTTGAACATTTCGGTGGAATGCTGGCATATGCAGGAAAACCCAAGAAGGGAAATTAAGGGGGAGTGTTGAATGTAATTTCCATGCTCCTCGCATCATCAGCAGCAAGAATAAATCAGCACAAATACAAGGTGTTGGACGGTCGCAAGGTTGATGGCGGAGAGGATTAACGTGACAACACGTTGAGGAAGTTGATCGACGGTTTGCGGTCGACCACCGACGCTAACCAACCATACCCCCGCAATGGAGCCACCGTGGGGCCGTTGACCGTAGATGTGCGGCCGAGGATTTAGTGCGGGGGGTCACCCATTTGATGGGTACGGCCAAAACCTTACCCCCCGCAACCACCAGTTGGAGGTGGCTCCGCCACATGTGCACAGCCCGCCACCAAAACGCCACCGCGCGGGAAAATCATAACAAATTTTTCCACGTTCAAAATTGTGATCAATTCGATTTTGCTTTATGGAAGCGAATTTATGACACCATAAATGTAATTTTTTAAGCGGTGATGTTTTTGGCAAGTTTGTCAACGAATAGCATTTAATTGTTTTAGATATTTTTGTTTATATATAGAACAGAGATATAGTGTAAATTTTTAACACACAGAATGTAATACGCACAGCAGTTTTTTTTTAAAAAAGACAGAGAGTGCAGATTTGAATTATACACAGCAGTGTGTAATTTTGTTTTACAGAGAGCAGAATTAAAAATACACAGAGGTGTATGTTTTATAAAAAAAAACACAGTGAGTTTTTCTTTTCTGTATTAGACAGAGACAGGAATTTTTAATTGAGACAGAAGTCTTAAGTGTGCACTGTGACAGCAGCAGTCACAATTGTAAATCCCTCAGCAGTGAGGAAAAAGAATTGTAACAGTTTTTTTTACTGAATAGAATTTTTTTTGTGGAAATCCTGTCACTGTGTATGCAAATTTATTTCTCTGTGTTAAAGAGGCAGAGTTCTAGAATTTTTCAAATTTCCAACAAGATATTACAATTGATTGTATTCTAAGAGAGGCTACGTCCAATTTTAATGAAGAGAATAAACTTGGTCACGGGGGTTTTGGATCCGTCTTTAAGGTGTGTTCAACATTACATTCAAGCAAATTCGATATGTACGAAACCATATAGAGATTATAAACAATTTTCCGATTTGCAGGGGAATTTACGAGATGGTAGAGTGATTGCTGTTAAACGACTCAATAGAGGTTCAAGTCAAGGAGATGCTGAGTTTCTGAATGAAGCAAATCTCATTAGTTGTATTCAGCACAGAAATCTAGTGAAATTGCTTGGCTGCTCCTTTGAAAACTCAGAGAGGCTACTAGTTTACGAATATCTTGAGAACAGTAGTCTTGACAAGATCCTATTTGGTTTTTCTCTTTCTTTTAACTTCTGATTTGTTATATGAATCCCGGGTTTGTTAGAGTTCTATTATTTGTTTCTTGCTTGTATGATTTTGTCTCTGATGTATTTATTGTAGATCGAACAAGACGCCATCTACTTAACTGGCAGCAAAGGTATGAAATTATAGTTGGAACTGCCCGTGGGTTGGTATATCTTCACGAGGAGTCGGAGATTCGGATCATCCATAGAGATATCAAAGCAAGCAATATTTTACTTGATAATAAACTTAAACCCAAAATAGCAGACTTCGGGCTAGCAAAATTATTCGCAGAAGATCACACTCACGTTAGCACTGGAATTGCAGGGACTGTGTAAGAATTCTCTCTACCATCCCATCTGACCCTAATTCATTTAGTAAATAAAAATCTAATATCTGAAAACTCTTCTTTTTTTTAAAAGAGGGTTAAGAAATGGAGATTTCATTGAACATGATGGCATTGTGTGCAGAGGTTACATGGCGCCTGAGTACGCCTTACGCGGACAGCTAACAGAGAAAGCAGATGTATTCAGCTTTGGAGTCCTTGTACTTGAGATTATCAGCGGAAGAAAGAATCACAGTTCGGCCCAAGGCATGGAGTTTCTCATCGAAGGAGTATGGGCGCTATTGAACTCATCTTTCTGGTGGAAATTTATTAAAATGTCGATTGCATTTATGAAAGTTTGCTAACTAAAATTTTGTGATTGTTGATGTTGGGCAACCAGACATGGAGATTGTATAAAGCAGATAAAGCTTTAGAAATTATGGATCCCATATTGGAGGGCAGTTATCCGTGGGAGGAAGGGATTAGAGTGATTAAAGTTGGTCTTCTGTGCACACAAGCGGCTGCAGCGTCGCGGCCTTCAATGTCCCGGGTAGTATCGATGCTGACAAGTGAGAGAGAATATCTTCCCTCGCCCACCAGGCCTCCTTTCATGGATCTGGATAATGTCGGCACACCTGACCAGGTTAAACCTCCTAGGGTTATTGACCCTGACAAAACATCAAGCAGTAATCGGTCTTCTAAAGCAGCCTCTTTTTCTAGGACGCCTTCCGAAATATACTCCGCTGCTGCTGATCCTTCATCAGGCAATCTGGAGCCCAGATGAAAATCAGGCTAGGCAACTTTTTGGCGTTACCTTCGTATTTTGTTTTGTATACAACGGCAGTACCCTCTTGTATACGATAGGACTAGGTGTATGTAGGTCTATTGGCGTATATCAATGAATATGGCGGTAAATCTATTTTATATAGTCCTATCGGTGTATATCAAATATATTGATAAATATGACTGTGCTAATTTTATTAGTTTTTATCTAATTAAGGTCTTGCCTTTTAGACAGTACTTCAAACTTCCCCTGTACATTTAAGCGCAGGCTAATATTCACTGTGGCACATAAAACTGATGTTGCTAAATTTATTGTATATGCCTTTAAATCTGGGCACACTATGTTTCATAAAGCTAAAGTTGCTGAATTTATTGTGTATAGTTGTTCTAAGTATAACTGGGTTTTCATTTAAAAGTAAGTTATTATTAGAAATAGAAGTTAAAATACAGCCAAAGCAGGTAGTTGGAGTAGTAACTCTTATATATTTTTGGATGATTTTAGAAGTAATATTTTTCTTTAAATTTTATTTAAAATTTGGTGAAATTTTTTGAATCATAAATTTGAATTTTGTAATTTATATAATTTGAGTTTTTCTAAAGTTTTTGAGAGTGTTGAATTTATTTATAAATTAAAAAAATATTAAAAATTTATAATTTTGTAATTTTTTTGTAAATAAATGGCTAGATCATGTAGTAATTTGGTGAAATCGATTTTTATTTAAACTTTTATGATTTTAAAAAGTTTTAAAGTTGAAAAGTAAAGTGAACATTTTTATGAAATTGTAAAAAAAATATTATTATTAATAAAATAATGTTGTTTTATTTATTGTTATTTTTGAAAATATATGAGCTACTCTATAAATAGTTATGTTCTCAATTGTCAAGAAATAGTTAAAATCAGTTATGGTCCAAAAAAAAGGGACATTTTTGTACCACAAGAATTATCAAGATAACATTGTATAGAAATAAATTTCAACTATTTTTGGGAAGAGGCTGAGAAGGTAAAACTGTGAAAATTATGAGAGCTTAGGGTTATTGGGAAAGGAGGAGGCAAACTTGTGAAAATTATGAGAACTTAGGGTTATGAGAGTTTAATAACGGGGAATTGCTAGCTGGTTGGGAAAGAAGGTGGTAACTCCTATACTCTAATTGTATTTTTAAAAATTCAATAAGTACGTGGGTGAATTTATTGTATATGAATGAATTATGATTCTAATTATTTTATGATTAATATATTATTGTATATGAATGAATTATGGTTCTAATTATTTTATGATTAATAAGCTAAGAAATCTAAAAACATCTACATGCATAACATAGAAAGTTACCATAAAGCCATAATAAAGTATATTAATCCTAAAAAAAAGTGTAAAAATAATATATAAATGACGTATGAATAGAAAACGGAGACAAAGTTAACATGCATATAAGTTGGCCACAAAAAAAAATGCATATAGGTCTATTTAACAATGGCTATGTAGAAATAAAATGTGAAATGCATGTAGATCTATTTGACAATCACAAAAGTCTTACTCACAGAACCACATGATATGCTTGTAAAAATCATCATAAATAATTTTCTCACACAACCACATGATATATTTGTAAAAATCATCATAAATAATTTTCAACACAGCTATGTATAAATGTAAAGAAGAAAATAATATTTTCAAATCATTCTAAAGAAAAAAATCTTTATTGTATTCTCAATCTAAATTAATATTTTTTCCTTATTGACGCACCAAATACCAAATCCAAAGAAATAAGTATTTAGAAATTTTTATAATAATTCATATTTACAAGAGAAAGAAAGTACTACATAAATTTTAATATTTAGAGAGTTTAATCTATAAATTTAATAATATATGTCTTTAATATGTTTTCCACAGAAAGAGATACTTTAGGTTTAAAACCTAAGCTAATAAATGAGTGCGAATCATCCTTTTCCAAGCAACATGGTATTCTTATGAAAAAATATGAAAAAAAAACTAATGGTAATGCTTGTTTTTTTTTTTTTTTTAACTGTAACGGATATGATTTTATTAAGTAAGAAAGATTATGGGTCTTTGCCGAGGCAGCCCCTTTTACAAAGCAGAGATCTATCTACTGCATCTAACAGTCAATAAGTACTTTCAAGGCATTTGGACGGAGCTTATGTTGTTTACAATGATCTGCCCTTTCATGAGCGAGCTACCTTTGTTTGCCATCTCATCTGCTTCATTGTTTGACGTTCTCAAAATGTGATGAAGTTTACACTTGTCAAAGTCTCGGAGGACTCTCTTCAATCTGTCCAGAATTTTGTTGAGGCTGGCATTGCCGAACGACGTCTCCATGTTTATATGTTTTATTATCAGTTCTGAATCACCGAAGACTTGGAGCACTTTGATTCCCTTATCTCTTGCCATAATACAAGCTTTTAGGAGCCCTAGGATCTCTGCGTGATTGTTGGATTTCTTGCCAAGTCCCCAGCAGAACCAATCTTTGGAAAACCCACCAGGAGAGTAAATAACTCCACCCGCACCAGCAGCACCCGGATTCCCCTTGGACGCCTCGTCGAAAAAGATAGTGGAAATGTTTTGGGACCTCCACCAATTTTGAAAAAAATCATCCTCGTCTCTTATGCGCCATTCAGGATTGTCACCTTGCGGGGGTTGAAGGTACTTACGTGGATGGGGCGCAAGCATACCAAGCCAGCGCTTTTCTTCGGGCAGTAGCAAATGATCTTCTTTAAAATACTGAATTTGGGCCGCTTCCAGGAGAAAGGATTTATCTTTTGCAGCGACCTGCAGAGGGGTATAAAGCAGCTCTTTAAAAATCTTCTGATTACGGGCCAACCAGATCTGCCAGCATACATATTTGGGGAGCGCTATCCAGATTCTACGCCAGAAAGATTTGGAAGGGATTCGATGGGGATAGTGTTGACTCCAAGAGGCAAAGAGATCTTCTACTGAGTTCTGCAAGGGGGCTGGAATCTGCAAGTCCTGAAGAGTGAGAACCCAAACCTCTTCCGCAAATCTGCACTCCATGAAAAGATGTTGGGCTGTTTCGAAATTGTTACAGCATAACACACATCTGTGAGGCCCAGCTATTTTCCTTTTTTCCAGATTATCCCCTGTAAGCTGCTTGTTATGGACCAAGGTCCAGAAGAAGAAGTTTACTTTTGGAAGGGAAAGCGGCTCCCACACATTCTTCCAAAACTCCTTAGTTTGACTACAATTCCTAATGACCTGTAAAGCATTGTACCCAGCTGCGGTGGTATAAACTCCAGACTGTCCCCAGCCCCAGCTATCTTTTTTGGATCTGCAAACAGGTGCAACATCATCCAACAGTTCGACTAGCAGTTCTTGTTGATGGGAAAACCGTGCTGGCACTCTGTGGAAATCCCATCCGTTCCAATCTCCACGCTGGTCCCAGGTCGAGATATCATACAATCTGTTTACACCTGCGCGCTCCAGCCAATTCCTGAGGTCTGCAATGTCTTCCATCTGTGCAAGTGGCTCACTTCCCATAATACTGTCAATCCATAGATGCGTACACTTGCCGTTCCCTGGAATCCTATAGATTAATTTTTTGAAAAAATTGCTGCTTTTACAACATAATTTCCAGACCAGCGTGCTATTGGGTGCACTAGCTGTCTGTAGGTTGGAGAGCGCGTTAATGGGACCATACTTTGAGCGCAGGGTAACACTGATTGGATGAGAGGGCTCGTTGAACAGCTTCCACAAAATCTTTCCTCCCAAAGCAAGATTGACAAGCATGGGATCTCTAATTTGCAGACCGCCTTCAGACAATGGCTTTTTGACCACATCCCAGTTAACCAGATGCATTTTTCTCTCATTGCCTTTCCCTCCCTGCCAAAGAAAGTCTCTGAGCAGCTTGGAGATCTGCTCCATCACATTTCTTGGAGCAAGGAGGAAAGCTGCCTGGAAGATTGGGAGTGCAGACAGCACCGTTTTAATTAAGATTACTTTACCTCCCTTAGTTAGCCAGTTGCCTCCCCACGCAGCAATTTTGGATTTAATTTTTGAGATTATGTCACTCCATAACGACCTCTTGTTTACTCCAGAAGTTATGGGAAGACCAAGATATTTAAACCTGTCCCAGTTTGCCTGACCTTTAAACCCAAGAAGAGCAAAGATTGCAGTAAGTTCATTCTGATCTATGTTCCAGCTATATATTTCGCTCTTACTCTCGTTAACCAAGGCACCTGAAACTCTGCAGTACTTTCTGAGGACTGAGTCGAAAGCTCTGGCTATTCTGATGGAGGCTCCTCCGAGTAGGAGAGAATCGTCGGCAAAGAGAGCATGATTCAAAGGTTCAGCTCCATTTGAAGGTTTGAGGCCCGGAATATGCCCTGCTATTCTTTCAGCAGTAAGCTTACGACTGAGGGAGTCTGCCATTATGATATACAGGAAGGGGGAGAGTGGGCAACCCTGCCTGATACCTCTCTGAGCTTGGAAGAAGTTAGCGGGTCTGCCATTAACTAACGGAGCAATCCATGGACTGTCAATGCAGGCTTTTATTAAATGGAAAAAATGTATCGAAAAACCAAAGGAGAGCAGGACCTTAGATAGGAAGCTATGATTAACTCTATCGAAGGCGTTAGCCATATCTAGTTTAATCAACATACCTTTCTCCTTTCGTTGCTTACTTGAGTGTATTGTCTCCTGAACTTGGATCACGTTTTCCAGAATGTGCCTACCCTCCACGAAGCCACCTTGGTTGCTGGAGATCAGTTTTTTTAACAATGGCTTGATCCGACTCGCCAGAAGTTTTTCCAGGATTTTATAAGAAGCATTGCACAGCGAGATAGGTCTAAATCTAGCAAAGGAGTCAGGATTGGTGTCCTTAGGAATTAAAGCCAGATAAGTGGACTTGGTTCCTCCACCAATCTTGGCTTTCTGCATGAATCCTCTTGTCATTTTAAGCAGATCTGCCTTGATAATGTGCCAGCAGGATTTGTAGAAGTGGATTGTGAACCCATCCGGCCCAGGAGCCTTATCTGATTCCATGGACCAAATAACTTTTATGATTTCCTCCTCAGTAATGGGTCTGCAGAGGTTTAAGTTGTCTTCGGGACTGATAAGGGAGGGAACACAGGAGAGAAAATCATCCACCTCCTCATCATTGCTTTGAGTTTCTTCTCTGAACAAGTTCCTGTAGTGGTTTTCAGCAGCGGCTTTAACTTGATTGAATCCTTTACATACTTGACCCTCAGCTGTTTTGATTTCTGCTATGTAGTTCTTTGACAGTCTAGCTCTATATTGCCGGTGGAAGAAGGGAGTGTTCCGGTCCCCGGCCTTCAACCAAAGGCTTCTGGATTTAAGCCTCCAGTATTCTTCTTCCTTACGAAAAGATTGATACGTTGCTCTTTGTGCTTTTACTTCCTCCTCGAGCAACTCTGATGTGATATCTCTGTTTTCCATATCTGTTTGCAGGTCCGACAAAGACTGCACAGCCTCCATTCTTTGATTGATGGGGTTGGTCTCCGGTGTTTTTATCCATTCCTTCAGAGCTTGCTTTGTAGCTTTCAGTTTTTGCTCCCAAACGTAGCTGGAGGATCCCGAGATTGGATTGGCCCATGCTGCCTTGACAGTCTCCATGAATCCATCTCTCTCGATCCAGAGTGGGTTGAATCGAAAAGGAAGCGGACCCAAGTCTTCTTCATCTTCCAAATGGAGCTGGATGGGTTTATGGTCTGAGGAGAGCTTGGGCAGAATTTTGGTGGTTATTTTCTTGTTCATCATAATGGAGCTTTGAACCAAGAAACGGTCTAAACGAGCAGAAATGTGCTCCGTACCAACCCGATTATTAGTCCAAGTGTAAATGCCACGAATGGGCCTGAAATCAAGAAGGTCCCAGAACTGGGTGATCTCCTCAACCTTGGCCAACATAGGGTCACTGGAGCTGATCCCCCCCCTCTTTTCTTTTTCTTTCAGAACAATATTCAGATCCCCGGCTAGTATGATATTGCTGGGATTGGTCTGTTCAAGAAAGGCCTCAAGTGTATCCCAGCATTCTCGCTTTTCAGAGTAAGTCACTGGAACATAGAGATTGAAGAGAGAGATGGTCAACTTACTTGCCTTATGCTTCAGCTTCGTGTATATCCAGTGCTGGGTTTCATGGGTCCTAAGCAGCTGAAAGAGGTCTTCCGTCCAAAGTGTTGCCAGCCCTCCAGAGGTTCCCCTTGCGTTGACTGCTTTTCCTGCTTTTTTGTTCCACTTTGTTCTACCTAACTCTAGAAGGGCCTGCCCTTCTATTTTGGTCTCCTGGAGCATAAGAACGTCTGAGGGTTCTGATTTCAGTAGGTCCTTGACTGCTTCTATTCTAGAGGGATTCCCCAGACCTCTACAGTTCCAAGAGACGAGATTCATTATTTACAAAGAGGGGGGTTGGGGCCTCCCTTGGAAGGCCTTGGTATGATATTTCGCCCAATAGACATTTCTATTGTGGATTGACTTCCTTGAATCTTGAGTCTTTCTGCCTCTTCTTCCCTCTTCTCTTTACGAGATTTCCTTCCTGCTTTTTTGGAAGGGCGCTCGTAGAATTCATCTTCGGAAGAACTAGAACTAACCACTGGTTTTTTCCTTACTATTTCTGCGTAGGAAGGATTAGTGGGAGAGCCTTGATTTTCCTCCAACTGAATTGTTTCCTCTCTCTCTTTATTTGAAGGGGAAGGGGCCGGCTGTTCCTCATTCTCCTGATTTAGGTTGGCTTGTATGTCCTGCTCTCCTTCTGGTGCATTTGGAGGAGCTTCCACTTCCTGGTTGCTTTTGGAGCTTGGTTGACCTCCTGTCATATTTCCTTTGCCTGCGCCTTTTTTTGAGCTAGTGTTTTTCTGGACTAGGGTCCATTGTTCCCCATTTTGTTTATCTGCCTGTTCCTCAGCCTTCTTCTTACAGTGCTTTGCAAAGTGACCATGCCCGTGACAATGCCTACATTTAAATGGCAGCTGTTCATAGTCCAACTCTTGGACATGCGTCCACCCAACAACAGTGAGCTTGATAGCTTCCGGTAATCCTTCTTCGAGATCTACTTCTACGCAGATGCGGGCGCATGAGTATTGATCCTTTCTTGCCGCCTGATCTATGTATTTTCCCAATGCATTTCCTATTGTCTGGAGAGATTTTGGATTCCAACAGTGGAGAGGCAAGTGAGGGAGTCTAACCCAAACCGGGACAGCCGAGGGAACATCCTGGGAGGGGTCGAAGTCAGGGGACCATTTGTTTAGGTAAAGGCCCTGAGGGCCCATGAAATATGGTCCGTTTCTGAAGATTAATCCTTTGTCTTCCAGGTTTTCAAAGACAAACACAAAGAAACCCTTACCTACGAAGTAGCTATTGACTCCCTCCTTGATCAAAGGCTTCCAGTTCCTTTGAGTCCAGTCCTCAACATATTTGGGAGAGGGCCAGAGGCCCGTGAACTGGCCTATGAGGCCCCGGTCCGCCAGATTCAGCGCCGATTTGCAGGTGTCTCCTTCGGGAAGAGCCACTGTGGGGATTGAGTCCATTTTTTTCACAAATTTCTGCTGAGACAAAGAAGGAGGGCGTTTGGGAGCATTAGCAATCATTGCCCTAAATGCAGAAACCTCCGGAGGCGGAGGGGGATCAGGAGACCTGCGGTCATCCATGGTTAGATCCTTTGACGCAAGACGGGGCGAGCGCGGGGGCAAAACCGAGGCGGATGGCGGGGGGCACGCCGGCGGCCCGGGCGCGGCTCCGGGCGCGGTGGGAGCGGGCGGGCGAGAGCCAACGTGGCGAATGGATTCTTGGATAGTAGTAACCATTTTGGCTACATGGAATATTTCACAAAAATTATTCAATTTGGCTATTGTTTTTTTTTCAGAAAGAAAGAAATGCTATTTTTATATTGAAATATACAAACAGTACATCATACAGTGAGTGCTGTGAAAAGCATTATGTATAATATCCGGCATCATATTCCCATCACAATTAGACAAAATAAAGCCCAACTACATATTCTCATCAAAATTAAAATAAATAAAACCAATTATGTAGCCATGAAGAGATAAAAAGACATGAAGGTCAAGAGTAGAAAATGCTTATACATCACTTTACAGTTGAAAGTGATGTTCGTTTGAGCACAAAGATTCATATAGAAAAACAGACCGAAAGCAGCAGAGAGGGAAGTTCCCCCGGAAACATAAGGTTGAAAATCAGATCTCTTGTTGATGAGGCCCCTTTGCAACATCTATCCTCAAATAAAACAAGCTCCCTTGCTGCAAAGAAAAAAAAAAAAAAAAAACAGGCTCGCTTGAAGTATGTTCCATTAGACCGAAAACGTAGATATTTCATGGAATGGGGATGTTATTGGCCCATATAAGGCTGCCCCACTCTTTTTATAGTGAGTCACTGCATTATACATATAACATGTATACCTTTTCTAGATAAACCATGTGATTGCCTAGTGTGTTTTCCCTATAAATGTGTGCAAAGGAGGGGAAATTCATCTTTTCCACAAATACACACATTTCTGCTGCCAGACACCCGAGAAAATCAGAGAGGATAGGGATGAATATCCCAAGATGGCATTAATAATAATTTTGGAGTCTCCATAGATGTAGGCCTGATCCAAACCCAAATTGCGCGCAGCCAGTAAACCACACCAAAGAGCCATCAATTCTGCCACGTTGTTTGTGCCCAAACCCCCATTCCAGCAAATCTGGATCCTTTCTGATTGAGATAACTTGACCCAAGCACCACATCTTATCACCCCATCTAGACATGCTTCATCAAAGAAAATTGCCAGAAGGGAGATGGGGTGGGGTCGAATCCTTCTAGACCCATCACATATCGAATCATTAGCAGGCTCCCTGACATTGATCCATCTCATAATAGCATTATAGATGTGAGGAATCATAATAGGTTTTCCTTCAAATATAGAAAGGTTCCTGGCAAGTCATATTTCCCAAATGAAAAAGAAAGGAAATGATTGAAATTGTCCCTTCACTTGATCCCATCTAAGAGTCGCATCCATGAAGTTCACGGGGGACCATGATGGCTTGAGATGAAACTTATCGAACAAGTTTCATATATGAGCAAGATATTTCATGGAATGGGGATGTTATTGGCCCATATGAGCTTTCTGTCTTTATAGTGAGTCACTTGCATTATACCATATACCATACCTATACCTTTTTTGGATAAACCATCATCCTTGGTACTGTTTTCCCTATAAATGTGTTGCAAAGGAGGGAAATTCATCTTTGTCCACAAATATTTTGTTCTCTTGAACCACCCATGAGATCTCAGAGAGGATAGGGATGAATGTCTCAAGATGGCATCAATAATAATTTTGGAGTCTCCATAGAAGTAAGTCCAATCCAAACCCAAATTGCGCGCAGCCAGTAAACCACACCAAAGAGCCATCAATTCCACCAAGTTGTTTGTGCCCAAACCCCCATTCCATCAAATATGAATCCTTTTTGATTGAGATAACTTGACCCAAGCACCACATCCCATCACCCCATCCACACATGCTCCATCAAAGAAAATTTCCGAAAGGGAGATGGGGTGGGGCCGAATCCTTCTAGACCCATCACATATCGAATCCTTAGTAGGCTCCCTGACATTGATCCATCTCATAATAGCATTATAGATGTGAGGAATGATAATAGGTTTTCCTTCACATATGGACAGGTTCCTGGCAAGCCATATTTCCCAAATGAAAAAGAAAGGCAATGATTAAAATTGTCCTTTCACTTGATCCCATCTAAGAGCCGCATCCATGAAGTTCACTAGGGACCATGATGGCTTGAGATGAAACTTACCGAACAAGTTCCAGATATGAGCAACCCTGGGACATGTAAAAAATAAATGATCCGTCGTTTCATCATTGTGTAGGCAGAAAACACACCTACCTGGACCGTTTAGTCCCCTCCTAATGAGACCATCCCACGTTAGAATCTTCCTCTTCCATACCAGGCATCCAAAAAGAAGAATTTTAGTTGGAATTTTCCTATGCCAGAATTTCTCAAACCCAAAAGAGGTGAAATCAAGAATGAAAAATAGGTTAATATTGAAATAAATGTTTTTCACCACCAAGGCCTCATTCTTCATTTTCCCCACCCATACCAAGTTGGCTATTACTAAACATGATAGAGGGTTAAGCTTAGCCAATCGATGTAATCTTTCGAAATGTAACTGGCGATAGTGTCATTGTGCAAGAAATTAAATACTTGGAAGATATCAGTGGGTAAAAGAAGAAAACCTATGATAAATTTCATTTCCATTGAGCTTCAAAATGTCAGAATAGAATAAAACTGCAACATCATTGTTATTAGAAACCAACATAAATTTATCTAAAGCATGGATTTAATATGAGTTTAGAGGGATCAAATTTCTTGCAAACTTATTTTAGAGTGAAAAAAAGAATGTGTAATTTTTTACTATTTAAATTACATTTTTGAATATTATAAAGATTACATAACATGTGTATTGAGCCAGTTTATATTAATTCATGTTAAAATATTTCATTCATAAAGCATATTGGATTTCACAAAGGAAAAATTCGTAATTTTATTAATGAAAACAAAATTACATGTTACACTTTGCTATAGTTTCCAAAGACAGGCAAATATTTTGCAGCTAGATGCTATATTACAAGAGGAGAGAAAAATTAAATTTTCCTCCCTTTTTTCTTTTCAACTTTTTGCCATGGACCTGGTGATGGCTGAGTTGTGATAAGTGCGGCGGTTTTGACTATGGTTGCTCATTGTCCTTATCCAAATTGGATGTGTCTAAGTTGTGTTGTCTTTTGGGTCCTCCATTTTATAGTGCCTCTTGTTTCTAAAGGCGTCTGAACGTGTTTGCATAGGCTCTTGCATCTCCTTTTCTTATGTCTCAACCTAGGTTGTTTGTCTTGATTGTTTTCTTTTTAGGGTGGGTTAGTCTCAGCTACCACCTCTGGTCACAGTTCCACAGGAGGAAATTTCCAGCCGCTTGGCTTTCCCTATCTTTATTTTTTATTTATCTCTTTTAGCTTACGGACAAGTTTTCTACAGAAGTGCAGTGTTCCTGCATACTACCATAGGAAGGCCGGTGTTCTCATAGTCGAATCTTGATCCATTTTGTTGTTTGTGAGTAGGATGTCCAGTCTGGAAGCCTTCTTTGAGGTCCACTTCCCACATGTAGAGCAAAGGTGAAGACCCTCTCCTCCATGCGTTGTGTGTCAGTTTTGATGTAGCTCCCAATCATGTCTCCAATGCTACCAAGAACATCTTCATTCCAGAAATGAAGTGGGAGGTTGCATAACCTCACCCAGACCGGCATCTTGGAGACTTCCATGGTATTTGCATCAAAATCTGGAAACCAAGGTGTGGTGAATAGTTTGGTGGATTCCCAAAAACAAGGACCAGCCTGTTGGATATGATCTCTGATCTCCGAAGTTAAGAATTTAACAATGAAGAATCCCTTTGAAAAGAGATGTATTTCACAATCCGCCGTCCAATTAGTGAAAATCCAATGAAAAAGCTCCACTGATTTTGGCCAGAAACAGTTAAATCTGCATATGAGTGCCTGTGATTCAAATACGGATCTATGCTCATCTATCTCAAGTAGTTCAATCTACAGTTCTGGAGTCTGGTTGAGTTGTTCCACAATGTATGGTTTAGGGCCATAATCTGCCTGTGCAGTGGGGGCAGCAGCTGTATTTTTCCCCTTTAAAATATTATTATAGGTCATTCCCCTGGATCCCTGGGCACTGTGCTACCCAAAAACACCGCCTCTCAGTCTTAGATTGAGATAAATGGTGGTAGCAGGGAGAATGCCATAATCACAGAGGTTGCTAGTGTCCTGTAGTGATCTCCCTTCATGGATGAGGGACTGTTCTTGGCTAGGATAACCAGTGGATAGCCAAATGGCTTCCTTCAGTTATGTAACCTGATCAGATTCATTTATCCAAAGTAATAAATTGTTCCCCTCAAGGGCCTTGATAAAAATCTGAAAATAATATGTGCTTACCCGATATACATTTGCAGTATTAGATGCAGGCTTTAGCTCATCCTATTGTGTCTGGTTCCATGGAGGCCTCCCTTCGTGAACACGGAGATAGCTGTCAGCCTAATTGCTGCCCACCAGCGAGGGCCAGCGCAAAGAGTAGTCGGCCGGTGGATAAAGGCATAAGGAGCGAAATTCCGGTTTAGAAATACAAAGGGAGATCGAATCACAGGTTTTGCTCCGCTGGAGACAGAACAGAGCATCGGGCCAAACGTTTAGGAAATGGTGTGGGATTCGCGCCTCCCATCCACCGACATGTGGGTCGCAATGCCCATCATTCTCGTAGAGGCTCACAGTCAATATCGAAATGTCTTTGTCACGCACAGTTGAGACAAATGGCATAGTCCGCCCGTCTGCTCTGTTGGGGACCCCTGTAATGGTAGTCGCGGGAAGGCCCCACCTTGCAGCAAAATCCTTCCCATCCTTCGTGTGGCCGTGAAGGAGCAAATACCAGGTCCATTACCGCACTGATACATCTCTGCGAGCAGATCCATAGCTGCACCACCAGTTCGGCGCTATCTGGCATGCGGCGGCATCATTTTGGGCTTGAAACCCTAGGGCAAGAGAAAATTCACCTGCACTCTTCATCATTCTTTTCTACTGCCAACATATTCAGGTTTTATGCAGCACAATTATACTATTTAAGATAGACATCGAAATATTGTATTTATTGCTTGAAGAGTGAAAGTGAAATATCAACAATTGAGCTAATTGTTTTGTTAATAGATTTTTTTTTTTTTTTTTTAATCAAAACATGACATACTTACACATGTCCCTCATACTAAATTATAGAATAAGCCTCTAGGCTCAATGAATCTCTAGGCTTAATAATAACTCAGAAAAAAAGAATTCCAAAAATAGTATTATGGAAAATATTACAGGGTATGAACACGAGGTTATCGAGAAGTAGAGATGAAAAAATCCTCGCTCTTATCACAACACGACAAGGGGTTTCCTTAATAAGCCTTTTTGGGAAAAGAAGAAACTTCATCGAATAATTAATAAGAAATACTAACCCTTTTTTTGGAAAAAGAAGAAACTTCATCAAATAATGAATAAGAAATAGTAAAGGATGACAATAAGCCTAACACTATTTGAGAAAAAAAATATTTACCTTAAAGTTTGAGAGGGAGTGGACTTGTAGCCATGAAAGCTTGTATATGAGTGTTGCGATAGAGAGAAGGAAAGAAAAAACCTACAAAATCAAAGAACTAGAGAATAAATTAGTTATATTTGGGCCTTGTAAGTCAATTGAGCAAGGTGATTAGTCACCTGAGAAGAAGTTGTTTGATAATAATAAAAACAAATGATGCAAGAAAATAACCAAAGGACCAAGAATTTTAATTATAACCTTGAATGCAAGAGGATCCTATCTTGTCATTGTTGGTATTCATAGGCATAGCAATCAGAGAGGAAACTTCATTTTTGACATAAATTTACCATAGTAGCATGTTCGTGTTGAGAGAAAAGCTTTGGTTATAATCTCAATTCGTTAGATTTTTCCAGCTTTGCTCTCAGGAACCTGGTGTGCAAATTATGGAGGAAAGAGAGGAGAGTAGTTACTCTAACCATCCATTAATAAATACTTGATTTCAGATTCAAAAATTAAATCTACACCTTCCACATTTTTTCCCACATGACCAGGGATGGGTTGCCTCAAATTTTCCAGACCATGTGGCCTCCGTCATGTGAAGCATAAGATAGATGGAACCACCTCGATAACCACACAATTACGCTATGGAGAAACCACCAACATCATATAAAATGTTCATAAAACAAAGTCCAATAACATAGTGTATACAATTGCTACTTAATCAAGAAATTAAAAATATGCCTATAACACTCACTTTTCTTGCTATAAAAAAAATTATGATAGTGTCTTATTAGTATAGCAAGTCAAAAATATCACTTCAACTTATATAAAAGATATTTGAAATTAAAACAAGAATGGTTGTGGAGTTGCAAATCCTTTCCAATAGAACAAGAGGCAGTGGTGCAACGATCTCCATGGAAGAAACTTAGTCCTTGGCCTATTTATTAAAATAAATTCACTAAAGACAACTATTGTAAACATGTTTGGTCCTTTGATATCGCCAACTTAAAAGGAATTGTTTATTATACAAGAAAAGTTGTTTTTTGTTGTGTTCTACATGTATATGTATGTTAAGGTTCCACGGACTTTAACACCACGTAATCTATCTTTACCAAATATGAAATGTATGTGTTCCACATTGATGTAATATGTAACAAACTTGTGTTAAAATATGGATAGCGTAGAATTCGGTTGGAAAATATAGAAAACACAAGTCACCTAAGCACATGACGTGGCAGTTTAAATTCATAACAAGTTTTATGAATTTTTTAGCAATAAACATATATACATGCCTTCTTTTGTTTTGCTATTCAAGTTGTGGTACGTAGCATAAGGATGAGAAAGACTAGTCCCAATGCTGGTGGAGGTCCATGCTATGCTTGCATGCAACCCACATTGGGGAAAGGTGAGGAAACATGGCACAGGTCGATGCTGTGTTTGCATGCAACCCACATTGGTGAAACAATAAATTGCGTTTTGTGACTTACTTGAAGACTCCCATGGAACAAAGGGATCTGTGGGTTTGAATTTGTGTTGCTGGTTTTACTCAATTTTCTATTTTTCCATTGAATTCTTGCAATCTACGAGGAGATATAGAAGGAAACCTCTAGTAGATTCAATAGAATCATGGGCATGTTTGAAACCTGCTGTAGATGCCATCCTTCCCAGATCATAATGTGGATTTTCCCTTAGTGCCTGAGAGAGTGCCTCAACAAGATTTTCTGCTTCTTTAGTGAAGAAGCAGAGACATATGATTCTTCTTGTTCTTGTTTTGAAAACTTCTTCCTCCATCCTCTATCTATTGTCTTAGAAGAATAATAGGAGCAATAAGGCCAAAGGAGGAAGTTGGTGATGGTGAAGATGGAAGCTGGGAAGACAGTCGTTTGATATAGAGTGATAGGCCCGACATGGACTACACTTAGGCGATCTGATAAATAAATCGAAGGAGGAGAAGAAAAATGTCGGCTTTTAAATTGGCCATAGGGGTCTTCTATTAATGGATTTGAGATTTCGAATTCTGCGAGCATAAAGAGGTTGCAAAAGTCGAGATTGTTTGGGGTGGGAAGGAGGAGTTTTTCTCGGTATTCCTCTTTCGCAATGGCTTTCATCCACTATCATATTAGTTTACCTTGGGTAGTCTTAGCATTGTTCAAACTCTGTAAGCATTAATGGTAACAAGGGGAGATTTTTTATTCGTTACTACCAATCCACGCTACTTCAATTCATGGCATCATAATATACCAAGGGCTCCACCAAGTGGACACAGTGTATAGGAATCAGATTCTAATTGTGTTTTCCAGCATACTACCTCCATGACCGTAGTTGTGTATACCCCGTCTCCCTGATAGAAAGTGATAATAAATCAGGAAACAATAATGTTTATTGCTCACCCTCTCAATTATGTTAGAAAATGGAAATGAACAATAGAGGGATGTGTTTCCCTCTTTTAACAAAGAGAAATGAAATATGCAGAAATTAAAAAAAAATCAACATAGACATAGCAAGAAGACAGGAGAGGAATTCTTTTTCTATTCAACTCTGTAAACAAATGAAATTACATTCTTTTAATAAAAAATGGTCGGAGCCTGAATATTTAATGTTATTCAATGCTAGATGGGATGGATAACCGCAAAATCGTCCTTATGCTATGAAAGCCTGATTCTTCACAAAACATCACACATAACACATAATGTTGGACTTGATATGTTATAGGTTTCAACTACAAAACCACATCACATCCATGCCCTTATCGCAAATCACATTTCGACGATTATAACTTTCAACTGGGCCTAATACGGGAAAACTTAAAATCTTATGGTTGCAATGTGCAATGGAACGATCATATCACAGCTTAAATCTTTTAACTTGTAGGTGGCATCCATTGAGCTTTGCGATATGCAATTGCGATTGCATCGTAACTTATAACATTTAATTTGTGGGCTCTATCATCCTGAGCTTGTGACGTGAAATTGTGATCGCATTGCAACTTAAATGAAATAACTTGTGGGAACTTAAAGGTAAGTCATAAGAAATGCAAAGTGAAAAATGTGGGTAGAAAAAAGGTAAATCATAAAAAGTACGAAGTGCGATATTTAATATTTGCGATGTGCGATGACGATTTCGCATCGCAACATCACAATTTTTGGTGTGGGGCTTAAACAGTAAATGTTAAGATGTGCGAAGTGTGGTATGCAGGCACTTAAATGGCAGGAAGTGCGAAATGTGAAAAGGTAAGGAATAAGGCGATAACAAGTGTTTGTGGGTGGATTTGGTAATGCGGTAAGGTATGATGTCTCCCACCAAATTGCATCAGTGGAAATATAAGTTTTAGCGAAGTCTTAAGGGGAAAGGCTTAAAACTTGCAGGCTGCGATATGCGGGAAGAAGGTAAGTGAATGCAGTGGGTAAGGAATTAATGCAGAGTAAAGGATCGCGTACTCTATTTCTGATATTGCGTAAAAACTCCTACTGATTTGGATCCTGTGCTATGTCCTTCCCTGCAACAGAAATTCAATGTAAGTGTGGGCTGCTGTCAATTTTATTCATGGTGGTGGTTGGGATTATTTCCAACACTCCCCCTTAATCACAATTGCTACGATAAACCATTCATAAACATTTTCTGAGGTAAACAAAACTTTTCTGTCCCAATGGCTTTGTGAGGATATCTGCCAATTATTCCTCTAATCTGCAATGTTGCAACACAATTTCACCATTGTTAACTAATTCCACTATGAAATGGTATTTGGCATCAATATGCTTTTTTCTCTTGTGGAAAACATAATTATTTGACAATGCAATTGCTAAACTATTATCACAAAAAAATGTGGTTCCTTTGTCTTCTTCATGACATAAATCCCTTAGCATCCTTCTCATCCAAACTGCTTGACATGTTGCTGCTACACATTCAACTTCTGCTACTGATGATGAAACTATTGGTTGCTTCTTGTAAGCCCATGAAATGGCTCCCGATCCCAAATGAAAAACATACCTTGATGTGCTCTTTCTGTCATTAACACTTCTAGCGCAATCACTTTCATTGTAACCAATCAACTTAAAATCATCAGTTGCGGAGTATATAACACCATAATCCTTAGTTCCATTTACATATCTTAATATTCTCTTGGCTTCTTGCCAATGTGTCTCCTTGGGTGTCTCCATGAATCTGGATATCAAACTTACTGCATACATTATATCAGGCCTAGCTGCAGTCAACTACATTAGATTGCTAACCATGCTTTTGTAAAATGTTGGATTGACATTCTTGCTACAATATTCCTTACTTAACTTCAACCCCATGACATTTGGAGTTGATGATGGCTTGTTGTTCTGTATATTGAACCTTTTTAAAATCTCTGCAACATACTTTGCTTGGGAGATAAAAATTCATTTTTCTGTTTGCTTTACTATTAGGTCCGTATATTAATAGTATAGTCCCTTATTGTTGCTATTGTAACCCCCTTATTGTTATTGTTGTACCCCTGTAACCCCAATATTATTATTATTGTGCCCTTACATTATTATTGTTAGGTTGGTTAGGATTATATTGTGACCCCATGGACTCTTATATATAGAAGGAGGTTTTGGTCATTTGTATCATCAAAGAATTATTCATTTATGTAATGTATTGGAGGTTTCCCCCTCGAAGTGGCTATTTCTAAGGCATTGATCTCTCTTTTCTTCTATTTTTGGAGTTGGTTTCATAACATTTGGTATCAGATATTTGGATTCTAGGGTTTCACTTCTCCAAACAGGTCATTATGGCAGTTTCACTATAAAAAAATTCTAGGAAGGTGCAGAAGCTAAATTTTTTATAGAGAGAAGCCGAAATCTTGAAGAATGTTGTGTAAAAATTCCAGATCTTGGTTCGCAATATTTTCTGTAGATATGATCTATGGTGTTGTGTATTTTTCGAGTTCGAATTTCCATCTCAAAGAGGTGACCGTGGGAAAATCGTCATAACTCTCTCTCCGAGGTCGGATTGGAGTTTTGTAAAATGTGGCTACAAGTACATGGACTTTATTTTCCGTGTATCAATTTCATAGCCAGAGTAGGGAGATGTTGACATGTGTCACGTCGTACAACTTGCTCCACCACTTTTTTGAAATTACAACAGTCAGGTCATGGGAGATTTGGCATAAGTGTGTCTATTCCTAATTAGCGACATCTAATTGGAATATTCTATTTTTTTTAGTTTGCCGTCTATAGTTTGTAAATAAATAAAAAGTGAGTGATGAGGGTCTAACTCACTTAAGTGAAATAATACATCCACCTAGTAGCACAATGTTGTGACTTAAGTGGGAGTCAAGGGGGGGGGGGCAACACCACGTGGAGGAGGGGGCCTATGTACACTTTAGAAGCTTCTGCAAGATTTTGCGCAGATAAGGATGAGGATGTGGATAAGGATGAGTATGTGGAGGAAAGAGAGAGGCTACATTCGGTTTTTGAGGGAAACCAACGTTATAAAATATGGAG
This sequence comes from Pinus albicaulis, assembly GCA_034641835.2. NCBI lineage: Eukaryota > Viridiplantae > Streptophyta > Pinopsida > Pinales > Pinaceae > Pinus > Pinus albicaulis. Next base: position 55,352 of record JAXQQM020074750.1, read on the forward strand.
GAGCCTCATTTCCTGAGTCATGCTCGAGTCGTTGATCGTCGAGGAGACATTTCTTTGCCTTTGCAGCACACCGGTCGTTTAGCTCCGTTCACAAGACTGCTTAGTGCACCAAGTGTCTCTATGCGAAGATCTCACCCTTTAGCCCCAGGGAACTTCGAGTTCCCGCTTCTGGGCAAGGTTAGTTTTTCTGCCATCATCCTCCAGATGCTGCGCTCGTAGCAACGCCGTAATACCGTGTTGTAGGGTGTCAGCGTGGAGTCGGCCATGACACCTCTTCCTTCTCTTGTTTTTCAGAGGGAAAGTCTTTCTTTCCTATGGAGGATCAGATTGGAAGATATTGGAGCTTATTTTCAGATCTTTGCACCTGGCCAAAGGGTTCTATTCCACTCACTGCGAATTCCCTCTTAGTTACTGCGTTATTTTCATTGTGTATCGACTGTGAGGGTTTGTAGATTGATTTGAGGGTAAGATATCAAGTGTAATGATCAGCCTTCCACTTAGGAGATCCATTGGAGGAGGTCTAATTCAGTTTGTTCATCATCTTCAGCCTTCTCTATTGAGTTCCAGATTTGAGTTGCAGTAGCTGCCCAGCAACTCCGGCATTTTTTCCATTTGTGTATTTCAGCCAATCCCTTGGAGGATTGAGGTATTTCTATTTCTAAGGGTTAGATCTTTTCTCCCCTAATGTATTTGGGCCATATATTGTCATATCCATGTGTTGACATCATTCTGGAGCAGCATTCTATCATATACTACATCCTCATAGCCTGGGTTTACGCAGAAATAGTAGTGTTTTTCATGTTCATGTACGTCTTGTTGAGGCTTGTATTGCTTTTCTTGAGAGGTTTTTTCCTCGAGACTTGTACACTATTTTGCTACTACCATGATCATTCTTTTGGCTATATATATATATATATATATATATATATATATATATATATATATCTATATATATATCTTCTTGTCTCATAGCTCACCGTAAAACGTTGTCTCTTCATCATGCTCTTATATGTGTTTTCCCTATTTTGAAGTCACTTTGATTGGGATTATTCAAGAAGCTCTATGCATGCAGTCCGGAAAGGCTGGTAGCCTCGCAGATCTCGTTTCCGAGAGGTGACATATTCGGTAATGCCCTTGCAGCCAATCTCTCGGGTTGGAGTTTGTCGTGGCTTAGAGATATCCCCAAAACAATGATATTACAAAGGGGTATCGCAGCTTTGTTGGAGTTTGCGGTGACTTAGAGATATCCCTAAAATGGGATATTACAGTGGTATCAGAGCTTTTGGGCGGGATATTACAGTGGTATCAGAGCATAGTTTTGGCTCAGCCTGTGGACATTATCACAATGCCTAGTGAGAAAGAGAGGCAACATGATAATATACCCTTTGGAGATTATTTCAAAGAATGGCAATCCAAGGGGGAAGGCTTCAAAGAAAATTTGCCTTTCAAAGATTATTGTTAGCTTAGGCAGGATGAAAGCAAATGGAACAATGGAGGATCTAGAATGCAGAGCTCAAAGTTGCAGCATACTACTGGGAGGTCACCTCTTCCCATGTATGAGAGATCCACTAGTCCCTGTGAGTCTAAGCCCAAGAGACCAGAACGGTGAAAAAGATGAGTTTATTCTCATCTGTTTTCAGATCCAGAGAAAATTCATCCACCGTTGAGATTGAAGAAAAAGAAGAGGAAGTACCATGCACTTCCTATTCTCATCAAGAAGAAGATATCGAGCATGGAAGATACTTGGATCATCAAATTCTCAATGATTACCTTGTTGAATATAGATCTCAACCTAGAGCCTTCAGGGAGACTCTAGATTTTCCTCATTTCATCCAGTTGAAGGAAGAGAAGAGACCATGCAGCAGAAAAGAAATCAAAGGCAATAGATTTCTGTTGTCTACCTTTGATGGGTCATCTAATGCAAGAACTTGGGTGAGGAAGTTGGAGGCATTTTTCCTACTACATCCTGTAGTAGGAGAAGAAGCTGTTGAAATCTCAGCGTTGCATTTGGAGAGTGAAGCCTATGATTGGTGGTGCAGCCACTTGAGCCATGCAAGGGTGGAGACTTTTGCAGAGTTCACTCAAGGGTTGATCCAAACCTTTGATGGAGAAAGAGCAAAGAAAGAAGAGATCACATCACCTCTTGAGGAGGCTTGTGATAATGCTGTCACCTTCATGGAAGAGTAGCCACATGCATCAACAGTTGGGGCAGCCAACACTTTTGAGGAAGGGACTCTTGCAGCCCTACAAGAAGTTCCAAGTGCACATCAAGGTATGAAAAGATTTCCACATTCCATTGTTGCAACAAATTCTTTTGATCAATGTGGAGATTTACTTTTGCATGACCAAGGGTCAAATCCCATTGCTACTATAGAGCAGCTTGGTTGCACTGCACTGTGCAACATGGAAACACTCAAGAAGGAATCAAACCATCATTCTCATGAGCCATTTTTGGATTGTACATCACATTGGAGGTTGGGGTTTGAAGCCTTGAAGATTGATGGTAGACATCTTGGAGTAAGAAACCTTTTCTCCCTTCAAGATGACACTTTCTCAATGAGCTCTTCTCAGCTCAAAGAGGAACTTCTACTTTCAAATCCAAGACCTCATTGGTTTTGGAAGACTATGGATGAAAGGGAGGTCTCAAGGAGAGATCTCATTGGAGATGCACTTCGACACACCATGGAATGCAATGATTTTCTTCCCTTCTCACAAGAGCAGATAGAAGATGGAGGACATCTTAGGATGGATAACATCTCTCATGCTTGTGTTGGACATCCCTTGAGCCATACACATCATGATGGGAGGTTTTTTCCTACCACCTATTTGATTCTTGATAGGGTCTCATTGATCCTTGAGAAGTTTACATTTCAAAATCCCATGAAGTGCAAATTCAGAAATTTGATTTTGGAGGATGGTAACCCTCATTGGAGGAGTATCAGGATGAGGAGAAGAAGGAGGCATCCACAAGTGATTGAGTGGATGTGGTTGATGAGCAAGGAGCTAGGAGGCTACTTGCAGATCTGTGATACCAGGCAGCAGGAGGCTTGGCTGCGCTGGTTACTCTTGAGGGAGTTTGGCCATCACTTGTACTTGCAGATCTATGATACCGGGCAGCAGGAGGCTTGGCTGCGCTGGTTACTCTTGAAAGAGTTTGGCCATCACTTGGAAAACACTCTTCCTAAGAGTCGGAGGATGAAGGAAAGATGGCTGGATACTTGCATCATTGAGCAGCATAGAGTATGGATGCATGGTGTTGATATGATATTCATATCATTCATTGTGTCTTCATCACATGATTGGTATGATGGAGGTATGGGGAGGCAACACAATGTCTTGTTGCTTGGTTTGTTTCTGGGAGAGCAAGGGCAGATTTTCTCTCACACTTTGTATGATGTTGCAGGAGGAGGAGATGGCACTATCTCCATGGTCTTTGATGATGATTGGGAAGCACTTCCATCTTGGGAGGTATTCCATATTTGTTGCAGCATTATTAGAGGAGTCTTTGACAAGGAGCATGTCAAAGAACGAAGCTTTGTATTGACAGGAGCTTATTTGCATGAGCTCACAGCGCTGTCACTTTGGAGCAGAACCTTATGGATGAAGTGTGCCCAGCAGAGATGTGGTGGATCCATAACCCATAGATCCCAGGATCACTTCATATTTGTTGCACTTGATGAACAAAGAGGAGGTAATGATGATAGAGACATCTATGGCATATTCTTCTTGACTTGGGTTTTCAAGCATCAGGAGGATTATCTTTTTGCAGCACATGGTTCATTCTTCTTCATAGCATGCCAAAACACTATGAAGGACTCATGTATGGACCCATGTACCATCTTACTTCCAGCATATGGTGAGAAGCTTGTTTATACGTTCATTGATTTGCACACTCTTACCATTCTTATGCAGTGCATTGCTTCACAAGAGGGCAAGCTTGTCAAATTGCTCCATGAATTGTATTGGGCCAATCTACATGATGGAGGCAGCCATCTCTTTTGTGGCCTTGGGCAAATGTTTTATCACCACATGTATGTTCAGTTGCTGCACTATAGCATGTATCATATAAAGACATGCATGATTAACCATGTAAAAAGAAACATTTTTCCATGTACTTTTATCAAGCAACAACTTGTAAAACTGCGCTGTCGCTACTGGGAAAGTTGTTGGTACCTTCTTGCATCACTTGTAACCTTCAACGTTTTCTTCATTTTGCTGCTGATCATGTCTTCATTTGCTGATATAGATCAGATTTGTATGGGAGGCTTGATTATGAGGGAGACGCATGAGCTGGATGTGTCCTTGAGTGGGAAGAATTCTCACAATTTCTGCACTACATGTTCTAATGGGAGCATGAGAGGAGATATGGCCACCACAGCCAAATGTTTGTTCTCTTTTGAGGTGGGCCATAAGATTGATATTCATCCATTGTACAGCCATGGGAAAGTGCTTGATCATGTATTATTGTTTTTACATTCAACCATTTACTATCCTTTAGTAGATGTGATGAATCATGGACATTGCTTGCCATGTAATTTTCTGAAGTAGCAGTGGATGAGACTGTGTTGTATCCTTGTGAGAAATTGTTTGCATCATGTATCATCATGTAAAACCTTTATAAAACCTCTCATTAGGATGTTCCATGATGACCATGTCCTATTCTTCATGGATGGATTGTTTTGGGCCAGCTTGTTCTTCATTGTTGGAGGAGCCTTCTTTGGAGGATTTTTCTTCACTTTGCCATTGGAGGGAAATAATTTTGCAGCCCAGGATCAGCATACACTCTACACTTGTCATGAGTGGAGAGAAGGATAGCATGGGGTAAGCTATGATGCTTGCCAAGTTCAGATTTTCAGCCCACCTTCATTACCGGAGCTTGAGGTGGAAGGAGATTTTCAGGAGTTGCCTTGTTGGGAGGTGGCTCATTTTGTTTGGATGATTGCTTGGGGATGGAGGATCCACATGAGGGAGATGTTCCTCATTATATTTCAGACTCCATGACTTGAGTGGAGATTCTTCAGTTCTATCCTTGTAGTTGCTTGGGGAGGTATTTCACCCAGGATTGATGGGGGGACAGCTTACACAGTGATAGATATAGCACAACAGGGGTCACACTAGCCAGAGGTAGTGCGCAGTCTGAGCCGTGGGACTTGGGATATTATTGGCCATGGTGGAAATGGGATCCGAGAGGATTTTTGGTTGGTAGGTACCATGAGAGATCAGTTTGGGATCCTGGCATTGAGAGATCCCTTCATATTAGAGTGATGCAGAGGACAGGGAAGATTCAGTGGCACATCTGGGACCCAGGCACATTTTGCAGTATCGATGGAGAGCATCAGCTAGGAAGGAGACTTGTTCAGGAAGTTGATTGAGGGAAAGCAACATTTTTCTGGGGGGGACTTTAATATTCCTAATTAGCGACAACTAATTGGAATATTATATTTTTTTTAGTTTTCCTTCTATAGTTTGTAAATAAATAAAAAGTGAGTGAAGAGGGTCTAACTCACTTAAGTGAAATAAGACATCCACCTAGTAGCACAACATTGTGACTTAAGTGGGAGTCAAGGGGGGCCTAACACCATGTAGAGGAGGGGGCCTATGTACACTCTAAAAGCTTCTACAAGCTTCTGCGCAGATAAGGATGAGGATGTGGAGGAGAGAGAGAGGTTACGTTGGGTTTTGGAGGGAAACCAACATTATAAAAGATGGAGGAGCCTCCTCATTCCATTCATTATTGATTTGATGATTTTTTAGTAAGACATTTGTCTTCTTTAGCATGCTAGCTGTTTAGCCTGTCTGCGGCACTGTTTAGTGCACCGAGTGTCTCCGTGCGGAGATATAACCTTAGCCCTAGGGGACTTCGAGTGTTTGCTCGGGAAAGGTTAGTTTTTCAGCATCATCCTCCAGGACAACGTTATTACTGCAGCAGCATAATACTGTGTTGTAGGGTGTTTCCATGGTGACTTTATGACACCTCTTCCTTCTCTTGTTTTTCAGAGGGAAAGTCTTTCTTCCCTTTGGAGGATCAGATTGGAAGACTTTCGAGCTGATTTGTAGATCTTGGCACTTGGCCAAAGGGTTCTATTACTCTACTGCATAGTCCCTCTTATTTACTACGTTATTTTCATGGTGTAGCTGTTGTGAGGGTTTGCGGATTGATTTGGAGGTGAGATCTCAAGTGTAAGGATCAACCTTCCACTTTGGAGATCTATTGGAGGAAGTCTAATTTAGATTGGTCATCATCTTCAGCCTTCTCTATTGAGTTCCAAATTTGAGTTGCAGTAGCTGCCCAGCAACTCCGACATTTTTGCCATTTTGTGTATTTCAGCCAATCCCTTGGAGGATTGATGTATTTCTATTTCTGAGGGTTAGATATTTTCTCCCCTATCGTATTTGGGCCATAAATTGTCATATCCATGTGTTAACATCATTTTGGAGCAGCATTCTATCATAGACTGTGTTTTTCATAGCCTGAGTTTATGCAGAAATAGCAGTGTTCTTCATGTTCATGTACATGTGTTGTTGAGGCTTGGATTGCTTTTCTTTAGAGGTTGTTTCCTCAAGACTTGTACACTCTTTTGCTACTATACATTATTCTTGGCTATATACATTCATCTTGTTGTCTCACAGCTCATTGTAAAACACTGTCTCTTCATGGTGTGCTCATATATGTGCTTGCGTATTGTTGCAAGTCACTTTTGAGTGGGATTCTTCGAGCAGCTCTATAGATAGAGTCTGGAAAGGGCCAGGTAGCCTTCGGATCTCGTCCTCTTTTCAGAGGTCAAATATCTGGTAAATGCCCTCCTAGTCAATCTCTGGTTGGAGTTTTCCGTATTTTAGAGATATCCCCGAAACGGGATATTACAGTGGTATCAGAGCTTTTGAGCGAGATTTTCGTGTTCTAAATATATCCCTAAAATGGGATACTATATATGGTGTCGGAACCATAAATCTCATAAAGGAAAACTTTAACACAGTACCTGCAACTATTCACCATCTAACCCTAGAAGTCAGATAATACAACGCTCTGTAGCGAGAAATATTTTAAAAGTAATAGGGAATAATTCATTCACTTGAGGAATTAAATCCTAACTCTATCCATATGCAACCTAATAGAACAAAATCTAGCAAGTTAAACACATATGAAAAAGAAGAGAAACTATCGAAAAATAAACCTTTGTCGTCATTTTCATACCTGCTAGAGGTCTAGATGGTAGAAAAACTCTCCTCTTCGATGAACTTGCGCAAGCCCAGAAAAAGGAAGAGCCATATATGTAAAAAAAGTACCTAAAAGAATTAAAATTGACCATAAACCTTCTGGTAAGGGGAAAAGCAAGCATCATACCTGATGGAGCTGAAGTTTTGGAATAATATGCTTGATGTTGATAATGGAGATTGATAGAAATTGTAGAGGTGTATGCATTGTTGGTCAGCAAAATAATGGCCAACATAATGCTAAGGGTCACCGGGCAGTTTCCTATAACAAAAACCCCTTCTAATTGTCATTTTTCAAACACTACTTTCACTCCACTGTAGATCACATCCCATATCTCTAGGGCCATAAGGTGGAATAAATATAAGCACCATTTATAAGGTTGTTCTCGATCCAATCATAGTTAACAAGAATTTGACTGCTCAGGTGTGATGAGCGATAGGATTATATATTAGAATGAAAAGAAAACTACACTCTAGTCAAAGGTTACCTTCAAACTGTTATCCTTGCCACCTGAAATTTTGTAGTAGGAGAATTAAAATGATGTGATTAAGGTAGGTCCTAAACAGTGAAGTGTGGTCAAATAAATACATATATAAATGACTCGATTATAGAATTTTCTTGGTAACGTCAATAATTATTAGTGTATTAAAAGCGAATTGTTGAGGAACATTATAGGTGGTATGAAATCCAAGTTCTAATTTCATGGTATAAATGGAAAACCAAAGGAATATCAGAGTTTGATTATGTTAACAGAGTGAAAGTGTGATGAGGAGGGGTACATCAACTCTTTGGCCATCAATAGGAGCAAGATCAGTGCCATTCACTGAAAACCTAGAGATGTGGGTACAACTACGGGAGGAAACCTGAAATACGAATGTTGCCTTATTCTAAACAGTACAAAAATTGAAGGATGATATAGAAATATTAAGAGAGAATAATTAAATTTTGATGCAAGAACAAGAACGAATTATGAATATTTTTTGGATCCACAAAACCCCAAACCACCCAACCCAAGTCTGGATCAAGGGGATGGGGGTGGGGTGCACATGAAAAACTAATTCAATCCAAAATCTGAAGGTCATCAAGAAAATAATGAGATGGAACCTGACGATGCATCCACTCACAAAGGAACCAAGAGGAAAAATACTTAGCTATAGTGAGAGTTTAAGAAAATAAAACCCCCTACGTTTGATGACAAGGGAGAGGAAGTTGTTGAAGCCTAACTGATTAATATGAATAAATATATTCAGATACACGGATATGATGACAACTTAAAGGCTTGGTTGGCGATTTATTAGCTACAGAGAAATTTCACCTTATGGTGGGAGGAGGTTAAAACCGTACAAATAATTAATGAGCACGAAATAACATGGGAAAAATTCCAAGGGAATTTCAAAGACAAGTACCATACAAAACGATTTTAAGATGAAAAGGAGAAGGAGTTTCATGATCTTAAGCTAGGACAACTTTCCATGGATGATTTCATAGCAAAATTTAAATCCTTATTGAGGTATCTCCCATATATACAAGAGGAAAAATTGAAAGTACAACGTTTCATCAGTAGTCTACCTATGTTTATGAAGGAACCATTGGAGTTCGATAACCCCAAGACCATGGATGAAATTATTTAGAAAGCCAAAATATGCTACCAGCAAAAAAGAAGAAATGAGATAATAAAAAAAGGTGGCCACATAAAAATGGCAGAAGTATTCACAGAATATGAAGGGTATGAATACTGCAAACTTCAAAGGTCCATACAAAAACCAAAAAAATAAAGGATCGGGGAGGATTTCATAGAAGCTTAAAGTATAGGGTGAATCAAAGTATGTTGAGAACCCTAATAAATGTGAATTCGACCAAGCAACAAAGCCTCCTCTATAGTGTTGGAAATTTGGAGGATCCCATTATGTTATAAATTGCCGCTATTGCAAGGGAGAAGATTCAGTGGCCCATATCCAGGAAGAATCCATGGTGGGGGTGGTAGCGAGGAGTATACCGAAAATAAATGTACCTTTATAAGAACACCAAGAAAAAGTTCAACCGATTATGGTGAAATTTGAAGGTATAAGACATTTCTATTTTAATTTACACCGGAGCTAGTATGAGTTATGTAAGTCCTAAAATTATAAAAAAGTGTCATTTACAGGTAAAAAAGATTTAAAATCCATGGCTCGTCTAGTTAGCCACATTTTCTAATAGAAGGGTAACAATGAAGGTAGATAATTTCCCTGTGATATTGGCAGATCTCCCAATCAAAACAAATTTAAATGTACCGCCCTTAGGGTGATACAATGTTTTGATTGGGATTGACTAGAGTTATAAGTAAAATATTAAATTTTAAAAATTATGATTAAAATATTTCAAGTAGTTTCACTAGTTTTCATTTTTTCTCCTCTTAGGTATATTTCCTAGTCATTTTAAATCTAGCAAATATTTGTTGGAATTATGAGTTTAGGTGGCCTACTGTAATTTCCCCTAGTAAATTCAGTTAATATGGATTCAATGCAATTAAAATACTTGGCTTATTTTATTTCATTTTTATCTTGTGGAGCTCGGACAGGATGAAAGCAATATTTGACATGGACAAATTTTTTTAGTGGTTTTATTTATTTAAAATGATTTTATGATGATCGTGGAATTAATGGGACACAATGTTAGAGAGATCACACCCAGGTGGTTGGATAGTTATGGGTCATGCGGTTACATACCCAAAGTCTCTCATTGGAAATAAAAATATCCAAAAATAAATCCAAATGTGTATTGGGAACCTGAGGCAGAAGGAGGAGGGAGGAGTGGAAAAATTAAGGATTCTAGAGTTGGTTGGCTACTAGAATATGTATGAGACTTGAGTGCTCAAAAAATAAAAAAAATTTCCAGGTCTAGTTGGGATCAGATGGTCATTTGAGGAACTCAGATAGTTTGATATCCATTATGGAACCATCCTGGGTGTCAATCAGGATCGGGGGGAGACACAGTAACATGACTAGTCTTGTTGGCTATAAGGAGCATTGTGTACCCAACGATTTCATAGTTAGAAAAAAACAAAATTTGAACAGAGAAAATAGATAAGTGTTTTTATTTTGTAGCTAAAAAATAAAGAAAAAAAATGTGATGTTCTCTTGGTTTTACATCATTGTTATCAGATAAGAAGTTTAGAACTGTTTTTCTTTTTGGAATAAATTTTAGCAATAGTTTTGTACGGAAAATGTTAAATCAAGGTTAAGGTGTTGTTTCCTTTAAGGGAGGGGGGTCAGGGTTAGTTCCCAGGCCAATTTTATGGTTCCCACAACATGGGTAAAGTCCCTTCTTACCCAAAATTAAAGAAAAGTGACCTGAATTAAAAAAAAAAAAAAAAATTCTTTTTGAAGTGACCATTTGTTTTTAAATAAACAATGAATCGATAAAAAACTAGAACATATTTTGGAAATTTGTTTATGAAACAATGGTTTTGTAAACCAAGCAAACATAAAATAAACACTTCTCAGTATGTACACGTGAGTAAACAGTATTCATTACACTATATACAATATGTTCCATAATCTATGACTAAGAATAGTAGTGCCTAAACCCTGACTATCAAAAAATGAATACAATGCATTATATATTTTTGTAGCATCACAGAAAATATCAATGATATAGGAAATAAACTTGTAAAACAAAATAAAACAATGTTGCTTAAAATTTTTAATAACTGAGTGTTTTAATAGAAGAATGAAAACATGCAATTTGAAGCACAACAATAGTGATGGTTGAGAGGATAGAGTGTCCCTCAAGTGAAATCTACCAAGAAATTTCCAGGCACATGCCCGATAATGTTTATAACTGAACTAGGGTACTCATATTCAAATGTTCACATGCAACATGGGATTCAACCCAAGAACATAAATTACAAGAAAGGAACCGGTAAGAAAGCAGTTTAACCAAATAATTTAACTCTTCACAATTAGGACCAAGAGTAGTTTGCCATAGCAGTTACATATGAAAACTATTAATTGCAAATCCTGAATATACCCAATGTTAAATCAATACAGAGGATATGAAAGACTTTTTTTTTTTTAATGGAAATAGAGTGGTTATAATCCAAAACCTCTATGGGGCGAGGTTGTATATAAAACAACAAAATTTTTCATCCTTTCAGACATATATATACAGCAAAAAATTATAATTAAGTATAGATGGTAAGGGGTGTGCTAACAGTGGCAAAAATTTTCATATCAATAAACCCTCTTGGACCTGTGATAGTAAATAAGACATTCTACCGAGTTATTAGAAGGAACCTGGGAGGTATTATGGTTCCAAAACCATAAATATCATAAAGGAAAACTTCAACACGATACTTGCATCAATTCACCATGAAACCCTAGAAGTCATATAAGACAAAGCTCTATAGAGAGAAATATTTTAAAATTAATAGGGAAGAATTCATTCACCAAGAAAGTAATGCCTAGCTCTAGCCATATACAACATGATTAGAAAAAAATCTAGCAATTTAAGTACAGATAAAAAAAACCAGAGAAAATATCCAACAATAAACCTTTCTCATAATTTTCTTACCTAGACAGTAGAAAAACTCTCCTCTCCAATGAAATTGTGTGATTCTAGTAAAAGGAAAAGCCATATATGTTAAAAAAGTGCTTGAAAGAATGAAAATTGACCATAAAACTTTTGGTAAGGGGAAAATAAAGTGCCATACCCAATGGAGCTCAAGTTCTGGAATAATATGCTTGATGTTGACAGTGGAGATTGGTAGAAGTTGCAGAGGTGTATGTGCTTCCATCCGATGGAAGAATTACCAATAGAAGGTTGGAGGTCACTCACTAGTTTCCTGTAACTAAAAACCCTTGCTAATTGACGCTCAATCAAACCCTATTTTCCCTCCACCTTAGATCACATCCCACATATCTAGGGCAAGATGAGCCACGAGGTGGCACAAATCCAAGAACCATCTCGAAGGATCTCCTCGATCCAATCATATTTAACCAAAGTTTCACTTCTAGGGTGTGGTGAGTGGTAAGATTATATATTGGAACAAAAATAGAACTAAAATATAATCAAAGGTTACCTTCTAACTGTTATCCTAGCCACCTGAAAGTTTGTAGTAGGGGAATTAAAACTATATGATGTGATTAAGGTAGGTCTCGAATAGTGAAATTTTTTTAGAATGAATACATATATAGATGAATTGACTATATCATTTACTTGGTAACATTAACAATTCTTACTGTATTAAGAAAAAAATAAAAAATTGAGGAACATTACAGCTACACAATCTCAGTGCTCAAGGAAACTTTCAAGAGGTTGAATACATTGTTACATTTAAAAATTAAATTTAAACGTTGAAACTTTTTATATTTCACTATAAAGAAATTCCAAATATATTTAATCCCATATGACACTTCATAAATCCATGGTTAAAATGAATATATACGAGTGTACATTGAAACTATTTGATCATGGATAATATATCAGTTATTTTCCATATTTCATAACAAGCCCATGGAAAAAAAATTATTTAAATGTATGCATATTAATTATTATTTTAAATATGTAAAAAATGTAATTTAAAAATTGGAAAATTGATATTGCAATCTAAAATAAATTTTCACTTCAAGATATTTAATCCCTTTAGGTTCTCATAAAATTTAGCTTAAGAATGTAATTCTAATCAATTTTAAAATTTCAAAAAATTTTCTACATAAGTTTTTACATCTTCCATAATTTTTTTCTGATTAAAAATATATTAAATGATAATAATAATTGAAAACTTGTTTGTGGGTTAACCCCTTTTAGGTTTGAACCTTTGACTTCTAAGTAAGAAATACATGTTCTTAACCATTATCCATCTTTTTATTATCTGAAGAATTATAATATTCTTAAGATATGTTATTAAATTTATGATCATAACCTAATAAATATTATGTAACAATTTTCAAATGATAATAGTTATGCAATTTAATCATTTATATGTAATAATGATTAATAATAAAACAAGTTACAACTTAATATGTAATTAATGATTAATTAAGTTACAAGTTCTAGACAAGTTGGTCACCATTTAAAATTCCCATGGATCAAACATAGAACATCATCACAAACTACTCATAAGAAATTTGGTTCACTAATCAGTCATCACCAACATTGTCTCATATCTTTGCAACTCTCAACCCTATTTCTCTTACGTCCTCTCTTCATAGTTTCCTCCAATTTTATTTCCTCACATGCTCCTTATTCATTTCAATCCAAGAAACCCTTTTCTTATTATATGTACTCAACTTGATGCAATGGATATTTTGTTAAATGCAACCCAACCACAGGATTTCAAACAAGTTTAATTAGTAGACTTTTGATTAAGGGATAACTACAAAGAAAATTTATTTGATACTCTCATAAATCCTGTTATCTTATGCTTGTGAAGTTTGGGGATGAAGTATCTCATTAGAATATTGAAGAAGGATAGATCATATCCAAAATGATTTTATAACTTTATATATATATATATAGATAGATAGATAGATAGATAGATAGAGTGATAGATAGATAGATATATCACCAGATTACTTCCCCATATTTAGCGGATAGTAAATTAGGTAAACTCTTTGAAGGCCTCTCTGCAATTCTCTTGATTTTTTTTGTTTCCATCTTTTCTAGGCTTACTGCTCTTAGTGTTTGACACTAGTTTCTATTAGATAGAGTATTCTTAGTTTCACTATTTAATGCCTCTTCCATCTCATGTGTAGTGTTCTTTCTCTAACTTTCTTAGGGACTAGTTTCCTTTACCCTTATTCATTTTATAGTTCAACCATAAAATCCAACATAAAATTTTTCTTATTCTAATGGGGTAACAAAAAATGAATGTTTCTCTTCATTAATAGAATGATTGAATAATTATAGACAAGAAACCCCTTCCAATAAATCCATATGGGAAATCCAATCCAACCAAAAATAACACATTTATTTACTGATGTGGATTCCTCCCATTTCCTCCAAACTTAGCTTTAGCATGACTTAGTTCCATCAATATTAAACAATGAGATACCATATAACTAAAACATATAAGCCCCAAGTATCTAATCAAAATTAAATCAATGATAGGTTGACGATTTATCACCTTGAATTAAACCATTCATTACACTAAATAAATAGATCATTTGGTGTAAATCATGACCCCATACTCAATCATGACCTTTGAAGTCTACCGAGAGTAATAAGACTTCCTCCAAAAAAAAATGTGATTATTTTGAAGACATAGACTCACAAGAATCCTTGGAAATATCCCAAGAAGGAGAATTCACTTGATGACCCTCTAAAGTCTCCGCTTGAATTTTCCAAAAGGATATCTATCATTGAAGGTGCCCAAGGATCTATTGAATATTGAGTTAAGTTTTTTCTCTCTTCCACTCCAAAAGAGAGTTACCTTTGACTAATTCTCTTCTTGACCTCATTTTTCTAAATATCATCCTCCATGAACACTATATAGGTGTCTCAAATAAATCTTTTAAATCACTAGCCTTTAGACTCATTAATGTTGATGGTACCCTTCCACCTCATAATATCAACTCCTTCTCTCTATACTATCAAGAAGCTCTTCCAAAGTCCCTTTCCCTCTCTTTCCCCCATATTTATGGTAGGACTTCATTTTCTTTCTTTTATTCTTCTCTAGTCCATTGTTTATCATATCACATTTATAGAAAATCCTTTTTAAATATTCTATGGGCATTCCCTAACTAGAAGGATCATATGTTTGAGCCTCTTTTATTTATCTCTTAATCTTGCATCAAGGGAAGTTCCTTATGCCTATTTTGATCTCTCATGTATTCCTTTCATAGAGGAGAAAAATAATAATATGGTTAACATATTATTCTTTGAAATATATGATACTCAATTAAATATCAAATAATTCGTTTTTTATCACTAATATTCCCTTAACATCATAGCATCTCCTATATTTCGTGCCCTCAATGTTAATCACTTATCCCTCCTCTTGGATCCTTTATGTTTTCAAAAAATATAAGACCAAAGGCCCAATAAAATAGAAATCCAATTTTTGGTACTTTTAGGAGCCCAGAAATTTGACATCCTCGATAAATTAATAAACATGGAATTATGAAAAATTATTTACAAGTTAAGAATTTGATAAATTTGTTATCGAGGATGTTAGGGTCCATCCCTAGCCATGCATGTAGGCTAATCTTAGCCCTCCTTATTGAATTGGTCTAGCACGGTTGACTCTTCACAAGTGTAAGTTTGACCATGTTTCCTTACTTGAGTGGTGGAAGTAGCTTTGTGTAGCACTTCTCTTTGTCGATACAATTTTAGTATGGTGATGGGTTCTCCAATGGCAGTTGCATCCACTGTCCCTAGTGAATTTGGGTTTAGTACGAATTTCTCTCATGCATATTGCATGAGAGCAATCCTCCCTTTCCCCTTGAATGGAAATATGGGTAAGGCTTATTTTAGACATATTGTCCAAAATTTTCTTAATCTTCTATTGGTTCAAGAGGTTCCCACTACTACTACTCCATAAGGGAAAGATGTTTCTTCTCATGTAGTACATTATGGAAAAAATGCACTATTATGTCATTTCAATGGTATTTGGTCGCACCTATTCAATTTGTACTCCTGCATTTCATATTACTATAAATTTTAGCTAAAAGAATAATCTTTTATTTACCCCTATGCAAAGGGTTTTTCAATTAAGTTTTTTGAAATTACAAAATTTAGGGATTTAATATTAAAATCAAGTCACTTGTTTTGGGGAAAATATGTTTTAAGTATATAAGGTTAATTTTCAAAATCATAATCATACCTAAACTTGGATATATGATCAAGAAGTCCTATTAAGCTTGTTACTTTCTTGGGAAATTTTGGGGATAGAAGTCTTTATCCCAGCTATAGGCCACATGCGTTGATGGGGCTAAGACCATGGGTCTAGCTAAAAGTGTGTTGAAGTGGTGGAGATCAGTTAAAAATTGGTTGTTCCCATCATCTATATTAGTAAGCCTCCATAAATTTTAATAAAAATGAATTAACAAAAATCCAAAATGACAACATTCCAACTAGGTGGAATTGTTGTGCATGTGTTGGAAGACAAATTTGGAAGTATTGCAGTGGAAACAATAACATTGGAACTCAGATCTAGATTTGTGCAAGTACAAAATCTATATTTTACAAAAAAAATCACTTAAAGGTTTTTTCAAATACGAATTTCATCTATCGATGAAGCTTTTTCCATCACATGAAATAATCTAGATTTCCATCAAATCCAAACTCTAGTATTTTCCCTTTGATCGATATTTCCCATCACCTAAAATAATTTGTATGGATACAAAGATGATATCAGTCCTCTTAATTTCCTAGTGGCTCAATTAACAATACCAACATTTGAAGGAGGTGTATTTTTTAGTTAATATTCATCAACCATACTAGGAAAAGGGATGAGGATTATTTCTCATTTCTTCTAGTGACGATTTTTTCTAGTGAGGTGATTATCCAGATCTACTAGTGCAAAAATAATAGACATCACTTGACACAATTGGTTTTGTTAGTTGACATCCATAAAAAAAGATTAGCAAAATCGTGAAAAAATATTATGAGTTTTCCGAGTGGCATACTAAACCAATGGCCAGTTGATAGGTATGTTAGTTGATAATAATTGGAACTTTATGTTAATTAAAATTTTCTCCACTAAAATAGCTTCCAATAGGAGTATATGATATTTAACCCACTGTTTCATATCTCCTATTCGTCACTTAGTAGAGTTGATGTGGTCCAACTACTAATTTGTCACCAGTGTAATAACATGTTTCCATGGCAATTTGATATATTTGGATGACATTGTATGTTGACAAAATTTTTGAAGTCACATGTATGTTAGAAAGGAGATAATATTGTAGACTAGGTGGTACATGACATGGGATCTGAAAAATCTAAAAATCCAAAAATTGGAAAATCCTTTTTTCTAGTTTTTTTGGATTTCGAGGGACACAAATATATTGGAATTTGGATATGGATCCACATTTTCCATAGATGAATACAATTATTAACATGATGGTTATAAGTAAAAATGATAAGGAATCCATATGCATGATATAGTTGGCCTCTTAACGCTAGTATAAGTCCATAAATCCAAAACTATTATTAATGGGCCCTTTTAGGGAAAACCTATTTCCAGAGGTTGATCGAGTTGACTGAGCCTTAGCATTGAATAAAAAATCCCCCCCAAAAATGGAATATTATACTAACCCAAATAAATTTTAAAAAAAAAAACATATTTGAATGTTAACTAGGGAAGCCAAGTTTCTAGCTTATAAACATGTCAAGGCCTAATGATGGTCACATGAAAAAAGGTCCACCAAGTGCCAAGCGTATTAGATGACATGTTATAATGGGGTGGTGATATTTTTGGCATAGGTCTTCCACATGTCAGTTATATGGAAAATGATGTGGCTGAAACTAAAAATGATTTTGAGGGCCGTAACTTTGCACCTAAAGATTGAAATAACGTAAAATTTATATCAATGGAAATATCTCAACAAGATGAAGAGGACAGTATCATGAAAAAGAATAGTGGGTATGGTTAAAAAAGAAATAACTAGAATACCCCACCTCCATAAATAATACTTATGGGGTTGAGTATGTTACAGGTTCGTAAGGAGTGAGGTGACCATTGTGTTTACTTTAAGAAAGAAAGTAATAATTCCGCTATCCTAGTCTTAGATGTTGATGATATTAATTTTTTTAGTGAGTGCAAGCAACTATTCAAGAAGACCCAAAGATTGAAACTAAGAAATATTGTGAAGGCCATATATTTGCACCTAAATATTGAAACAAGGTAAAATTTATATCAATGGAAAGCTCTCAACAAGATGAAGAGGATAGTATCCTAAAAAGGAATAGTGGGGAGTGTTAAAAAATAAAATCACTAGAATACGCCACCTCCAAAAATTAAACTTAGGGGGGAGATTATGTTATAGGTTCGTAAGGAGTGAGGTGACCATTGTGTTTACTTCAAGAAATAAAGTAATAATTTCACTATACCGGTCTTATATGTCAATGATATTAATTTAAGTAGTGAGTGTAAGAAACTAGTAAAGAAGACCCAATCCAAATCATCACATGAGTTTGATAATGAGGACTTAAGTGAGTTGTATTATTGATTGGGAAGTGAGGTGAAGAGAAACTATACAAATATGAAAATTTTATATCGACCAAAGAAATAATGAGGAAAGCATACTTGAGCTCTTTGGGATGGATAAATATAAACTACATGTTTGTAGAGAATGAGCTAAAGAAGGAGTGTATGGAAAAAATATCATATGCTTATGAGGTTGGTAGCGATATTTATGTAATGGTATGTAAAATACTAAATATTTCACATCCAATGTTATTTGTAGGTAAGTACATGGAAAATACATGGGAATATCATTGGATAAATATTAAGGTATTCATTTAAAAAATTGTAGGGAATAATAAATATATATCAATTGTTATCAATGAAATTGAAGCAAGAAGCTTCAAATGCATAGGTTTGTTAATTGAAGAGGCTACCAATGTGGAAAATAAAATCGCACCAATGCATATATATTTATGATTTTTGAAGCAACGATCAATCGATAGAGTAAGAAGCAAAAAAGTACATTACGAGTTTAAAGGTTTTCAAGGATGTTGGACTTGAACATGGATCTGCGCCTATTTATTGTGGCAATTGTAATGAGATTTTTTTTTTAAATCCTATAAGTTTCATCCATATATAATAAATAATGCATATTAGAGAAAAACTCCGCTACATAAAAGAGGTGGCCAATTCCATTAAAGTAATTATACTTTATATTGGAACTTGAGATAATACATGATTCTTTAACTAAAGGAAAAATACGAGGAAATTTGTGTGATATAATGGGAAAGATGAGGATTCAACCTAGATCAATATAATTCTCAAATGAGAAATCATAAAAATATTATAAATTTTTTACAGTATTAAAATAGTACTCTTATTTTTTTTAAACAAAGTTATTTACCAATTGTATCCTTTGTTGATAATGATGATGATGATCAGGATGATGATTAATGTCCTCTAATATCTATATGGTCTATCAGATCTTAAGAAGGTAAGATATTAATTGGAATTATTTAATATTTTATTTCTATCACCATAGTTTTGGTAACTTAAAAGGTCAAGAAGGTTGGTAGTGTGACAAATATTTTGAAAATTAAATCGAATCTAAGTATAACATGGAAAATCTAAGAGAAACTGTTTTTCATCCTCAACCCTATTAGGACCACACATGTGAGAAACGCTTTCATCCCATGATATTTTGGAAATCGATAGTTTTACTATGAAGCTCATGAAAATTGGTTCTTATCTTGGCAATACATGTTTTCTTTTTAACACGAGACATGAAAAAAAAAATGGTTGGGGTTAATCACCTCCTTATAATATCATAGTTTCTTTTTCTCCTCTAACTCTTTATAGCCTCACAATTTCTCCTTGATTTCCTAATAGTCTAATAAAGACTTCACATCCTTATGCCACCCTAACTTTAGTAGAATGTAAAATTTTTAACTAAAATTAAAACATTTTTAGAAAACTTCCTAACATCCATCTTACATAATTTCTTCTTTTACCAAAGTAACTAATCATAATCAATAACTTATACGTGCATACTCTTTTTATAAATAAATATAAAATAATTTTTTATTAAAAATTTTATATTTACATTTTTTTTATTAAAAGAAAAATTAAAAGAAACACCCCATATAAAAAATAAAGTCGTATGTGTGTTTATTCCTCTAAAGGAAACTAGAAAATAAAGGTGAATGTCGGGTTAAGCAATAAATATTAAAGTATTGATGGTGAATAAAAGAGTATATTCCAAACATTCAATGATATATATATATATATATATATGCCCTGGCTGGTACACAGCCCAGTGCCATTTTAACGTAGTGTATATGATCATACCTTTTCTAGTGAAGTAGATAAGCACGCTTCCCATGTGACAGGAAACATCTCTTATCCAAACATTTTGGTTGGTGAGGTAGATGGGCAGGTTTTTAATGACGGAAAAAGAAATTGAAGAAAATATTAGATTTATATAGTTAAAACCAATATTATTAGATTATAATTTTTTTAAAACTTAATAGTTTTATTTTATATAAAATTTTCTCGCATAAAATTATAAGGTTTTTTTTAATTAGATTTACATAATTAAAAAAAAATTATCAGTATTATAATTTTTTATTAATTTATTAGTTTTATATTTTTTAATATGAAACTATGAAATTAAAATTAGTTGACGTTTAAGTCCCAGGTGTATATGTTTCCTGCGCGTTGAACCTTTTTTCACTGAGTTAAACATTTTTGAAGTTTGTTTGTTAATGTTAGGGTTGGCATTGCATTGTTGAGTTTGTTTTTGGTAAGACTGTGTTAGTATCAGTCTTGGCGTTGCGTTTAAATGGAGGGTTTCACCATCCAACCTACCACTTGCCCCACCAGCCACTCGTCCCTTTAAATCAACCTAAACTCGCTATCCGCCCCTGCATTCACACATCAATCTCTCTAGTTCGATCCATAGCCTTAGGGCTCAATTTTTAAATTTCCAATCACAAGTACCCAGAATTGGGCACTCAAAATTCTTGGTTATTCCCAAATTCAGTGTGCTACTTAATGCCATATTTGGCTGCGGAGGCTCTGTGATTGAGTCTGCAATCTGTTTTGAAACTATTTAGGGTGAGCTTCTAGATGGGGTCTGATCCGAAGATATATTCTCTTGCCACAATTATAGCAAGGATTGTTGGCTTGTTATTGGTGGGAAGCAGAAGCGAGGTATGAAGACCGAGTATGATATGTTTTTGCACATAAATAATATTGAATGGTTTGTGTTAAAGACAGTCCATATGCTTCTGGTGATAGCTTATGTGGGTTAGCTTATATGATATATATTGATTCATATATAGTATATATATTCGTTGGTGTTGGTATGACACACGATCGAGATGAATTACATATAAATGGATATTTAAATACTTGAAATAAAATTTCAGTGTTATTTTGAAGACACATATCATTTTTTTTTTTATTTTTTTTTTTCAAGTATTGTAATTTTTTGGTCTAGTTCAGATTTCTTATGATGCATTTTCTCATCTCCATAGTGGGAGTAGTTCCTTGTAGACCGCTTATAATTTATTTAATATGCTCCTCACATAAAACACATCTTTATTCAAACTCACAAGGCCTATGCCTTAATTGCTACGTTAGTAAATGAAGAGGTGAGTTGACATATATATTCATTTTCAAATGCCTTTGAAGCCTTAAAGAAGTTGAAGGAATTGTATGACTCACACTCTGAACTTGAAGTTGTTCAATATTGAGTAGAAAAATAATGACTCTCTTTCCTTAGCATCATAAGTATGATCCATTATGCATGACATAAAAACCATTGGTGTTGAAATAGACATTACTCTCTTACCTTATTTCAAGGCACTATATCCTATCTATTCACATTATCTTGATTCATTGCAAGCAAGTGGAAACCTTAAAGAGATTAACTTTCACTCCATTGAGAAGAAGTTTGTTGAGAGAGAGAATGATTTTGGGAAGAAAATATCTCCTCAGTGTTTTGAAAAATTTAGTGTGCCTTGCAGAAAAGGAGAAGAATCATGCACAATATTATTCTAGAGGAAGGGGTGGTCGGAGAGGAAGAGGAAGGACAAATTTTAGAGGCACGGGGGCAGATAGTCTAATATTCATTGCATACGATGCAATAAAGATGGACATGATGCTTATACATGTAAGTTTCCTTGGGAAAAAATTGAGTAGGAAAGAAATGAAGGAAAAGGTAAAAAAACTGACAAAGGGAAAGGTAAAGCACCCAAATCAACTCATTTTGTTGTGGCACATTGCAACATTAGAGTAACTGAAGACTTATTCAATGCTTCACTTACTTCACGGAAGGATGATTTTTTTCTTGATTCACGAGAAACTTGCCACATGACTTTCAGGAGATATTTATTTGAAGAATTCACTGATAATGTTGATGGAGAAATATACTTTTCGATAAATCCAAACTCAAGCCATCTGGGATTGGTACCATTAGGCCCAAACTTCCTAGTCTTCCAGACATTCTTCTACATCATATTCTATACCTTCTAGAGTTGAGGAGAAACTTGTTGTCTTTGGACCACACCCACCAGCAACGACACTCCATTCATATATTTGATGGCAAGTTCAAGGTTAGAAAAGAAGCATATCACTCACTTGTCATGATGGCGATAGGAGAAGAAATAGTTTTGAAGCTACAAGGAACCTATGCTCATGCACAAACTTTTCATAGTGTTCTCACTTCATGATGAAGGTACGTTTCCATAAATTCTTTCACGGCATGTTATATTTAGACACTTTAACTATGACAACCTTCGTTTCTTGAAGAAAAATGGTGTTGTTGGTTTCCCTACTATTCCTAGGAAACTTAATCATTGTGATTCTTGTATTCTAGGAAAGCACAACTAACACTCTTTTCATGATTCTCATTCCAAAGCACATAAAAAAATTGAAATCATTCATTCTGATTTGTGTGGCTCAATGCATGTTCCTTCTACAAATGGTAACAAATATATGATGACATTTATTGATGAATACACCATAATGTGTTGGGATTATTGATTGAATAACAAATCTGAAGCTTTTGAAACATTCAAGAACTTTCATGCATGGATTGAAAACGATGCACAATCACATATTGGATTTATTCGTACTGATAATGGAAGATAATATAAATCAAATGAATTTGAAAACTATATTTTCCAACATGGGATGGAACATCATTTGTGCCTTATATTCCCCAATAGAATGAAGTAGTTGAAAAAATGAATAGGACAATCTTAAATATGGTACGTTCCATGATGTTTTTCAAGAATGTTAAGCTAATGTTTTGGGCTAATGCAGTTATATTTGTTGTGTATGTAAATAATATGTGTCCATTTAATGATATAAAAAACAAGACTCCCTATGAAATGTGGTATGACCACATTCCTTTGGTGAAGCATCTCAGGGTTTTTGGTTCCACCTATTATGCCTTGATACCCAAGAAACATAGAAACAAACCCAGTGCAAGGAGTCACAAATGAATCTTCTTAGGGTACTCAAATACCTCCAAAGCATACAGTCTTTGTGATGAAGTGAATAATAAATCTATAATATCTAGAGATGTGATATTTCTTGAATATTCCTAGACTGACAATGTTCTTGAGTGATAGTTTGATTGCTTAGGTAAAATCGCATACGAAAATTCTTTCCAAGAATTTGATAATGAGATTCCACATCTTGAAGGGGGAATTCCTATACTAAATCAATCTGAGGAAACTTCTTCTAAAGCACTCTCTCCCCTCCATGAAGCTCCAACCATTGATGACACTTTGAGTGATGTAATTAACAGAATTGGGAGACTAAATCTTCAATCATCCCCATCTCATTCAATTGATAAGCATGGGCCATCTCAGAAAGGTACTCTAAAATCACTGAAAAAGATACTTGAAAGTGTTCATCCTTATGAGGTTGGAAAGATAGAAAAAAGAAGCTTAACCAAACATAATAAAGTTGATGTAGACAATCTTGATTCATCGATTGATATGGATTTGTTTTTCATAGAACTAAGGGGTCAATTATGAGCAGACTTTTTCCCCCACAACAAAATGGGCAACCATCCAGACACTCTTTTTCCTTGGAAACTCAGAACGGTTGGAAAGTCCATAAAATGATGTAAAAATTGCTTTGTTGAATGGAGATCTGAAAGAGAATGTTTTTATGTCTCAACTATAAGGATTTGTTGTGAAGGGTCGGGAAAATAAAGTATCCAAGCTTGTAAAATCCTTGTATGGCATCAAGAAAACATTGCGCGCCTCGTACAAGAAGTTAACTGAACATATTCTAAAACTCAACTTTAAACATTACGATCTTGATGATGCAACTTTCTTTGTCAAGAAAGTTGGAAAAATAGTTGAATATATTGTGATGTATGTAGATGATCTTCTAGTGACATGGAACAATGGGAGCTACATTGCATCCATAAAGAAGGAATTGAGGAAAGGTTCACTACTATCTTAGTAATGAAGTAACTCAACATAAGAAGTTTATATTCCTCTCTCAGAAGAAGTACATTCAATATCTGTTGAATAGGTTTGGCAATGATGCATGAAATCCTTTGAATAGTCCAATGGAACAAAACTTAAAGCTCACATACACTGAGGGAAAGTAAGTTGAGGATGCAATGAAGTATAGACATCTCATAGGAAGTCTCAACTACTTAAATACTACTAGACCATACATTTTTTTGTCTGTTAGAATCCTCTCTAGGTTTATGCGAAATCCTTTTGAGGGGCAATGGTATGCTACAAAAAGAGTTGCAAAGTACTTGAAGGGAACTCAATACTTTGGACTTAAGTATAGACACATGGGTGACTTCGTCTTGATTGGATACTTTTATTCAGACTTCGATGGAGATAAAGAAACACAGGTATCTACTTGAGGTTATGTTATGAGTCTTGCATCAAGATAGGTCTCCTAGAGTTCATGAAAACAATCAGTACCAACATATTCTACAACTCACGTAGAACATGTGCCAACAATTGAAGCAATGAAGGAAACTGTGTGCCTTGGGAAAATTCTGGAAGATTTGTAGGAGAAACAAGTGCATTCAAATCCTTTTTTGATTGACAAAAATTCTACAATAAAGTTGGTAAATAACTCAAAGTTCTATGTTCGAATGAAGCTCATCAATTCAAAATACCATATGATTCGACATCATGTTGAGGCCAAGACAATCCACTTACGTCATTGTTTCACAAATGAGAAGATTATAGACATATTCGCCAAAGCCTTTGCAAGAGAAAAGTTTGAAAGATTCAAAATGATGCTTGTACTCACCAAAATCCCTTCAAATTAAGGAGGGAATGTTGACACCTAATCCAAAAAGATTATTGTAAATATTGTAAATATTGTCAATTATGCATTTGAGCAAACCAAGAAACGTTAGAATTGGAATCCCAAGAGTCTGTCCACTCATGTATAAATTCATGATATAATTAATGCAATAAACAAGTTCATTAGAGGAGTTACTCTTGACCTAACCAATATTAATGTTTTCTTATTACTCAATTAGTTAATTGTAATTGCTTGGTTGAATATTGTAAAAAAATTTAGAAAAAAAATGAAAAAAATGACCATTATTGAAAAAATAATCCATCTTAAATTTGTAAGATAAAATTTTAATATTAAATTTTTATTATAAAATAATAAAAATATCACTATTTTTTAATATAAAATTTTATTATAAAATATTAAAAACATTATTAATACCTTTATGGAAAAAATACATAGTCCAAATTTGAGTGCATTGCAAATTTATGTGAATCGTCATTATATTGTATGATTTGAAAATGGATAGGTTGAAGCAAATAATGGAATCGTAAATCTCATTGAGAATGGAGTTTCAATATTATAAAGCAATGAACTTATTTTAAATTCGAGTGGTATTTTATATATATATATATATATATATATATATATATATATATATATATATATATATTGCGGAATGGAATTTTAAATCTCACTGAGAATGGAGTTGTAGTTAACTTATTTCACATTTAGTCGTATTTGATGTATAATGATAGGTTATATAAAGTTTTTATATTATTATTATTAAGTTCTAATGAATTGTTACTTATTATTTTTATTTATATATGAAATATGTAAATTAATGAAATTATGTTTTAAAAATATTGTTATTTTTGAAATATATTTTTAATTTAGAATATTTTTTATATAAAGATATATTATATATAATTTTTTTAGATAATGAAAATTTCTTTGTGAGATATTTTATTTACTTATTTTACTATTTTTAATTTTATTTTATCATTATATTTTCTTTCATTTGAATTATATTATTATTAAGGATTAAAAATTGGCATGCAAGTAATTTTTTTTTTATGAAAATAATTTTGTTATTAAACTCATGAAATTGTAATCGTGAAGTTTTAGGTTTTGGTGGCCTTGTTTTGAGGTTTCAATTAAAGAATTAGATAGAATTGATTCTTCATGTTAAAGAGATAAAATAGGAAAATATTGATGTTTTAATAGTGATTTTCAGGTATCCATCTCAAGTGAGACGTGGAAATATTTCTATGGTAGAAGAAATGACACTTCATCATTCAAAAACTAAACAACTCTAAGCACAACTTCATTTCGTGTAAGTTGAAGATGGACACAAATATCAACACCATAAAAGAAAAAGGGTAGGGACAAGATGAATGATAAGGAAACCAATTTGACTGGTCTTAATTTAATCGATTATGTGATAATGATTGTGATAGGGAATTCTACAACAAGGAAACTTTAGGATAAAATTGACTCATTCTATTAGGGTAAATCCTTCATTAATTTAATATTCTTGTAAAATAATTTGTTGGCACTAAACATGAATGATAGTGATAGGGTTATATATAATCTCAATGCTTGCAATGCGTTGTTTAATTAAGGTGATTAGTGATCAAGTGGGACAGTGATGGTGCATGGATTTTCCCTATAGTCTTCTAAGCTTTTGGGATAATCTATTTTTTTCCATTAATATTACTACAAGTGTAGAGAGTCAAAAATTGGATGAAATTATGGGCACATCACTATTAAAGGAGATAAGTATAATAACCTTTGAAATAAGCATTGATTTGTATGCTATGGTGACTAGTTATCTCTCTAATGAGGGAAATGATGGGATATGTAGTGGGAGGAAATTAGATCTAGAGGAAGATATGCCAATAAAGTTACATAAAGTTGTAGGATGAGATATTTAATAGATACCATGAAAAAGTGAAAAAGAGGAGTGAAAGAAAAACAACACCTTTATTTGAGAAAGAATAAAATAAGAAGGATATAGTTTCTAAGAATCCATGTAGTGATATTAATATGTGTCCCACTTATGCATGTTTTTGATAAATGTACATGAACAAAAACAGATTGGCTCTAGAGCTTCCCTCCATATAACAGTCAACAAGGCATGATTTGTGGATTATGAAAAATCACGAGGAACATGTTTTCTTATAGATAATTTAATCTATGAAAGTAACTAACATGGCAAGGTAAAAGTTCAATACAGATATAAATCCATGGGTTAGATACCCAATGTGTGGCCTATTCTAGGATTGGAATGGCACTTATTTTTTATGAGCCAAATGGTTGATGCAAAGGTTTATACAATATTCTTTAAAGTAGGTAGTTGACTAGTCCATGACATTATCTTTTTGACCAAAAATGTTCAAATTGGAATTTTGTACAAGTTGGATGTGATTACTTATGTCATGAATGGTAATTCAATTTCAATGAAAATGCCAAATCAATGGTAACATTGATTCAAGACATCAAGAATATTTTTGTCCAATATTTGGATGAGATATCTTGGTGAAATAAACTTATGAGAGTTGTGAATAAATATTACTATTCATGGAATTCATAATCTAAAGAAACATTTTTCATATTTTGAAGCATGTGTATTTTGAAAGGAAAAAAAAGTGTTCAATTTTCTTTGAGTAATAACAAAACTCAAGAGATGTATGTAGTATCCATTGAACAACCTTATTATTTTATTACTTTTATTAATGAATTAGAGTGAAAATCAATCGTTTACATCATGAGGAAGAAAAATGGTGTGCATAAAAAAATTCCATGATGGTTATGCCCTATGGCTATGAAGACACCTATTTTAATAATTTTCCTTTATCAAACCCATTTTAATAATTTTCCTTTGTCTTTCATGGGTTGTAAGATGTAGTATCCATTTAACAAACTTATTATTTTATTACTTTTATTAATGACTTAGAGTGAAAATCAATTGTTTACATCATGAGGCAGAAAAATGGTGTGCATAAAATAAAAATGCCATGATGGTTATGCAGTATGGCTATTAACACACTCATTTTAATAATTTTCCTTTATCTTCCATGGGTTGTAAAGGAAGAAATGTCAAAGAGGCTCTTAATGGAGACATGTTTTCTCACTAGAAGTAGTGGATGAAGGAAGAAATCAAAGCCTTGAAATAAAACAAAATTTAGCAGTTGCAAAAGTTGCATGAAGGAAGGAAAATAGTTTGATGCAAATGGGTGTTCAAGGAGAAGTATGACAAATATTTACAATTAGGTTGTTTAACTGTAACCGTTATATACAAATATTGAATTTGAAAATGGATCTATCCTTATATATTGTGATAATTATAATGTAATTTACTTGAAAGGTTACTCATAAATTTTATCTATAAACAAAACATATTAAAATTAAATCTCACAAGAATAAAGAAATCTATTAAAATAATTCTACTCAAGATTAAGATTTGAGATAATACAATATTTTTTAACAAAAATAAACATGAAAAATATTTTGTGTGATACCAAAAAAAAATGAAAATTCAATATTGATCAATATAAATTCATTAAAATAATTCTACTCAAAATTAAAATTTCAAATAATACAATATTCTTTAACAAAAATAAAAAAATTGTGTGATATAAAATAAGATGAAGATTCAACATTGATCCATATAATTCTCAATGAGAAATTGCAAAAATCTTACACTATTTTTATAATTCTCAATTATATTCCTTATTCTTAATTAAATAAATAAATAAATATATATATATATATATGAATGAGAGATAACGATGTGTCTTATCAAAATAAAAACTTCTTTCCCATTATATATACTTCTCTGCCATGACTACTATGTTATTTTGATTTTTGTGAAGTAAACTGTTTTCAAGATAAAAGAAAGTACCGAATAGCATATAAAGAAACAAAGTCTTAGAAAACTGTCCTGAAAACAAAGGTAGATGCCAGGTTAAGCCATGAATATTGAATTATTAAGGTGAATAAATTTTAGAATATTATGTTCCAGAGATTCAATGAGTTCTAATCTGTCTTTTTCTTTATTTATTTTATATATATTTTTAAAATTGAATAAATTTTCTTTTTTTTCAGCAAGGAAAAAACATTTTGGTTTATATTTTGTATCAAGATAAAAACATGCGATCCATATATATTATAAAATTCAGTATTTTATAAAACAGTAGGACTTGTACTACACTAAATCCATAATCATTAAGGACAAGTCTCCCATCATTGAGATCGTTAACACAGTCATCCTAATATAAAAAGGATATAACAAAATTGCAATTGAGTATCATCAGATCCATTTAGACAAACACAAAAACATCAGCAAAAACTGTCCTTCAAAAACCTGTTAAGGTAACTTCATCTTCATCTTTATGAAAAATTGATCTTTCCTTCAGCTCCCTGTCCGTTAGAATTAAAAAGCTGATAGTGCATTTCACAGAATACACCTTCCAGACCTTTCTTAGATAAACTATCAGCAACATTGTTCTTTTCTCTGTAGACATGATAGAAGGATATGGATGAGAAGGTCCTCCTTAATATGTTAATTCTTTCCAACCATTATGCTAACGTTCCCAGATTTATTGTTGCTTTCTGATTCCTGTGGTCAATCAAAACTTTGGAGTCCCCTATAACCCAAATCTTTTTCATCTCTACACATAAACTAAAAATTCATTAGACATTACTATAATACAAGACACAACCCGATTTTGCCTTTGGGGTTAACATGGCTCTATACCGTTTTAACGTATTGATATCATCATGGGATACATTGATTATCTTCTGTACATTGGAGGTGAAGGTAACCAACATCCTATTCTACGTTGATAGTACAGCAGCTGACGCGATTTCTTCCCATGAAATTAAATTAAAAACGTGGAAATCCATTATTATCTTTAGTTATTTAACTAAAGATAATAATAATAAAGCGATGGCAGCTACCAAACACATTTTCTCTTTACTTGCAGAGAAAACTTCATTTCTCCTGCGTTATCCAAATACATTTTGGGGTGAGATGGATGACGACACTTCCACTGTGACAGGAAACATATGTTATCAAACATTTTGGTGAGGTGGGTGGCTCGTTTCCAATTTCAAAGAAATGAAAATGGATATTCAGTAGGCAGCAAGAATATCTATACCTGACCAAAGTTTTTGTCAAAGTTATCAAAAGATTTGACGTTAGGTTTCTGTCAAAGTTATCAATATATTTGATGTTGAGACATAGTATTTGGGCAAAACCGATCAAATGTCATTGCACCAATTTTCCGTATTTCAACGAGGAGCCTCATCTGTTTCGTGTTTGGAGAAAGCACCATTTGTATTTTTTTGGAGAAAGATAACCCCAG
Organism: Pinus albicaulis; assembly: GCA_034641835.2. Taxonomy (NCBI): domain Eukaryota; kingdom Viridiplantae; phylum Streptophyta; class Pinopsida; order Pinales; family Pinaceae; genus Pinus; species Pinus albicaulis. Next base: position 85,851 of record JAXQQM020074750.1, read on the forward strand.
ATTTTGAAAAAATAAACAGGAAATAAAGAAACGGTTGATTTTGAGAATGTTTTTAGGATATTATTTTGGTTGAAGTTTTGAATCAATGTGGTTTATTCTCCTCCAAATAAAATTGAAAAAATCGATTTATTAAAATACATATTTTTTAATTAAAAATAAAAACAAAATAAAAAAATAGATTTTTCAAAACAAATTATTTTTAATTAAAAATGAAAATTAAGTTAGTTTAAAAAAAAACAAAACAATCAGTAAATTAAAAAATATACTATTAAATTGTTTTTTTTTTAATTCAATATTTTAGTATCAAATATTTTGATTGAATTTATTATTTCAGTATGAAATAATGAGTTCAAAATTAGTGTTAAAATCTTTAAGAGAGAGTCATTTAAACTTTCAATTAAGAAAAATGCTATTAAAATTGGTTTTTTTTTTAATTCAGTATTTTAGTATGAAATATTTTGATTGAATTTATTATTCTAGTATGAAATAATGAGTTCAAGATTAGTGTTAAGGAAGAGTCATTTTAAAGAAAGTTTAAATTTAAGGGACTGTGATAAGATTTTATCTAGTACAAAATAATTATAGTAAAAACATTTTGTTATGCACAAAACAAACTTATAGTAAAAACATCATGTGATGTGCAAAACAAACTTTGTAGTAGGCGTTTTTTTAATTTAATATATAGATTAAATTTTACTTAAATTTAATTTAATTAAAAAAGGAAAAATTGAAAATATTTTAATATAAAATCACATTGTTAATGTTAATACTATTTATTCTTTTATTAATTAGATATAGAAATAGATTTAAAAATTTCATACAAATATCATAAATTTGTAATCTTAAATCTCAATATTAAAATAAAAGTATATTATAAAGAAAAGAAAATAACATTTCTATCACACACCTAAAAGAATAAAAGAATACATGTCCTAACTCAATGTTACAGTGCATTGTCAAGTCCCACTAGCACAACCAGGGATCAAAACTCACGGGGGTGGTTGTGCCTTGTGTTAGGGAGAGGAGACATGCTAAAAAATCCAGCCAACTTAGGGCTGGTGTGGTCCAGGCCGGGTGCGATCCTCGGATCACTTTGACATATTAAATACCCCTGGGTCGCAGTTTCTCAGGCCACAGGTCAAGCCTGGAGGATCACAGACAACTTGACCAAAAAAAAATGATAGAGTGCATTGAAAATCCATATGAATGAATGGTTAAATAGAGAGATTGAATGCCAACAATGGAATCTTAAAACTTGTGGGGAAAGGAGTTTCCACATATGATGAAAGCATTAAATTCATCTCCACATTTGACTTACATTTCGTGTATAATGACTTTATATTAAGTGGTAGTGTTACACAAAGTTTAAACATGTTTACTTTTGAAAATTTGTATTGCTTAAATGGAACATACAGAAGTTTACTTTTGAAAATTTGTATGGCTTAAATGGAACATACACAAGTCTAAACAAGTCATTATGTATTAAATCTAAGATTTATTTTCCCTTGTAGCACTAGATGATAATATTACGTAATTCTATTTATCATAAATACAATGTAAACAAAAATAAAAATCTAGAGTGCAATAAGACATACATTTAACCATCCTTTAATCATGTAATTCGCTAAGGACTTTCTCTCCAATATGTCCTAAACTTTGGTTCCTTAGCATTGTCTTTTCTTAGAAGATGATATGGGTTTTTCCTTATTCATTTGCACCCTCATAAACAATAAAATTATTACACCCATATGTGATATAATTTCATAACCAGATATACAAATTTCCAGTTTGAACACCATTGTTTCTCAAACAATTTTATAGATTTACCTTTAAAACATAGTTATGTACACCTAAATCACTCATCTTACTTGTGGATATCAATTTTCTAGTCAACTATGTAATATGCAAAACCCGAGGGAGTATTGTAATATTTTTTCTTTAGCTTCAACATGACTTTACCTCATCGTATGGTTTTGACTATTGGGTCATATCCTAAGAAAATTTCACATCTATTAAACTTTTCGTATTCACAAAATCATTCCCTATGAGGAGTCATATGAAAGAAGCCTCCAAGTTGATCGACTATACATCATGATATTAATGTGTTCTTGAAGCTCCTTTCATTGAGGAGGTATTCCTTTTGTGGAAGGCCCACATCATTAGATCCATTCCCTTTATCAACACTTTTAGATCTACAATCCTTCTTACAATGCCTAGCTTTATCATATTTTCAAAATTTCCTTAAATATTTTCTTGGACATTGAAATCTACCTCTATATTTAGGTCCCCAATTGAAGACTTATTTTTGTCTCTATCTAAGGAATGTCTGCTTATAGATAATGCATTCATGCTTTGGCTATCCATGGTTTTCCATATTATTTAATTTAATAACAAGGATGTGACCATATCATCAAATGTTATGATTGTTTCATTACTTCTAATAGTTACATCTAGACTATCCCATGAATTTGGAAAAGAATACAATAAAACAATTTACTTATCTTCAAATGAAATTTTAATATCAACAAACAAAAAATAATTATAGTATTGAAGGAATTTAGATTCTCTATCACTTAATACAAATCATTCATCATTAGGAGGTACAAATTCTTTTGAAGAAAAAAATAATTTACCAAGGACACGAGTTTATACAATTTCCTTAAATTATTCCATTACTCCTTGGATATAGCTTATTTTGAGGCATTTAATATCACCAAATCTTAAAAACACAATTAGAATATACTCTTTTCTTTCTTATCAAACTTCTTGTAGTCTTCAATTGAGATACTCAAAGGTATAGTATTATGATACATAGTAACCCACTATTCTATTTTTTCCAAAGGACCTTCCATATTGAGCTTCCATAGCTCAAAGCCTTTCCCATTAAATTTATCAATAACAATTTTAGAACTACTCATGACTCTCTTCTAGAAAAAGAATCACCACCATAGAACACCCATTGAAACCTAATTTATCACAAAATTGTGTTGAATATTTACCCACAAATTTATCCCCTAGAGTCAATAAATTTCTTTGATACCAAATATTAGTGTTAAACATTTACACTAAATTAAGGAACACACATATTCTTGATAATAGAAAAGTAAATAATAACATTCACACACAGTACTCAGAAATTTACCTTGGAAACACTTATCTGGGAAAAGTATCAAATGTTTAGAGCCTCACCTCTAACTCTCATTTTATATATATATATATATATATGGGCTTATAAACTTTATTTTCCCAACCATTATAAGCTTCACCTTGTCTTTCACATCTCTTACTTAAAGAAAGTAGTAAGGTCTAACTACAGAGTCCAAATCAACATTCTCTAATTAGATGAGAAGGGTTCCAATTGGTTTCTATCTAAGGATATTTTAGACAAATGTGAGCACTATTGTCACCAAAAGGTTAACTAGGTAGTTTTAATGAAATGAAAGATACATAAATGGAAGATTCACAAGGGAACATAAATAGATTCTTTGCCAATTTTATCATTTGTAGCCTTGAGGATGATATTTTGAAAGTGGAGGGCATGTTAGGGTCTCACCCTAACTCCCTTAGTTAAAGGATAGGTTTCTATTTATGATAGTTGGAAAATATTAATTAAAATTTGGAAATAATTACATTATTAGTGTATTAATGGAGAAAAGGTTACATAGTTGTAACGTATCTCCTTAGTTTAGGATTTGTTCCTAGAATTTAGGAGTCTGTTTACAACTTCTTGATTTCTTGTGATGTACTTAAAGATGTATTTTCTGATTAATGAATGTAGAGTGATCTCTCCGTTTGAGTGTAGTCTCCAGGTGCAGTACTCACCTGAGAGCTACAACTCCTTTTCAATTATGTGTATATTTTATCTTGGTATCAGAGCTCAGATTGGGTGAGCCTGATTTTTAAATCACCTTCATGGCTAAATTTCCTTTGTGGCTAAAAGTGCCTTTGTGGCCGCGTGTACACGAGAGCTTTGTGCTCACAGGAGCTTTGTGCTCAGTCGAGCAGGTGGACTGCAGTAACACTTGGCTCATGGTCTTATATGATTCATTAATCTCTGAGAAAAAGGGGGTTGGCATGCTTTCTCCATTGACAGTCACACCGAGAAGTGAAATTGGCGCGACTATTCAGTCCATAACCACGCCAATGCATCAAATCATGGGATTGGCATGGAAGCGCACGAGATATCCGCGCCAGGATTTTGCCTTGTGAATTTTTTGGTCTAGGCACAGATTTTTCGCAGGGAAAGGCGCCACCTCACCTTCGGTGGAAGATCTATGAGAAGTTGCAGATTGGAGAATTTGCAGATCTGTCCAGAAGAGGCAAATCAGATCAGTTTTTTGGCTGTATTGTGAAATAACATATTTGCTCAGTGGAGCAAGATCAATTTACAGATCTGTCTGATATTGCTGGATTTGAATCGAAGATACAATTGGTGGATCAGGAGAATTAGAAGAACAGTGGCAGATTGGTTATTAGGATCTGGCAGGTATTGATTTTTTTATTTTTTTAGTGTCTGATCAGTTGGGTAGATTCATTTATTTGTAGATCAGTTTAGAATGAGTAATACTATGGAATCATATATCCTCGAGTCTGGAAAACTCAATGGATCTAACTTCACGAATTGGAAGTTTAAGATACAGACCTTGCTTGATGGTGCAAATGCATGGTCAATAGTTACAGGAGATGAGCAAAGACCGAATTCAATTACAGAAGCGACTACACAAGAGAAAGATTGGGATAAGAGAGAAAACAAAGAATTTTTTTTGCTGAAGATGTCCGTCAAGGACAACATTATCCCACATATTAGAGAATGTAAAATGTCCACGGAGATCTGGATGACCATCAAAAGTTTATATCAGACCCAGAACACAAATCAGATTATGGCACTCAAAGGCAAGCTGTTTTCAATGAAGATGGACGAAAGTGAGACCACTGCTGCATTCATCGCGTGAGTTAAAGATTTGAAAGATGGATTGGGAGACTTCAGATAAAAGGTGTTTGATTCCGATCTCGTCACAATCACGCTGAATGGGATGAGGGATGAATATCATATGTTCATCATTGGACTGGCGGCAAGGGAGAAAGCTCCTACATTTGAAGAACTGTCAAGGATCTTGCTGCAAGAAGAGGAGCGGTGGCAGAATTTGAAACCATAGAGTGATGATCTTGCTCTGATGGCGAAATGGCGATTATTCAGAGGGAAGATGCCACAACAGCAATCACAGTCACAACAGCAACAGTAGCAGAGAGGAGGAGGTACATTGTAGAAGAGTCTGTATAGAGGTATGTCTGTAAATAATCCTATAAGAATATGTCATTATTGTGGAAAGAAGGGTCATATACAGATTGAATGCCTTAAGAAGAAGACATATGATGCAAATAAAAAATTTGGCGAAGCACGAGAGGATAATTTGTTGAAGAAGATGAAGATCCGAACAACGAATTTCGACTCGTTCACGACTGATCCGTGCCCTTTCAAAGATCAAATAAGGACGACATCCGGTATGTCGATTCGGTGCATCCTCTCATAGGACAGTAAGAAGGAATGTTTTGAAAATGTTGAATAAAGTACATATGGATCAAAAAATTTATTTAGGAGATGATAGTGGATATGAGATCAAAGGGTATGGGCATATTTTGGTAAAGTTACCAAATGGTGACATTACTCGTCTTAAAAATGTTTTATATGTACTCGGGATTAAGAAAAATTTGATATCTATATCCATGATAACTGATCAAGATATGCAAGTCGAATTCTTCAAGACTAATTGTGTCATAAAGGATTGCAGAAAGATATTGTTGCAACAGGGCAAGTGCGTGTAGGAAGCGTATACAAACTGGATGTAAAAAGTATACCACAAGCAAGCCATGGTTGTACACTGGATCGACAACCAAAAAACTACGGCACCGGAGATTCGGTCATCTAAATTTGTAGGACCTCATGTTATTACGGAGAAAAGGTATGGCTCGAGGACTCCTATTTTTCATATTACTCAGCTTAAATTGTGATGGATGTGCTTTAGGAAAAATGCATAGAGAAGAGTTTCTTATGCATGATAGAAGGAAGGAAAGAGATATCCTAGAACTAGTGCATACGACATATGCGGACCTATCGTCGACAAGGTCACTAGGTGGTGCATATTACTTTATGTTATTTATCGATGATTGCACTAGATATTCATGGGTTTATTTTATGAGTAAAAAGAGTCAAACTTTCAAAGACTTTTATAGAATTTAAAACCTTCGTGGAAAAACAAGTTAGGAAAAAGCATAAAAATTCTCCGCTCCGATCAAGGGGGAGAATACGATGTTAGGGGAATTCATGAAATTCCGTAGATCTCATAGGATTGTTCAGCAGCTTTACAGATGCCTCACACACCACATCGAATGGAGTGGTGGAGCGCAAGAACATAACTTTAGTGGAGTGCACAATGAGTATGTTACAAGGTAAGGGTCTATCTAATAGTTTCAGTGAATCTATTAACACAAATCTGTCTATTTAAAGAACGAAGTCCTACCAAATGTCTTGGCTTAAAAACCCCCTTTGAAGCATTATATGAACTCAAACCAGTAGTAGAATCATTTAAGAGTATTTGGGTCAAAAGCCTTTCCCATATACCCAAAGCTGATAGGAAGAAATTAGACCCTAAAGCTATCAAATGCATCTTTGTTGGATATGGCACTAAATTTAAGGAATATAAGTTATTCAATCCCGAGTCTCATAAGATATTTTGTAAAGCGGGTATGTAGTGCTTCATGAACAGAGTTCAAGAATGGAAGGATGACAAGTGATGATGATTAGCACATTCCATTATTGATGGAGGAAAGCAAAGCGAGGATGAACGTGAGCAGGAGCGAGAAGAAGAACAGGAAGAAGGTGATATAATCAATAATGCAAGCCCGTATAAATCGAAGCAAAAATTTTTTTAGGTAAGTCCCCTACCAAGGAGATCAAGTAGGAAGACTCAAATACCATCCAGATTGAAAGACTTTTCTTTGATGTCAAATATTTTAAACATTGTAGAACCTACAAATTATAAAGAAGCTAGTCAATCTAAGGCATAGAGGGGTCGCAATGAATGAAGAGATTGAATATATTATTAGAAATAATACTTGGGATTTAGTTGAATTTCCTAAAGCTAAAACACCCATGGGATGTAAATGGATGTATAAACCCAAAATGAATTCAGGATGGAAGTATAGAAAAACTAAAAGCTAGACTAGTTGCAAAGGGGTATTCACAAAGAAGAGGGTATAGATTATGATGATACCTTTGCCCCCGTAGCAAAGTTAAACACTATCGAAATTCTTATTTATTTAGCAACAAAACACAATTTGGAGCTACACCGACTAGATGTTAAATATGCATTTTTAAATGGTGAATTGAAAGAAGAAATTTACTTAGTATAGCCCTCGAAGGGTTTGTAAAGGAGGGGCAGGGAACATCTTGTTTGCAGATTGAAAAAGACACTACATGGATTAAAACAAGCACCCGGATCTTGTTATGAAAAGATTGATTCTTTCTTTTTACGAGCATGGTTTTCATAGGAGTTTGAATGACACAAATTTGTATACCAATTACAATAGATAGGGGCAGCATTATTTTTATTTCTTTGTATGTGGATGACATGATTATAATAGGCAATGCAGATAATTTAATCAAAGAAATCGGAGAGATGATGGCACAAGTTTTTGAAATGAAAGATATCGGAAGTCTCCATTATCGTTTGGGATTGGAATCATGGAGAGATACTCGACTGTAATTTTCTTTCTCAAGGAAAGTATGCCGGAAGTCTCGCTGGAAAAAATTTGGCATGGAGTAGTGTAGGTCAGCCAGCAACACCATTGCAAGCAGAATTTGAAGTTGTGCAAGGTGACGATGGCACTAAGGAGGTGGATGCCACTATGTACGGGACAAACTAGTTGGGAGTTTGATATATCTCACAACAAATAGACTAGAATTGGCATACTCCGTTAGTGTGTTGAGCCAATTCATGTCTAAACCACTTGAAAGTCACTAGGTTGCAGCAAAAAGCATGTTGAGGTATCTTTGTGGTAGTAATAATTATGGTATTTTATACACTCGACACATCCGATGTTACTCTAGCAAAGGTTTTTCGGATTCGTAATGGGCAGGGGTAACCTAGATGATCGAAGGTCTATCACAGGGTTACGCATTCAAAGCATAGGATCCGGGGGTCATAGCATGGAGCAACAAAAAGCAAAGTATCTGTAACCTTATCTTAATGTGAAGCTCGAGTACCAAGCATTTTGTGCAACCACATGTGAAGCGATCCGGTTGAGAAGGCCTCTCAATGATGCAGAGAAGAACAGAAAAACCGTAAACACCCCCAAGTTCTATGCTTTTCGAATGAGACATTTGAACATAAATCCAAAGGGGAGTGGACCCCAGTGGATGATTATTGTGTGGATGTGGTTAATTTTGTAATTATGAAAAATAAATAAAATATTATGTATGCACTATGACCAGATGAGAAAATGAGATCATATGCCTAATCCATGAGGTGATGGAAAAAGGAAAAAAGACTTTCCCCAAATCTTTCAAAATTCCTTGAAAGAAATTATTTCTAATTTAGATTTTTGAGGAAAAATCTAAATTTCCCCAATGAAGAGGAGTAGTTGGGAAGAGGTGAGAAAAAGCTGGAAAAGCTGAGGAAAAGCTTAAAGAAGCTTTAAAGAATCCCAAAAATGGGAAGCCTAGGCTAAACACGAATAAAGCATCCTGAAATTCTGGACGCAGAATTGGAAACAGGCTTTGGGGAAAGCATAGCTTAAATAAGCTACTCCAGAACAGATGGAGGTTGGTCTGTTCTGGGAGGATCTCAGCTCGGGGGTGATTTCTAGAGATAAACGAACTCTAAGGTTGGGAGGACTGGTCATAGTAGAGGGGTGCATGGATAAATTTGGAGATTTCTGTAAGTCTGTATTAAACATATCCCTATTTATGAAGTTTGATGTTATGGTTCATTATGTAATTTATGAATTGTTATGTTATAGTGCATTAAGCAAATGTTAGATTGGTTAATTGTTCAGTAACTCATGTAATTGCAACTAAAGCTATTGATAGCAGAGACAAATGGTTGGGTTGTAGGGATGAGTACCTTGTAGTAATGAGGTTAGAGATGATAGATCAATTGAACAGCAAATCTAATAACTATGTATAGGTATAGCTTGCTATCTTTTAAAGGAATATTTAAATTCTGTGTGTATAAACAGAAAATGTTAACAGAACAGTACACATGAACAGCAAGCACCAAACCACTAAACCTATCATAACAATACTGATGGCACAGAATTCCCTGTAACCAATAACAGAAAGTAGGAAACAACAACCCTGTGATAGTAGTATGGGGTTCAGTATGTCGGCTGTGTTCCAATGGAAAGAATTGTAAAATTTAGAATTTAAATTATTCTATTTAATGTAAGTGTAAACATATGAAAGCAAAAGTTGAATCCTAACTAAGGAAGAGGATCTATTTCGTAGTTTTCCCATGGAACAGTTGAATCTGTACCAGAGTGTCACGCATGTTGAATGTTTGTAACAGTAAAATAAGGGGGGAATCCTATTGAGCAATCTAGTGTGTGATAAAAGTTTGTGTGAGGTAAGATTGTAAGCATATGTAAAAATACAATGAACAGAGCATCTGTGTATCGTCCATATAAACTGCTGGGAAAGAAGTTGGAGCAATGGAGGTTAACTAAGTATAGATAGATGTATGCGAGGATGCACACATCTATACCTCGATGCTGCAACTTTAACATGTTGAAAATTTTGTACGGCCTGCAAACTGGAAAGTTGAGGAAGGGCCTAGCAATCATCTAGAGTTGTACAAAACTCTGAAAAGAAAACCTGAGAAATACAAAGAAATATATATATAGATATATAAGTCTACTAAATGGACTGAGAAGAGGGGAGGTCAAGACCAAAAATTCTCATGGAAATTCTTATATTCCATGGCTGTCTATAAGTACTGAAAAGAATTTAAACCTCGGATAACAGTCTGAATTTGTAAGTGATTCAGTATAAAAACTATAAATGTTATCAGCGCATAAAGCGGAGAATATCTGAGTTATGTTATATGTGTAGAACTCATCACAGGTTCAATTGTCTTCCCCAATCGGGGTGATGTATCTAGACATGTTATGAAAATGGGGAAAAAAAAAAATGGGTCTGGGAGACGTGACAAATGGTATCGGAGCAAATTTCAAAAATTTGGGCAAGATATGTGCTCACAAAGAAATAATAAACTGTTATAAATCTTACGCATAGTAAAAATATTACTTCAAGTATACTTGCAGGACAATCACTTATCCCCGCAGAAAATTAGCTAAAACCCGGGGCAAATTTGAACAATAAACGATAACTCTGGATAGGCGCAGAAACTTAACCAAAGGGAATGAGTTACATGGTATGTCTTGAAATAAAATGTTTTATTTGCTTCAATCCATATGAATTGGCTACATATAAAAACAAAATGAATTTATTAAATGTAGATTTATTATCAGTTCTACATTTAGCAGCATGAGCTACAAGGAGTACCCCTTTTCCATTCTGCATGGTTGTAGAACTTTAAGATGTAAAATTGTATAGAATCTCTAAACCCTGGCTGGTTTAAATCTATCGATACTTATCTTCACAGGAAAACAAAACTGGATGTGTTATGTCAAACTTGCTTCTGTTTTAATCAAACCATACCATTGGATATCTATACACAGTAGAAAGAGGTTGGCTAAATCTGAAGTTACTTGGCCTCTACAGATGATTTATTTATTTATGCTAGAGAAACATTATAGCAGAACTAAAGTACATGGTACCAATCTCAAAAGAAGAAAGTGAGATGCTAGTATATGATCTTCGAAATAGTGCTAGAAAAAAAAAATATATAATAATTTTTCTCTATATGATTTTGATAACATCCATAAGTGTATATATTTTATTCCAAATCTAGCCTTATTCCTTGAAAACAAATATCATAGCAAGATAATTTATAATTAAGTTCCTTTAGTCACATGCTATTAAATACTTATAGGTATACTGCAAAAGAAAAAGAGAATGTAAGAGCAAGGATTCTAGAACTGGTATTCTGAATTCCTATTAAATCACAAGGAAAATCTACAATGATTATAGTGCTCATAGTAATTATAGGGTACTTTGTATTTTAAATGCAGTTCTAACCCTTGAAACAAATAATATGGCATTAGAGTTACTCTATGCTGAATATATACCATTAATGGAACTATCGAACACTTATATATACCTTTAGGAAAAAATATAGGTATATATATTAACAAGTATTTAGAAAAATCCAATTAAAATTTTTTTAAACCTCTACCATAGATGAGATATATATACATGAATTTTCATATGTTCCGCGGATGATATAACTACAAATCTTACATTTAAACCATGTATATATTAAGAAGGAAACATAAGTATGAAATTTAGATATATATATGAGCATATAGGTCAAAAAGGAGACCTAACCATAAATTAACGAAATATATATGAGCGCTATAGCTATGGGAAACGTGACAAATTGCCTTATAATGAAATTTCTCTAGTCAGCATCATTGGATGCATATAGGCGTATCTCAAAAGAAAAATAGAAATTTAGAGTGAGGACTTTAGAATAGGTATTCTTATGGAACTAAAGAATAAATCTGTACTATAGAATTTTTACACCATTCATAGCCAATATGAAGGGTATGGTAGATTAGATTTACCTTTAACCCTTAAAAGAAATGTTAGGGTTATGGATTGAAATTATGCTTAATGAACATTACCAATCTAATCTGTGCTTATTGAACACTAAATCTATCAAATGCATGTATAGACAAATTTCTAAGGAAAAAAAATATATATATATATACATATGTTAACAAGTCGCAAGATCTATAGCAATTAGATCTTTCAATACCTCGACTACAATTGAATTTCCTACACAATGTAACACATATGAATACATATATAAACAAATACATATATATTCCATATAGCTTAAAACGCAGCTTATATGTTAAAGGAAGATAGAAACGCGAGTACATGGATAAACCATATAGGTTAAAAGATTAAACCATGAACACGACTTTTATATAACTGATCAATATATGTTACGAGCAAATTATAAATCTGCAGCGTGTAAATAGGAATGCATTGTATGTATCCCGAAAGAAAATACATGTTACCAAATGAAATAATGAACGTATATTCGAACTGCCGTAAAGAGGGATGAAGGGTTAAAATACTATGCCATTGACCGCGGCCAACAAGTCCTCGGCGTGTAACAGCGTTGGCAAACTATGGCTCGTTGGGGTCGTAAGATGAAATAAAACGAACATAAGTGAAGTAAACACGATAATACGCCAGGTAAATAGTAAACCAAACCCTAATCATTAAAAACCAGCGGAAAGACAGTTTAACAAAAGCAACAAAAAAAAATGAGTATTATTCGACCTCCTGTAATATATATACAGAGCTGACAATATCTTTCACATAGCGTATTATATTCAACGCGGAGTCATTGATGTTCTTCGGCATGCATTAGGATATCGCGATCAAATGCCACAGAGAACGCAGTACTTACCGTCGTTATCAAAGAGCGCTGCCACTGGTAACCTATCGGACCACAGAAATTAATCAAGTTAGTGCATAAGAAAAAAAAAACTACTGGTGGAAGGGTTCGCTTGTTTAGCGGCCCTGCCCGAAAGCTGAAACCAATCTATATGTCAGGAGACGCAGAAACGTTACCACATAAAACCAGAGAAATGCATCCAACGTGTAAAAGAAATGAGATCGGCTATGTACTTAGTCTAGACAGAAAGAAACCGAGTGGTCTGACTAGGGTTACCTCAAAACCGTTTGGCCATTTTGGATAAAACGAACCACAGGGAAGGCGTATTTTGCGTATTAGGATAGTAAGTCGAAGAATATTAACCTCCAGCGCACCGGCTAGGCTTCTAGCCTGAGATGCCGCCGAGCCAACCCATCTGCAAAACACAAATCTGAAAAGAATGAGTCAATGTATTCACTACTAAACCTCGAAGGAAATAAATCAGTCTAAGAAAGTGAGGGAATTAACAGTAAACGGGTTCAGATAAAATAACCACCCGGAAGCACTGAACATTAGCCGCAACAAACCTCCATCACTGGCGAAGAGAGTGGGAAATTCAACGACGCTACCCTCATAGATAATAAGGAAGGATCAGATGAATAACCACACGCAGGGCATCGACTTAAAAGCGATTCGGGTAACCCTAAGTTCTCTGCCCCAGGAGGATCAAAAAATCCCCAGGTTGCTTTTGGGAATTCGGCCACATCGACCGGCGTACAAGGAAACATTAATGCGCGCAGTGGGGGTATAGAGAAGTTGCACCCTACACGCATAGGAAGAGTGCACTAAACATAGTTTTGTAATTCCCAGAGACAGAACTCGGCTCTCACGGTACATGGTGAAGCCGACCTGTCAAGTAGCCGAACCATCCTTCGAACTCATGAGCAGTACGAAACGAGATGCGCCGGCATCCGGTACTCGATTCTCTGGAGAAATATGCCAGCTGTGTCTGCAGAGTCGAGCCATACTTTAAACCCTAGTGCAACGTGCAGATCATGCTCCAGAAACAGTACACAGGAGACCGCCAAAATGACTACACTAGTTTAAAACCATAACAATGGTAAACCATCAACAGTGGTACCGAGTAGTATAGGTTTTCCGATTCGAAAAGCTGCATTTCTGAATATCTTTTTCATTTGGGGCTGTCTGCACAAGAAGGAACGAATAAAAATTAGTACGCCGTGAAGAATCCGGTCAAGGCGTGCAAACAACCAATACAAAACTGAAAATGCTAGGGTTAGAAAAGTTTCGGAAACCATGGTTCGCCTAGGGGATGAAATTAAATCACAATTTCCATCGCGCTAGTCGTGAGAAGGGTAGGTGTACGCGGATATAAAAAAAAAAATTATTCTCCTTGGATAACGGAATGGCCGTAAGTTAAATGGAGGCTATGTAACATATGGCACTGAGAATTTCAATTGAGGTGTCAACGCATGGTTGTATGGGTCATGATTACATAGGCGTAAGATCCCAAATAAAATATTAAGACTTTAATGCAAGGTATGGTGGCGCTTACAAAACGTTGTATAAAAAGGGTTTTGGTATATATATACATGATTTATATATGTAAATCTAGATGCGTTATATATATATATATACCTGTTCATTTAATTTATATTGACAAAGAATAAGTACACAAGATTTGTTATACAAAACATTTGGACTCCTATATGTTATATATATATATATATATACATAGGTGCGATATATATATATATATATATTTATATATTCCTCTTCTTATTGAACTAATATGGTCCAAGGCTATATAGGCCAGATTCGTTTATGCAATAGGTTTTGGAAATATATATAATATATATACTAGGAGAGCTAGATATACATATAAAAATGTATATGGCCATTTCATGTATAGTGCCAACAACTCTATATGCAAATAGTAGATGGTCTACATACAAAGGTAAGTGGGATATGTATGTTATAAGTAAATCTTGTATGCTACTGTAAAGGAGGAAGGTTGAGTCATGTAAAAAAAAAAAAATTTCTTCAACTGGAGGTGTTACAAATGGTGTTACAAAGAGGTATGTTAAATATAAGTTGTAAATTTTAATTAACTATTTACACCCACAATATTTGGGGAGAAGAACTAATTCACTAGGGAATAGTAAGTGAATTCATCTGAAATTGAAGAACCTATTAAGGTGATGATACATATGCCGGTAATTGCAGTTACCAGGATGATTTTCGTCATGGATATCTAAGTCATGACTAAAATATTTTGTCAACCAGTCTATGAATGGAAAATAACTAAGTGGTAAATGAAATAACGAAGTGGTAAGGTCTAAATAGTGGTTAAATAAGTGATGTGGTTAGTAATGGTGGATTATTGCACATTACAGAGCATAATGTGGACCCATTACATTGAGTTTGAAGGAATGAAGGGATAAATCTATGTATTTCTTTTCAGGTGAGTTAACTAAGGTAGAATGGAAAACCTATCAATTGTTATTTTATTCATGGGAAAATAAGTATCATGCATGGATAAGAATCCAATGGAGCACCATTATTTCCCTATACTCCATTTATCAAGTGAACCATGGTTGTAAGTAGTCTTTGTTAGAAACCACGTGTTGTTTATGTAAACCATGGGTTGATTGCTAATGATTAATGAAATTCACATACAGAGATAAGTGGTGAATCATCATCGGAATTAGTAGAGCATGAACATACAATTAAAAGTGAATGCATAAATTCTGGTGATTCTTTGAAAAAGGGGAAACTGTATCAAATTTATTTTTGACATTATCAAGTATTAATACTTGTGAAAGTGATGAATTATAGAAATTACATTTATCACTATAAAAGAAAACATGTATTAGCACTATAAAATTTTGTTGGTGTAAATTTTATTTAAATTTCTTGAGTCTTAAATTCAAGACAGGGAAATAGTGGGAAATCATACAGCTACCAACTGAGAGAAAAGAGGATGAGATACATTTGGACTTGGGTGTGGGGGAAACCCAACAGCTCCAAATTCATTCACATAAGTTTTGAACTAGTGGATACAATTCATAAAAGAGGTTAGAGGAAAAAAAATTTCATGTGGGAAGTAAGCATTGAATTGTAGAGATTATTAACGAGTCTAGTTATTACTAATTAAATTGATTGACTAACAAAAGAAAACAATGATAATATACTGGAAGTATGACTATGAACTGAGAAAGGGTAAGCATAAACATGCATATGATACAATTGTTTTCTTTCATTTATGAGTACTAATGAAAAGTGTAAAATTGTTTAGCCAAGTGTGTAACAGGAAAGTGTACACTCTGGAACCAAGGAGGAAAAAGGTGAAGATAAATCACCTAGAAACTCAAGAAAAGCTGAACTGGACCAAGTTGCGTGAGGAAAGAATCTCACTGAAAAAAAAGAAAGGATAAGTAGTGTATTAAAAGTGCACTAAACTATTATGAACCTGAACGGTTTGACTAATAACTGAATTTCTTAAGTTATTGAAATGCAGAATGTTGTTGTGGATTATAAATGGTATGTACCTGATATTACTTACATTGGTATGAATTGTGGACAGAGAAACCAGAATAAAAGATCTTCCAGACAGACTTCTTGCAAAGAAGTAGGAAGAAAACCAACTGCATAAGGCATCGGTAAATAGAGTGGAAGCAGAAGAGTACTCTGCTGGAAACTAATCAGGACGAAGAAGAAATCTTTGTCAAAGTTGAAAAAAATCAACGTCAAAGTGTAACAATGAGGAAGGTGTTGGAAAGGAGGGAAACTAATGGCTTATAAACTAGCCCTACCATTGCATATTAAATTTCATGATGTGTTTCATGTCTCCTTGTTGGAAATTTTTTTTTTTATAATTTTTGTACATGATGCTTCTCACATGATTGATTGGAATGTGGTCCAGGTGGAACCAGAAGAAGAATTTCCTTCCAGAGTCGCTTCAAAGATCAAAGCGGGAAGAAATGGAATTGCGAAATCGAACAATAGCTAGAGTAAAGGTGCAGTGGAGCACTTTACTGCTGAAAAGCTACATGGAACATAGAAGCTAAGATGATGGAACAACATTCATAATTATGTTCAAAATAAACTAAGTAGATAGTTGTCAACACCGAGGACGGTGTTTATTTTCAGAGGGGGAATATGTAACACCCCAAGTTCTATGCTTTTCA
The DNA here is from genome assembly GCA_034641835.2 of Pinus albicaulis. Lineage (NCBI taxonomy): Eukaryota > Viridiplantae > Streptophyta > Pinopsida > Pinales > Pinaceae > Pinus > Pinus albicaulis. Next base: position 102,634 of record JAXQQM020074750.1, read on the forward strand.
AATGAGACATTTGAACATAAATCCAAAGGGGAGTGGACCCCAATGGATAATTATTGTGTGGATGTGGTTAACTATTTATTTATGAAAAATAAATAAAATATTATGTATGCACTATGACTAGATGAGAAAATGAGATCACATGCCTAATCCATGAGGTGATGGAAAAGGAAAAAGACTTTCCCCAAAATCTTTCAAAAATCCTTGAAAGAAATTATTTCTAATTTAGATTTTTGAGGAAAAAATCTAAATTTCCCCAATGAAGAGGAGTAGTTGGGAAGAGGTGAGAAAAAGTTGGAAAAGCTGAGGAAAAGCTTAAAGAAGCTTTAAAGAGTCCCAAAATGGGAAGCCTAGGCTAAACAGGAATAAAGCATCCTGAAATTCTGGACGCAGAATTGGAAACAGGCTTTGGGGAAAGCATAGCTTAAATAAGCTACTCGAGAACAGATTGAGGTTAGTCTGTTCTTGGAGGATCTCAGCTCGGGGGTGAGTTCTGGAGATAAACGAACTCTAAGGTTGGGAGGACTGGTCATAGTAGAGGTGTGCATGCATAAATTTGGAGATTTCTGTAAGTCTGTATTAAACATATCCCTGTTTTATGAAATTTGATGTTATGGTTCATTATGCAATTTATGAATTGTGATGTTATGGTTCATTATGAAATTTATGAATTGTTATGTTATGGTGCATTATGCAAATGTTAGATTGATTAATGGTTCAGTAACTCATGTAATTGCAAACTAAAGCTATTGATAGCAGAGACAAATGGTTGGGTTGTAGGGATGAGTACCTTGTAGTAATGAGGTTAGAGATGATAGATCAATTGAACAGCAAATCTAATAACTATGTATAGGTATAGCTTGCTATCTTTTAAAGGAATATTTAATTTCTGTGTGTATAAACAGAAAATGTTAACAAAACAGTACCCATGAACAGCAAGTACCAAACACCTAAACCTATCATAACAATACTGATGGCACAGAATTCCCTATAACCAATAACAGAAAGACGGAAACAACAACCCTGTGATAGCAGTATGGGGTTCAGTATGTCACCAGAGCCCATGAAAGAATGTAAGTGTAAACATATGAAAGCGTATGTTGAATCCTAACTAAGCAAGAGGATCTGTTTCCTAGTTTTCCCATGGAACAGTTGAATCTGTACCAGAGTGTCACACATGTTGAATGTTTGTAACAGTAAAATAAGGGGGGAATCCTATTGAACAATCTAGTGTGTGATAAAAGTTTGTGTGAGGTAAGATTGTAAGCATATGTAAAAATACAATGAACAGAGCATCTGTGTACCGTCCATATATACTGCTGGGAAAGTAGTTGGAGCAATGGAGGTTAACTGAGTATAGATAGATGTATGCGAGGATGCACACATCTATACCTCGATGCTGAAACTTTAAAATGTTGAAAATTTTATAAGGCCTGCAAACTGGAAAGTTGAGGAAGGGCCTAGCAATCATCTAGAGTTGGACAAAACTCTGAAAAGAAAAACCTGAAAAATACAAAGTAATATATATATAGATATATAAGTCTACTAGAAGGACTGAGAAGAGGGGAGGTCAAGCCCAAAAATTCTCATGGAAATTCTTATATTCCATGGCTATCTATAAGTACTGAAAAGAATTTAAACCCTGGATAACAGTCTGAATTTGTAAGTGATTCAGTATAAAAACTATCAATGTTATCTGGCGCATAAAGCGGAGAGTATCTGAGTTATGTTATATGTGTAGCACTCATCACAGGTTCAATTGTCTTCCCCAATCCGGGTGATGTATCTAGACATGTTATGAAAATGAAAAATAAAATAAAAAAGTGGTCCTGGAGACGTGACAATTTTGCAACGACAATGTTTCACGGATGATGGTTTTACCACATGGTTCAGTTCACATATTTATTTTCATGATGTTGTTGCACTAGTTTATCTATGTTGATAATATTTCATGGATAATTGTTTTTCTTTCGAAAGCTTGACAGTGATATATTTTTTTTCCATTTCAAGATTTCATACATCTGACTTGTAAAGAGATGCACTTTTATTTACAAGGTCGTTCAACATGTTGTTACCTGGATTAATACCTCTCGCGGGGAAGAGCGGTCTCCCTATATTCCTTATGGAAAAATAGAAACAAACAAAAAAAACAATGAGGCTTTCCTTACCCTATAACCAAAACACGAAACATGTAGTATGTGAAATATCACTTACCTATTAACGTAGTTCTTGTAAAAATCCTTTTATCACTTTCCACAACCAAATTTTCCTCAATGATTTACAATCTCTCCAAATTATTTCCACAACTTCTCCATGATGCGCCAAAAGAGATCTGCATAGAAAAAAACATTCAAAGGGATCAAAGCATCTCACATATAAAAGAAAAAGTAAATTAAATCATTAGTCTAGCGTACAAAATATAAATCAATTATAATATATTATAAAACATGTAAGTGATCAAGGAATCCCACAACTAACATTGAAATGAACGCAATTAGGAAAGAATAATTACTTTGTAATAAAATAAAAAGGGAAAAAAAGCTTACAACCTAGTGCCCTGATGTCACAAGCCTCTTCCAATGGTCTCCTTTACTTCCCTTGATGACAATCTCTTTAGAACCAAAACCAAAAACATGAGTTTACCAATCCAAGTCTCTAAATGTCTCTATAGCCTCCCATTCCTATGTTAAATTTATAGGAAGGATGAGGAGGTTTCTAACTCCACTTCTCAATGGATATGATCCTTAAGAAAAGGAGTTTAGTTCCATATACAAAGGGATGAGGCGCAGATAGCAAAAAAGCCCTACTATGTTAAAACATGTTAGTCTTTTGAAAAATATTATCAACATCCATGAATGATAAATAATAAGTCCATGCCCCGGAATTTGTCTCACCACACAACTCCTCTCAACCACTAACCACCCACGAAAATAGAGTATATAAATATCTAAATTTGGTTGCATATTTTTACAGCTGTTATTTTTCAGTTTTTTTATTTCTTGAAGAAATTTTACAAAACAATGCAACTTATGTTTTTCTTAGAACAATTGTTGCTTAAAGTGGAGTGCTCTAGATTGAATGAAAGAGCCCTAGTAAAAAAGAAAATATATTTTAAATAGAAGTATTAGGAGCTTGGTTCCAATAGAAGACCTGCTTCAATTAAGAGCCCTTATATCTCATAAAATGCATAAGAGACAATAGGTAAGGTGTGAGGTAATAAAGGAGTATAAATATGCATAAATTTTGAATAATATGCAGTGAACTATAATTTGTCAATAGTAAGCTCGCCCACTGAATGTCATGCATTTAAGGTTCTTCCATCAATCTATCCCATCCAATCTCCAAGGCTTGGTTTTAGTTCCTAAATGGCTAGTCAACTGGTTTCTTTCAGGCAGGTAAGGTTGCCGTAGTCTCAAGTGCATTCCCCTAGTAGCTCCCTACTATGCCACAGACTCAATAGTTGTAAGTGAATCCATAACTCAATGGCCTAATGTTGGATGTGTCCCATGGCCATACTAAGTCTCACTAACAGACTCCCTTACTATTTTCATTTTCGGCCTTCCTCGCTTAAGTTTTCTCTGTTTCAAAATTACATGATTGAATTCAAATAAAACAACCTTCAGAATTGATTCGAAATGTCTATCCATTCGAGAATACCAATTAAAATCAACAAACAACTCCACATCTTGAAAACCATGCCATTCATAAAATCCATTCTTTCAGTACAATGAAATATATAGGGAAAGGAAGATAATGGAATTTTAGGTAGGGAAGATAAAGATATCATAAAAAAACTCTTATATATAATCATAGTCTTCAATTCCATTGTTTTGTAGCTAAAGTACTACCTTCAAATTAAAACATTGTACAAGGTTACTCTATAGAACATCATCTACTTTTTACTGAAGCATTTTTTTTAAAGACAAATAAAAAACGTAGGTTAATATTTGAATCATATAGGAAATTCAAAGAACCTCAAAAACAGAGATTGAAACACTTATTTATTCCTTCACAACCAGGCACATTTCATAAAAAAATTATATAATATGTCGATTTTATTTTCTCTATAGTGCTTTTTCAGGTTATCTAGTTTGTTAGAAATCACAAGTGGGTTGTAGAAGTAGATAACAGATCCAAATAAAGAGAGTTGCAGTTTAGAAGCACCCTTGTGACATTACACATCACAAGAACAAGTTATTCACATAATATCTCATTATCATAGCTTGATTATATTTATATAGTTAATTCCATAACCATTCTCCCTAAAATGGGATTGATTTGTTCAAGTTAGATCACTTAAGTCTACCCCAAAGGAGTTATACTTGATCCACATTTCCTGTCCCTTTCTGCACGTAGTTGGTTACAATAAACTTGGGTAGAAAACTTAGTTAATCCTATCCAACCAGTTGCATCCCCTTAGTGTTCAAATTTACTATCTTCACATTAAATAATTGTTTAAGGTTACTATACATAACATCATCTACTTTTTACTAAAGCATATTTTTTTAAAGACAGATAACAAACAGAGGCTAATATTTGAATCATGTAGCCAATTCAAAGAACCTCAAAAATGGAGATTGAAACACTTATTTATTCCTTCACAACCAGGTACATTTCATAAAAAAATTATATAATATGTGGATTTTATTTCCTCTATAGTGTTTATCTAGGTTATACAGTTTGTTAGAAATCACAAGTGAATCGCAGAAGTAGATAACAGGTCAAAACAAAGAGAGTTGGAGTTTAGAAGCACCCTTGTGACATTACACATCACAAGAACGAGTTATTCACATAATATCTCATCATCATATCTTGATTAATTTATACAATTAATTGTATAACCATTCTTCCTAAAATGGGATTTATTTGGTGAATTTTGATCACTTAAGTCAACCCCAAAGCAATTATACAATCCACATTTCCTGACCCTTTCTGCGCCTAGTTGGTTACAATCAACTTGGGTAGAAAACTTAGTCAGTCCTATCCAACCAGTTGCAACCCCTTAGTGTTGAGATTTACTATCTTCACATTAAACACTTGTATAAGGTTACTCTGCAGAAAATCATCTACTTTTTATTGAAGAATATTTTTTTAAAGGAAAATAACAAATAGAGGCAAATAGAGGCTAATATTTGAATTGCATAGGAAATTCAAAGAACCTCAAAAACATAGATTGAAACACTTATTTATTCCTTCACAACCAGGTACATTTCATAAACAAAATATATAAACTATGTATTTTCTTTCCTCTATAGTGTTTTTCCAGGTTATCTAGTTTGTTAGAAATCGTTAGTGGGTTGCAGAAGTAGATAACAGATCCAAACAAAGAGAGCTCCAGTTTAGAAGCACCCTTTTGACATTACACATCACAAGAACAAGTTATTCACATAATATCTCATCATCATAGCTTTATTATATTTATACAATTAAGTCTATAACCATTCTCCCTAAAATGGGATTTATTTGGTCAATTTTGATCACTCAAGTCTACCCCAAAGCAGTTATACTTGATCCACATTTTATAGCCCTTTCTGCATCTAGTTGGTTACAATCAACTTGAGTAGAGAAGTTAGTTAGTCCTATCCAACCAGCTGCATCCCCTTAGTGTTGAAATTTACTATCTTCACATTAAATCATTGTATAAGGTTACTCTACAGAACAACATCTAATTTTACTAAAGCATACTTTTTTAAAGACAAATAACAAACAGAGGGTAATATTTGAATCACAGAGGAAATTAAAAGAACCTCAAAAAAAGAGATTGAAACACTTACTTATTCCTTCACAACCAGGTACATTTCATAAACAAATTATATTTATATTTAAAGACAAATAACAAACAGAGGCTAGTATTTGAATCGCATAGGAAATTCAAAGAACCTCAAAAATAGAGATTGAAACACTTATTTATTCCTTCACAACCACGTACATTTCATAAACAAATTATATAATAAGTGGATTTTATTTCCTCTATAGTTTTTTTCGAGGTTATTTATTTTCTTAGAAATGACAAGTGGGTTGCAGAAGTAGATAACAGATCCAAACAAAGAGAGCCGAAGTTTAGAAACACCCTTGTACATGCCTTTTCTCCCCCAAACTCATCAAGATGTGACTTCTGAAATAACTTCATCAACAACTACCACTAATTGTTTTATTAAGTCCATAAAATAATTTTTCAAACCATTTCCATGTCATTTCTCCCACAAACTCATCAAGGTGTGACTTTGGACATAACTTAATCAATCACTACCAACTTTTGACATAATTTCATCAACGACTACCACTAGTTGTTTTAGTAAGTGCATAAAATAATTTTGCAAACCATGTACATGTCATTTCTCCCACAAACTCATCAAGGTGTGACTTTTGACATAACTTAATCAACCACTACCACTAGTTGTTTATATAAGTGCAAACCACTGTCACTTTAAGGCAAACAGTGTACATGTGTCATTTCTCCCATAAAGGTTTAGGCGAACTTTAAGGCATGTGTCATTTTTATGCCATTTCTCTGTCATGTATATGTCATTTCTCCCATATATAGTACAAGGAAAACTTTAAGGAAAACTATGTACATGTTATTTCTCTCCAAAAATCCAGGCAAGGAAAAATTTAAGATGCATGTCATTTATAGATGTGATTTCTCCCATAAACTTTCAGGAAAAATTTAAGGAAAACCATGCACATGCCATTTGTACCAGAAACTGAAGGCTTTCTCCCATCAATTAAAGGCAAACTTTAAAGCCTAAAAACTGAACCTAAAGTGGCTAAACTTCCATAGGATTTTAGTATGTCTCTTGAGTGTTAACTTATACAAGTTCTAAAGGTAGAGTATGTAAAGGGATAGATAGCCTCTGAATCTCATTTTTTCTGAAAGGCGACATATACAATAAAATCCCCTACATTCAATCTCTAGAATAGATCTAAACATAAGTTCTTCATTTTAATATCCATAAACCGCAACCACTTTAAGAAAAATCTTTTACATGTGTCATTTCTCCCATGAATTCTTAAGGAAAAATTTAAAGCATGTGTCATTGGCTTTTCCCCATTAACTTTAAATCATGTTTCATTTCTCAAGGCTTTCTCCCATTAATTCAAGGAAAACTTTAAGGCCTAAAAACTGAAAGTAGGCGAACTTCCATAGGATAGGATCCCCCAAACTCAAGTGGAGTAAAATGTAAAATGTTAAAAGTGGAGTGTTTTATGATGTAATGGATCTTAGTAATCTAGATTGACATGGTTGTATTTTATTAATGTACCTAAATTTACACCTTTCATTTTTCTTTATTCTTCTAGAATGTTAAAAGTGGAGTGTTTTATGCTGTAATGGATATAAATAATATAGATTAACATGGCTACAATGATATGATGATAGTGTAGGTTGATGTTGAAGTTGTAAAGTTCTTTTACATATCAAGGATGAATGATATTACAAGCCAAAAATGACATTATTATAAGTTATTAAACAATTTGATAAGCTCTAAATCTTATTTCTTATCAAGGACATAACTAATTTGTAAGTTGAATTTTTTTTCTTAATGTTCTTAGCCTATTTATAGATGTCAAAATAAAGGTTTCTAGATGTGATTTCTCCCATAGGAAAACTAAACAACAAACTAAATTCTAACGAAGACTAAATTCTAAGGCAAACCCTGTACATTTCATTTCTCCCACAAACTCATAAAGGTGTGACTTTTGACATATGGTCATTTCTATTTCATGTCATTATCATTTATATGTCATTTCTCCCATATACTATAATTACAAATTTAAGGCAAAGTATGTACATGTCATTTCTATCTTAAACTCTAGGCAAGGAAAACTTTAAGGCATGTCATTTCTAGATCTGATTTCTCTCATAAACTTAAGGCAAACCATGGACATGCCATTTTTCCCACAAACTAAATGATTTTTCCCATAAATGCAAGGCAAACGTTAAGGCCTAAAAACTTAAAGTGCCTGAAGTTCCATAGGATTTTAGTCTCTGTTGAGTGTTAAATTCTACAAGTTCTAAAGGTAGAGTCTATAAAGGGCTAGGTAGCCTCTGGATCTCATATTTTCCTAAAGGTGACATATCTAGTAAATGCCCGTACAGTCAATATCTGGAATAGATCTAAATATAAGTTTTTCATTTTAATATCCATAAACTACAACTAATTTAAGGCAAACTGTGTACATGTGTCATTTCTCCCATACATGTGTCATTTCTCCCATAAACTCTTAGGAAAAGTTTTTAAAGCATGTGTCATTTTATTTCTCTCATTAACTTTAAAACATGTGTCATTTCTCAAGGCTTTCTCCCATTAATTCAAGGAAAAATTTAAGGGCTAAAAATTGAACCTAAAGTAGTTGAAATTCCATAGGATAAGATCCCAAAAAATCAAGGCTTTCTCCCATTAATTCAAGGCAAAATTTAAGGCCTAAAAATTGAACCTAAAGTGGCAGAACTTCCATAGGATTTTAGTTTGTTTGAACTTCCATAGGATTTTAGCCTATCTTTTGAGTGTTAACTTGTACAAGTTCTAAAGGCAGAGTCTATAAGGGGCCAGGTAGCCTCTATATCTCATCTTTTCTGAAAGGTGACATATCTAGAAAATGCCCCTACATTCAATCTATGGAAGAAATCTAGATAGAAGTTCTTCATTTTAATATCCATAAACCACTACCACTTTAAGGCAAACCGTGTACATGTGTCATTTCTCCCATAAACTCTCAGGAAAACTTTAAAGCGTGTGTCATTTCTCAAGGCTTTCTCCCATTAACTTTAAATCATGTGTCATTCTGAAGGATTTCTCCCATTAATTCAAGGAAAATTTTAAGGACTAAAAAGTGAACTTAAATTAGTTGAACTTCAATAGGATAGGATCCCCCAAACTCAAGGCTTCCTCCCTTTAATTCAAGGAAAAATTTAAGGCCTAAAAACTAAAAATAAAGTAGTTGAACATCCATAGGATAGGATCCCCCAAACTCAAGGCTTTCGCCCATTAATTCAAGCCAAATTTTAAGGCTTAAAAACTGAATCTAAAGTGGTTGAATTTACATAGGATTTTAGTTTTTTTGTTGAGTCTTAAATTCTACAAGATGTAAGGGAGTCTGTAAAGGGCCAGGTAGCCTCTAAATCCATGAACCATGTATATGTGTCATATATCTCCCTTAGACTCTAGGCAATGCAATATTTAACACATCTCATTTATAGATTTGAATTCTTCCATGAACTTTAATTCAAACTCTAAGATAAACCATGCACGTGTCACTTATCTCATGCACATGTGTCATTTCTCCAATGCATTTGCAATAAATGTTAATTTAATATATTTTATTGAATTTTTTTTTTCAGGGATAAAAAAAACCCACTAAATATGGTTGGAAATGGACATTATGCATAGATGTTTCTTGCTATTCCAATCCATAGAAAGAAGTGATTACATATATGCTTTCCAATATTGCGACTAGAAAGGTCATCCAAAGGAAAATGAATATACTAAGAAGAACAAAAAACAACAAGGCATATTATATTGCATTGATAGAAGGCTTGGAAACAACTAGGGAGTATGGATCAAATGGAATTGTAGTTTTCACCAATTTCAAACTTGTGAGAAACTAGATGAAAGGAGTGTACCAAGTTAAGAAGGAGAGGCTGAAACAACTGCATGGAAAAGCAAACAATATTGTTAGCCAATTTCAATTTTTTGGTATAAGACATTGTACAAATGTTAATAAGATGTCTGTTGATCTATTCCGTGGGGAAATGCCAATTTAGGATTCATATATCAAAGATGAATTAATAGATGAATTAGAATTATACGAGGCAATTCCAATTCGAGATTCATCTCTCAAATATGAATTAGTTTTGAGACACTCTTCTTCAAAAATTCAAGATTCATTTCTCAAAGATGAATTAGTGTTGGGACGCTCACCTTCAAAATTTCTTGATGGACATTGTAACATATCTTGGATATGTGTGTGTTTTGTATGCATAAATGTGTCTCTTTTAATTACCATGTGTTTTTTTCAATTATATACCAAGTGTGCTCCCACCACACCATGTAAAGCACAACTTGGTGAACTTCACATTTGCAACAAGTGGTGAACTTCAAATTTTTATAAAATTAAAATATGAGGACTTCAACATTTTTTTGATTAAATGGAGTTTCACGCTTCTTTTTTAATGACCATGTATTTTTTCAATTTTATACCAAGTGTGCTCCCACCATATTTCAAATTATATACCAAGGGTGCTCCCACCATGTAAAACACAATTTGGTGAACTTAACATTTTTATAAATTTTTTGCTTAAATTGAGTTTCACACATTAATTATTACTTTGAAAGTTGTGTTTTACATAATTTGTGTACCCTAAATTACATGATTTTTAAAAAAAATAAAATTTGAATTTATTTTAAATAGTAATTTAAAAAAAAATTGTAAATGTCCAATGTAGATATATGTATCATGGAGGATTAATGACGAAGATCAACAAAATCCCATATCTCTATGAGAGAGGGGGATCATGGATCGAGGAATGTTCATGGTATTTAAATATAATCTTAAATATCCATAGATATACATACATGTGTGTACATATGGAATTGAATTTTTATTAATTTTGTGAGTTAAATTAGTTGTTAATAAGTTTCATTTTTAATTTCTTAGGAGGTAGGAGGACAAGGCTATCTACTCCATCAATGGAGCATGTCCATGGTTCACGCAATCATGGTGTGGTTCATGCAATTTAATCAATGAATATGTACATATATTTATATGTATGAATTTATTTTTGAATTGATTATAAATTCATATTTGTTTATGAAACTTCTCTCTCATCTCGTGAGGTTGGTGGTGGTACACATTCCCTTGGAGGGCCATCAATAAGTGCTGGTGAATTACGTGAAGGTGGTGATATGTATTCCCCCAGAGGCCAATAAACAGATGGTCATGTTGGCTCTCAACCAATTGGTGGTCGTTCTGGTTCTCAGCAGGGTTGCTCTTGTTCTCAACAGTCTCAAGGTGGGAAAGATGCTAGCCAACCATATCGAGGTGGCCATCAATTTGAATAGTATTTTCATTCAATTTGTACAAATTTTTTTCCATGTGTTTTTTTAATATACAAAATTTTATATATTGGTGCAGAGGCTGAAAATGCTATTCCAAATGTTGCTAAAAAAAGACGCAGGGCATAATTTGTCATTCAAGAAGAAGGTTGTACACCAACCATTACTTATCCATCCGACATTTCCAATATACCTTGGGATACAAACATGCAGAAATGCACCTTACAAATGTATCAACATCTTCATCCAAAATTGAAGAGATATCTCATGGTTTTGACTCTCCCTGGTGAGAGTCGACAAAGCTTGGAAATAGTTACACACTCCTTAAGTGAACTAGTAGATGTGTACCTAAAGCTTGGGCCAACCACTGATACTTTTGTAGAAGTGATGAGAAAAATAAAGGAAATAGTGATGGGCCCTGATACATGAGAGTTTGTTAAAGAAAGAGTTACAAAAAAAATAACTAATTCTATGTTTAATTTCAAATAAGGGCCGAAAAGAAAGACGATGAAGGTGCAATATTTCAAGCGCCCACATATAGCTCACTATTTGTATGATAGACACCTTGCAGCCTATGAAATTCTCCCATGGAACGATGAGGTTCCGCTTTATTTTTCAAAATTATTTTATGCAGAATTATTTTTGCAAGTGAAACCCAATTACAATCACCTTCCCTCTGAATTTTTTGGTCTTGAGAAAGGTCGATTGTGTGATCGTAGGGGCACTAGGGGTGATGTTGAGTTTCCTTGTCCTTAGCCACCATTGGTTAGTTGACCTCTTCATGTCAAAAATTTGCGGTCACATATGGATGCCACTTCCCAAATTATTCAAGAAGCAATGGATGTCGTCATTGACAATATTCACAGTGGATTGGGTGGAGTCGATGCTTGTCTAAATCGACAAAGAGCACGTGAGAGTGCACGCGCTAATTTTGTGTATTATATAGATGAAGAGATTGACAACATGAGTGTTGAAGATCTAAAAAAATATGCAAATAATTGTCGCAATAGTTCGAAGGACCTAATTTTTCATGAGCAAGAGGGCATGGGAATGATATGTGTTAATGGTTAGGGTGATTATTTTACCACATGTACAATTTGTAATAAATACATATATAAATACATTTATTTGTATACATTAATCTAAAAAACTATATCATTATATGTTAACACCATTTGTAGTTTTCACGCTTGATGAATGAAGAAAATGTTAATATCAAGGTCGGAGCCTCCGGTTCAAACAATCAAGATGGATCTCACCATCAATCAGAAAATCAAGATGGTTCTCACCATCAAGATATGCTGGCAAATGTTAGTGTTTTTTAAGTGAACACATGATGATGAACAATTATTTTTTATCTATTATAATATATATTGAAATATGATGAGATATTTTGAAAATAAATAACTGTGCACACATGTACATGTATATATATAATAAAATGTTTTAACATATTCTGATTCCGTCTGATGTTTTTAGGATGGTGGTACCTTCTTCTTCCTTGGGAGATGTGCCAAATCCACCATCATAAGTATGAACAATTTTTAACTTTTAAATATGTTTTTAAGTTATATATTCCACCTCAAAAAGTTCTGTTAAAAAATGAGATGTCTCTAGATCTTGAGTTATTTTAAATTTTTTGAATTTTAGGATTTTGGAGATTTTATTTCCGAGCCACTCTTAGGAGATGTGCCAAATCCACCAGCACAAGTGTTCAATTTTTCACTTATATATATATATATATATATATATATATATATTATTTATAAGTTATAAATTTAAGTTTAAATGTTCTATTATAAATTGACATCTAGAGATCTTGAGTTATTTTAAATTTTTTGAATTTTAGGTTTTTGGAGATTTTCTTTTAGAGCCTCTCTTAGGAGATGTGCCAAATCCACCAGCACAAGTATGGAATTTCTCACTTAAAGATATGTTTTTAAGTTATAAGTTATAGATTGAATTTCATAAGTTTTACTATAAATTCAGATCTAGATCTTGAGTTATTTTATACTTTTAATTTTTTTTAACTTTAGATTCCTATAGAGGATTTATTTTCTCCACGGACTCTAATGATGGATTGTATGATGGAGATAGGAACGTCCACACCATTTCAACCATTTGAACAAGTTGTCTAACTTTATTTTAATATTCTTGAAAATAAGTTTATATATGCATTTTAATTTGAAAATTTTTAATATATATATATATATATATAATTGTACATGTATATTATATTGTTTATTGTTGAAGATGTTCCAATGGGGGTAGTTTTAGTAGATGAGCAACAAATGGAGAGGGAACCTCATGAGGTATTGCATGATTTTTTTTTTACATATTGTTTTTTTTACATGAAGTTCTATATATTCTCAATCAATTTTAAAACATTAAATTTTAATTTTTGTACACATTGTGTACAGGTTCCCCATGCTTTGCAGGATAACTCAAGGATCATGACTTTGCTAGGAGAGACACTACATCCATATGTATTTGATGGTTGATGCACATGCACGTGAAACATTATATTTTCAATAGATTTAGTCTTAAATTTATTCTTTTATATATAGTGTTATCTAGATGCAGTGATATATAACTTGATGATTGTTACTTGATACTTGTGAGATCTACAAATTTTGGACATATTTTATGTGAACTACATCTGGTACATGTGAATGTGATATAATTATTTATTTTTATTGGATAGTTGAACTACATTTGGCACATGAAGTAATGTTGTGATCTATAACATTTTTTTTTAAACTCAAGTTTTTTATGGTTGAACCACATTTTCCATGTGGAGTAATGTTGTGTTATAATTTGTTTTGTTTTTAAAACTCAAGTTTTGGATGGTTGAACTACATTTTTCATGTGAATTAATGTTGTGTTATATTTTGTTTTGTTTTTATTGGATAGTTGAACTACATTTCGCATGTGATTGTGATATTTAATTTTTTGGTTTTATTGGATAGTTGAACTACAATTGGAATTTGGCATGTTTAGTAATGTTGTGATATAATGTTTTGTTTTTAAAACTCAATTTTTGGATGGTTGAACTAAATTTGGCATGTGAAGTAATGTTGTGATATAATGTTTTGTTTTTAAAACTCAAGTTTTGGATGGTTGAACTACATTTGGCATGTGATTGCACGATATAATATTTTTTATTATTGGATAGTTGAGCTACAATTGGCATGTGAAGTAATATTGTGATATATATAATGTTTTATTTGTAAAATTAAAGTTGTCTTTTACCAAACATGAAAAAGTTCACATGAATATATGTACATGTATTTAGGTAAATGTTTGAATATATATGTTAAAATTATTGAATTAAAATACATACATACATACATACATACATACATACATACATATATATATATATATATATATATATATATATATATATATATAAAATAATAAGATTCTAGATCTTGTTAGATGTTTCAAACAATCATAAAATTTTAAAATTGCATTCTATAATGGATATATATCCAATTCATGCAACATTTTTCGTCAATGCACATAGAAAAGCTTCTTTTAGTTAATTGCATTCTAGAACATATATATCTAGTGCGTGCAACATTTTTCATCAATGCACATAGAAAAGCTACTTTCAGTTAATTGCATTGTAGAACATATATATCTAGTACTTGCAACATTTTTCATCAATGCACATAGAAAAGCTACTTTCAGTTAATTTCATTCTAGAACATATATATATATCTAATACGTGCAACATTTTTCATCAATGCACATAGAAAAGCTACTTTCAGTTAATTGAATTCTAGAACATATATATCTAATACGTGAAATGTTTTTCATCAATGCACATAGAAAATATACTTTCAGTTAATTGCATTCTAGAAAATATATATCTAGGTCAAACATTTTTTATCAATGCATATAGAGAAGCTACTTTAAGTTAATTACATTCTAGAACATATATATCTAGTACGTGCAAATTTTTTCATGAATGGACATAGAAAAGATACTTTTAGTTGATACTAGTGTGCATGTACCAAAACAATGTACATTTGCAAACACTTGCACAAATAACATAACAAGGCAGTTCAATTTTTAGTTGAGTTCTAGAAGTTTTAAAACATGAATAAAAAGAGAATAAATTGTTGGGAAGTTCAATAAAAAAAATTCCAATGGAATTTCATCTTCAATGATCCGTTCATGATCAGATTTTGACATTTTCCATTTCTTAATTTTTCGTTTTTTTCTTTCATTGAACCTCTATCAACTTTATGCGTGTTGCACACACCAAGTGACTATATTGACAACTTAGGACATTAAATTCATAGTCTTCAAAGTAAAAAAAAATCCCCACATTGATTAGTTTGTTTGAAAAAATAGCCTTTTAGTATAATAGATCCTCTACCATATGGAAAACCTTGATCATTATAGTTTTCTAATAATTTCATCTTTCGTTCAGTGCAACGCATCAAATAATACTTTACATTTTCATCATACACAGTAGGTGAAATTATAGAAAAAACATCTCCTGCAATAAAACAAACTTATGTATTTAAATTTAGATCATAATTAACATGAAAAATGAACTTTAAAATAATTTTAGTATCTATTTCTATATCTCTATCATTTGAAAGAAATTCAAATGTTACTTTCTCTAGCATGATCAGAAACTCAATCACCATCAGATGATATTGTAGTCTCCTCTAATTGCATTTCTTCAAACATTGCAACGAACATATTCCCCTTTGTATTTAGCTCTATATGTTTCCAATATTTTACATACATTTTCTTTTCACAAACATCATTAGATTCTGTGTTGTCTATGAAAACATGACAAAAACAAGAATATTTTCTTTTATCCAATGAAAACACATTTGTGGACACTTTGTTTTAATTGAATGCAATTTTCGAGTCCCTTTTATTGTTTCAACGCCATTTCCAGTCAATATATCTACATCTTCAACCCCAATATGCCAAAAAAAACTATATGGAAAATTTAAAGAAGAATGTAAATATGATATCAAAATACCATCGAAGATAATCATTGTGAGAAATGTACATTGTTTAACATTGGATATCCAATAAAATTTAAATTGAATGTACCCTCGCACTTCCCTTGATCGGTTAGTATCATTTCTTGGTGCAACGATGCACCATTGAAAAAATTCCTTAGCTTCTACAAGTCGGTTTGAAGAGGGGTCCATTTGATATCTTCGAAGTGCTTGTTTTATGCATTCCCCTGCACTGTCATGTTCTCCTTTTCCATGACCAGTCTCAAAGAAATTTCGACAATGTTTAATGCAGGTTTCCTTATGAAGACAACACAAATTAACATTTCCAAGACTTTTCAAGGAGTCATAAATATTTCCAAAATAATGTTGTACAAAATATGTATCACGTGTACGATCGTCACTGATATAAAAGTGATATTCTTTAATAACATGCTGATTTTCACTGGTGCTTTCTATATGATCAAATTTTTGTTCACTTTTTCTATATAGAATATATATCAGCATGGAGACTTGGTCAGAATGATAGTATTCACTCTAAATTTATTTTTTTTGAACAAATGTGTAGTTTTCTGCAAAATCAATTACTGACAAAATTCTCCTTGGTGGAGAAAGTTCACGAGATTTTTTGAGTTGCAAGTCCTGCCATCAAGCTCTATGGGAATGCTTGGTGTATTTATAAATTTCTGTATCAAGCTTTCTTAAAAAATCTATCACAAAAATTTCTTCTTCTTGTAATTCAATTCTTTTAGCACTATTTGAACCTTGAATTGATGTATGGATATATTCATATCTCTTCCATTTCACTTTCATGTTGGACAATAATTAATCATTTATATCAGTACGATATTTGTTTTGAAATTTAGTCAAATTTCCACAATCATCGTATTTTTTACCACCAGCAGATTTCTTTTGGTAAAATAATTCATGGTTTTCTCTTCCACATAGAATTTGAGATATGAAATCACAAATAGTGGAAGGAGAAGGTGAATCTTTCCAAAATGTTCTACCAAAATTAAGTAATGTGTCATAATATAACTGAGATTACACATGATAATGGCAACACCAAGTTTCACGTACAGTGACAAGTTTTACATACTGTTAGGGTCTTATAATAATAGGATTCATAATTTTTTAATTGAATTTGATTAGTCTTATAATATGTACATACTTTTCTTTCTGCAAAATTTTTTCCCATATCAGAAAAATAAGAAAATGTAAAGAGGGTAAAAATCCTAAAATAAAAAAAAAGGACTTGAAATAAATATATAAAAAGGAATAGAAAAATGAACCCCAAACAAAAAGGAGATAAAAATAAAACATGAAAGTGATACAAGTCCAAATGCCACTACTATTTACTTTTTTTTCAAAATAAAAATTGTGTACAGATTGTTACAATGCCACCATCCATGAAGGTTAAATAGCTTAATATTAACCTGTCATGTTTTAAATTTCATTTTATTAGATAGAGAATAAATATGTAGCCAAAAATTTTAATCTTGGTAGATTAGTAGTTAGGTAGAGAATAAATAAGGAGATCAATAGCTTAATCTGAGCCCTTGGAAGAAATAAGGATAAAAATAGTTATTTTGATGTTTAAAACAAAAATGAACAAGGGTTTTCAAGCTGAAATGCACCCAGGTAAAATGAAGAAAAAATGTTAGGGTAGCGTATGGGTAGGTAGAAGAACTTTTTACAATCATGGATAAGCAAAAAATTGGTCAATTAATTCACTAACTTCCTTCAAAAAAATCACCCCGTTGTGAAAGTAATTCATCCCCTCCATTTTCATTATTTCCCCTTCATTTTTCCTTTTTTCCCATTATCATCTAGCTTCACTTTCAAAATTCCCCTTTTCGTAAGTTTAAAATCCATTATACTTAAGAAAAGTAAAACCCTTTAATTAATTCCCCTTTTACCCCAAAAAATACCCAAAAAATACTTATCATAAGTGCAAATGCCAAATTATTATGTTGGGACCCACAAGAATGAAACTAATCGCTATATGATTTTTTACACTAAGGCATAATGTATTCTCGTTTCCCTCATCTCATTCATTATTAACACATTAATTTATATATTAAATGATATATTTCACCTTTAGCCTGTATTATATTAATTCCTTTATATAATATATCCCAAACCCATATTTTAAATTTTAACCTATGTATTTTCTCACCAAGTGATGTATATTTCGCTCCATCCCATAAGTTCAAATTATTTCCATTATATATTAACCCCACCAATGTTAATATTACACTTATATCCAATTCATTTTTTTAACAAAACACTACATCTGCCTATCATATTTCATATCCAAACTATGTATTAAACCTATGTTTAAATACATTTTACAAACATTCTGCTGCATAGAAATCCCGGGCCCCACACCTTTCAACCCCACAGCTTCATCACATGATCTGAACCGTTTGCTCCTATCTGCGAGATCCAACGGTGACAAACCCTCATTGCATATTTCACTACACAATCGATAAAAAAATCCAAAAATTGCGATAAAAGTAGTTTTAATATTTTCTCTCACCTCCACGCGTCCCAATTTTTTTGGATCGCATCAATCCTTCCAATTCCGTTTACGATTTTTTAACCGTGCAAAAACTGCTTGGCAGCTATTCCCTCCCATGTGCCAAAACTACTCATATTTTTAATTGACCTGCATTCAATGCATACACTGTTCACTTAAATTCATTATAAAACACCCGCATGAATTCATTCAAACCTTTTTTTACCATTTTATGTGCACAAGAGCATTCCAGATGGAGATTTGACCATTGTCGACTCTGTTTTAGCACTAAAACAAATAAAAATCACTAAATTTGACTACTACAATACTAAAGAAGCCATCAGAGTGCATATAAAGACAAGAAAAAGCTTCTAAAAGCTTTCCAGGACCAGAAACCCTTCTTCACAACAAAATTCCAAATTTTACAGGTATTCCTCAGAGAAAGAGAACTCATTCATCAATCTGAAAGAATTATACAACTAAATGAATCCGTTAGAAGCCTGTACACCTAAAGAATACCTATTTGCTTCATAAATCTTTCAAATATACAAACCCTGAGCATTTACTTACTGATTTTGAAGCTTTGACCTGTTATATAACAAAATTTGAGTGAGTTTAGCCATCTGCAAACCTAAAAAATCCCTTTGAAACCTTCAAAAACTTTTCTAAAGTAATCAGGAGCCCTTTTTCATAAAATTTGATGTTCTTAGATTGTTTTATCACAAAAAAGTATGTTTTAAACCCTTGATATATTTTGTTGAGGCTATAAGGTCAAGAAAAATTACTCTTTCGATACAGAAAATATAGTTTGAGTCAAAGTGATTAGAATTATACACTTTGTACACAAATATAAAACCCTTGTGATATCTAAAAACATTATGTAACTGTTTAAACTTACAAAAGTGTTTTAACAGGCCTAAATCAATGTTTTAAAGGTCAAAAGAATTAAAATTTGAGAAATCAAACCAATCAATGGCATCCAAAAACATTATTGTGATCAACCCTCTATAACCCCCCATTGTAGATGTAGAGCATATTCCCCTCACATATGTAGACTTTAAAATTATTGATAATGTAACTGAATTCAAACTTTTTGAGCTCCACTGTTGGAGCCAAGAGAAATCCTTAGATCAAGCAGATGAAGTATTCATTTGAGAATCAAATTTTCTTAAATATGTTGTTCCCCATAATCATCAATGCCCAGAAGCTATCAGATTGTGCCAATCATGTTACTCTCCTGATCAAAGAGCCATTGTGAGCATTGAAAATGAATTTTTATTTACCATCACAGCTGAATCTATCAACCAGGTTCTTGAATTACAACCTAAGCCTAATGAAGTTCCTTTATCTATTGAAGCACTCAAAAAATTTTACTTGGAGTTGGATTTTCCCAAAATATTCCAAATCTTTCAAACTTTCATGCCATCCTACGTGGAAATTCCTAAGCTTAATCCTCCATACTCCTCTTATAAATTCTCAAAAATAACTAGACACATTATTTCCATGCTATCTTTTATCCTTGGATATTTCACTAATAAACATGCTAATGTAGCACTACTTGGTTTCTTATCCATTTTTTTACCTGGTCGGCCTCCTGCAGTTATCTTTATCTTTGGCCAATATATTTCTGACAGCATCCATGAACAACTAGTCAAATTTCCCTCTGAAGGTGTGTTTAGGTATTCTTCATTCCTTTTCCAAATGTTCCTTTATTTTCAATTTGAAAAGTTTCCTATAAACCTTTAAAATATGGATGTGGAGGGAAATGCACAATTTTTTATATTCTGGACTTCCTTTATAAGGAAGGAGTCAAATGAGTTTACCTATTTAGAGTTCACAGATTCTTTTATCCATCCATTGGTCAATTTTCTAAACAAGAGTGTGTAACCTAGGATCAAAAATGAAATCAGGAATGTTTTGCAACTATCTCAACAAAGTAGGATAGGTGATTGGTATTTATACCAAAGTCACACTGAAATCAGAGTCTATGGGTCAAGCTTTATTCCTTACAAATTACCAAAGTACCTCCCCATGAGGTTATTTTATTTAGAGTATACAAGGAAGATTTCGAATTCAGATGCTGTAAATTTCTTGATTAAAAAGAAGAGAACACAATTTAAATTGAAGAACCAGGTTGGCCCATTCATTTCTAATAACAGAGAGGCAGGTCCAGAGGTAGAAAAGCAGTTGTAGGAATACAAATTTAGTCATATTTTTTTTTGGTATTATGATACCCTTGGTATAATCATAAAAATGAGAGTCAAGTGTAAATTGAATCCATACATACATGAGAAGAAACCTGATATTGATAAATTCTCAAACCAGTCTGAATGGTTATAGAATACATTGGTAGAGGCTGAGAAGAAAAATGATACTAGTCACACTTTGTAGACTCCAACCCAGGAAAACAAAAGTATGAAAAGCAACAAGGAACAAGGGTCTTACACAATTGAGACTACTAAAGAGAAAAAGTTCAAACTCAGATACAACAAAAATAAAAATATTAATCCTACCAACAAATAAAAAGAGACAGTAGAGGTTATAGACACAAAGATTGCAGAAAAAGACAGTATGCCTCCTACAATAGTTGAAAATGAATGACAACCAACCACTTCTAATACATAGTTGATTCAAAAAACAACACAGTATAGAAGTGTCTTCATCAAGGAAAGCAGAAGAAAAATACATGGACATCAAGGAAAGATACAATGATATAAAAGCTAAAAATGAAGAAATAAAAAATGAAATATATTCTTAGTACTTAAAGCACGCTCCTAGCATTCGAAACAAGCTGCTATTAGCCTTTGATTACAAGAACAAAAAGATGTTGATGATAGTTCTGCAGCCCACACTTTCAGCTCCCAAATCATCCTCTGAGTATAAAAAGATTTACTTTGAAGTTCTAGTATAGGATATTCATCCTATAGATCAAATAGAACTTCACAATCACGAAGGATAACTGATTTACTCCACCAGGACCACTAAGGCCATGAGTGCACAAAATTTTACAAATACTTTGATAAATTTAAGAGATCAACTCAAACTAGAAAAGGCCTGATCATATGCAAAGGATACTAGAATCAAATGTGTAGAAGAGCTAGTGATTGAGGTAGGGTATGATCCTCAAAATATAAAAGTTTCAGAGAATTTGATTAAAACGAAGAATGTTGATATTGCTACACTTAAGAAACAATTGAATCTGCCCCCTACTGAACATCCTAAAGCTAAAGATATTTTACAAGATTCTAATAAAAAATATAAGATGATGAGTCTCATTTTACAGCTCATAGCCCAGATTAAAGTAATGGAACTTTAGATGGACAAATTGGTCTAAGAAAAATAAGCCAACAAAACATAAGAAGTTCCTGCAATTGTGATTCCTAAATTTACAATAGGAGTGCCCTCTACTTTGGCAGAAACACTACATCCCAATGTTCCAATGGCCACAATAGTTCCAATGACTTCATCAACAACCTCAACCAATGAATCTTCAACAACAATAGCACAACAATCATATGAGGCAGGTAAATTGCTAAAGGCAATGAAATACATGTCTATCTATACAAATGAAAAAAACAGGTTAAAGGAACAGATTAAAAATCTTGAATATGCCAAAAAACTTGCACAAATAAGTGCCAATAATGAAGAGGAAAAGGCCAATAGGTTGAAAGAACAAATCAAGAAGTCAGAAAAAGAATTAACTTTGAAAGATCCTATGGCACATGTTAAGAAGAAATTATGGTCGAATATCATTGAAGCAGTCAATGATACTTGGCAATTTATACAGGTAATATATAAGAAGAAAGATTTATTGAAAGAAGCGAAATAAGAAATATAGAAAACAAAAGAGGAGCTAGGTAAAAAACCTGAAGAGGCCTTAGAAATTATCAAATTTCTCAATTCCAAAAATAAACAAGAACTAGATGAAGTTGGAATTACAGGTAGAACAAAGACCATCCTTGAAGTAAGGAAGGTAATATCCAAAATAACTTGATGAACCAATTAGAGGAAAAGTGTCAAAACATGGAAATGAAAATCACAAGATTTATGATCAAATTTGATATTTTAAGGCAAAAAGGCCTTCCCAATCCTTTGGTAATCAATGAAAAATTAATGAAGCAGGAGGATTATGACAAAAAGGTGAGAGAATTTTCTAAAGAACAGGTAAATATATCAGCTTTGTAGGGAATCCCAATAGGGAAGGTATTGTGTAAGAATTTTGAAATTTTGTTTTACTTGCAGCATGAAGTAAAACACCTATTTGTGAACAAGCCAACATTTTCAAAATACACAGAAGCTAATGAAGACTTTAGAAATATTATGAAGATAAAATTGCCAGAAGTTGAGTTCTGTGAGAAGTTAATTGATCTACTGTATGATCAGATAACAGTTGAAACATAGCAGGAAAGGTAAAAAACATAGTTTGATGTTTTTACATCAATAGTAACAATTTTCTACAGTCAAATATTATCAGACTAAAGTGTATCGGATGAAAGGATGAAGATAAAAATATATTAAAGATGAAACTGCTAGCGTGAAGGACACCTGAGTTGTCCAGCTACTGCCAAAATCAAAACAACTTGCTACTTTATTTTAATAAATAGGATAGCTAGCAATTAGTTAGGCAGTTGTCACTATCTTCTTGCATGAAGATATTTATTTTTCCATAAAAAATTCCTAAATTTATTATAGGATATTTTGAACAATTTTTGTATAAATACTTGATAATTTGAAGTATTAAGGGTGATAAATTGTTGAACATTTCGGTTGTTATATTTTTCTGAACCTAAGGGGTTTTGTATAAATTTTAAGTCAGTAGACTGGATCACAGGAACTAAAGCATCATATTATAGGATTAATGTGTTGGGCCACTGCAGTGAAGTATTTCACTTGTTATATTGTCCATTTTCTTATGTTTTTCATTTATTCATGAATGTGTTCTAACTCTAAATAATAAATCAGGAATTGTATCTCAGAACATGTTAAAAGCACTCTATTTTGACTGATTATTGTTTATATGTTTTCTACTGATATCTAGATTAGGGAACCCTTAATTTCTCCCTGATTTCGATTGACCCTACCTCTTCACTCCTAATCCTGATTTAAGAATCCTTAATTTCTCTTTCATCCTGATAAAAACAATTTCACCATCAGCCTTGAAGATCAGAAGTGACTCTGATATCATTCCCTGTAAACATTTACCTTTAGACCTTGATCTTGATTTGACTGCTTGCCACATTGACTCCATTTTCCCAATGGGATATAGATTTATAGATATCCATCTAAGTGGGTGATTTTACCACCAAATAAAATCCAAAACCCAAAACCAATTTTCCCTATATAACTAGCTTAAAATGAAATATAATAAAAAAAGTTAAATAATATATAGAGAGCCCTATATGAACATTAGGAATGCTAGATCCTAATGCTTAAAAGTAGGTTTGTGGTTACCTCTAATATTATTTAAACTGAAAATCTCACAACTTTAAGAATTATTGGAGTGATAACATATCCAGATTATGGAACCCTTAATTTCTCCCTGATTTCGATTGACCCCTACGTTTTCACTCCTAATTCGGATTTAAGAATCCTTAATTGCTCTTTCATCCCGATAAAAACAATTTCATCATCAACCTTGAAGATCTGAAGTGACTCTGATATCATTGGAGTGATAACATATCCAGATTAGGGAACCCTTAATTTCTCCCTGATTTCGATTA